>OU015495.1:101797658-101940158 GCA_907164885.2 Dolomedes plantarius
TTGAATCATATAAACTTGACAATTCTATGTATTAATAAATACTTTTTAAATTTTTTTTGATGAATAATCCCATCAACTTGAAGAACATGAAGTTATTTGGAAGTTAAATTGCATTTAAATTTTCGTTTCCGTCTCGGTAGATAGATGGCTGCACCACTCTGCAAAACAAAATTAACAGAAATTGAATTCAACCTGCTTAAAGATGGCTAAAAGTATTAAAATAATGCATTGTCATCGTGTTCTGAGCTATTCTAAAAGTTTCAAATGTCTAGCTAGTCGGGAAGTTAGTTAAAAATGGATTGCAAGATTTGGACTGGACAGACAAACACACACACACACACACACAAACAAACAAGAAAGCCAGTTAATTAAAACATGGTAATAAGATAGTATATTACAGGAAGAAGATACTGACAGCCGAATGAAATTAACACAAATCTGCACTTAGAGCTAAACGCACCATAATTGCAAGATTCTGTAGTAGTAGTAATAGAACATACAATATCTAAAAGCACAATACGAGGCAACCGACAGGTCTCTTCATCAGGAGGCTTAACCGAATCAGTTACCTCAAGGGAGAACTTTCTGAATACGATGAAGGTCTAGCTAAAAGACATCCCAAGGCCCCGAGATAAACCACATGGAAACATAATGCCCAAACAATAGAAAATACAATACTAATATTGTATTTTCTATTGTTTATATAAAAAGTTCCATTTGAGGGAAATGCTGATATCATACCGTGTGCTAGCATACCGTGAAACCCACTGAAACTACGGTTCATAAGTTATGTTGCTTAAGGCTGCTATGTACTAAGAAAAAAGTCGTATTTTCGTTTTCCTCTTCTTGCAGACTCTTGTGGTGGGAGGAGTCCAGTTGACATTTCGAGAATTCCACTTCCCTTAGGATTGACATTTTGAGAGGTTGAAATGGCTCTCTCTCTATAGGGGAGGTTAAGCACTGTCCCCAAATTTTTTGTATAAAATACATTTTTGTCAACTATTTACAGGTACATAAATGCTGATAATGAAATAAGATTGGTATTGTCAGATAGCCTGAACTTTTCTGCAAAGCGCTACAGGATTCATTTTATAAATTTCGTCCACCGAAGGAATTTATGAGCGTTTAAAACACACTATACCAGAATTTTCCTCGAATCATTTAAATTTTAAAATATTAATTGCATTTTTTTTAAAAATCGAAAAATGTACACGAATGTAAAATTTCTTTCTCTATGACAGAGTACAATTTTTAAATAAAAAAAAATCTTTGAATCCAAGTCGGCAATCCGTAGACAAATTTTCTCCATAGGTTAACATTGAGGTGAGCGAATCCAATGGGGTTAGTACATAGCAGCCTTAAGGTACCAGTCATCTGTCAAGGTTTCTGTCTGGAATTCCAAGAGGGTAAAAGAAGAGAACAATTTTATGCCAATTTCGCTCATCATGTAGAGAAGACATTACGGGAATTTCTGTCTCATCCTTTTGAACATCAGACTAAGGCCGTCCGCACTCGGAGCAACTCAAAAGAAACTGATAACCGACTCCAATCACAAACCAGCCCGTGATGAGTCGTAACCTATGTAATTGAATGGAGCCACGCGCACGGCGCAACTGGTTACAAACCCGTCAGCAACGCGTTTGTAATCAGTCGCAGGCAACTCAACGTGTCGAGTCGCTAGTAACTTCAGTTTCTCTTGCGTTGTGCGTGTTATTACACAATCTATGTTACAGCCGCTCTTTTGGCAAGCTGCCAAATGACGTACAAGAATCACGTGACTTCTGCCAAGCGATGGAATGAAATTCTAACATTTTTTGTTGTATGGAATATGTGCGCCCATACATACAGTCCATTTTTAAACGATTGATCAAAGACAATCTATTGTGACGATTTTTTACAATAAATTAATTTCTGATAGTAATTTAACTAAAAAATAATGCCCTGAATAATAATTTTCTTCCTTCCATGACAGGTCGCAAACTATTGATTTGAATCACTTTTGAGTCGGTCCGTGTGCGGAGCCGCATCACTAACGAGTTTGCAACCGATAAGCAATTTCAGTCGCTAACCTGTTGAGTTTCCTTTGAGTTGCTCCGTGTGCGGACGGCCTTAGGGTTGGTAAAAGCTGTCGTAAAGGCTTTTAGTGCTAAAAGTTGGTAAAGGTAAAATACGCCCGACTTTATTTTGTATACATTTCCTGAGATCATACGTAGGAAATATGCTTAGCAACCATAACGAAAAGAGAAATTTAGGGATAAATTTGTATCCCTATTATAAATAAGGAAAAGGCTTGTATCCTTGAATATCTCACTGCAAATAGTTTCGAGTCTTAAGTCTGAGGATTTGTAATCATAAATTTTATTTCTTAATTTTATCTTCTTCGTATAATCTCTGCATTGATTTATCTGTATGAAACTGAAACTATGTAACTCAACATAGCAAGACTATATTACCGTTGATATATTAGAAGGAATAGGATAAAAACAGTGTTTTACATTTTGGCCTCGGGTTACCGAATTATGTAACCTTTAATTGTATTTCATAATCTATTCATGAATAACTTTAGACAAAAAATTACTGCTCTATTTCGTACATCATTGTCTAGGATCTGTCGGATTCAAGATAAATCTTTTGATTAAGGCACAGCTATTTTGAAATCAGAAAGACGACAGTATTCAGTTGCGTGTCTCATACACGAGGTGTCCAGAAAAGAATACCCAAGAGTATTTTGAAAGTGTGCCACCCTAGAACAAATTATGTGATAAAAAGATTTATTTTCAGAACACAAAAGAACGAAATTTATAAAAAAATAAATAATAAAGATTCTTGAATTTTTTTATGTTTCATATTAATTGACATATTTGAAAAATTTTTATCTATTAAACCCGTTCAATTCGGTGCATATTGAATGTGCCTTGATTTTCCCCCAATCTGTAAATAATAGGTGACTACAGTCGAACGCCGTTATAGCGAACCCGGTATATAACGAACTCATGGATATAACGAATGAAAATTTTGGTCCCGTCGTTTTCCTGTTGTAAGTAATTTAATTAGTATTAAATAATAATAAATTAAAATTTAACACGGATAAAGGTTTCTACACGATAATAGCTTTTAAAAAGCAAATCAAACGCAAACCTACAATCAAATTGGGTATGCATGGGATTAAATATTGTAAAGCAGTAAAGTATTTGGGTATACTCTTGGATAAAGACCTAAATTTTATGCAACATCTGGTGGAAGTACAGGATAAGGCTCTTAGAGTGATGTACGGTCTGGCAAGGTACAGTAAGAAGACTTGGGGCTTCAGGCCCAGTATATTGAAAGAAATATATAAAGTAATAATAGAAAAAATTATCCTTTATGGGGCCCCATTCTGGTTCAAGAATACAGTAAGACAAAACAATTTATTAAATAAAATTCAAAGACCTTTCTTACTGAGCATTACAAAATGCTATAAAACAGTTTCAACGAACGCATTGGCCGTACTGGCAGGTTGTATGCCTTTAGATCTCAGAGCTGAAATTGACTACAAAATGTTTGAAATATATTACAAGGAACAAGGAATAAAAGTTATGGATATAAATTTTAGCAAAAATAATTGCGAATTGGCGAACAGACCTATAAAACATGAGACTGATTTATGGACAATAAACTGGACATTTGATTTAATTCCAATTACTGATATTAATTATTACACGGATGGCTCCCGCATGAATGGAAAAACTGGGGCAGGTATTAATAAATATATTAAGGATTTAAAAGTATTGGAAATAAAACAAAGGCTATCTGATAATGCGAGTTCCTTCAGTGCTGAACTGTATGCAATACAACTGGCTATTGAAGATGCTATTGGACAAGGTCATAAAGCAATTGATATTTATTCAGACTCACGTAGTGCGTTACAGGCATTAAATACACTCAGTTTTAAAAGTGAGATGGTGGATAACATAAAAAAATTAGTTCAAACTTCGGGACTTAATGTCGCACTACATTGGATAAAAGCGCATATTGGGATTGATAAAAATGAAGCAGTTGATCAGACTGCAAAAGAAGCAACTAAATTGGAAGTAATAAATAAAGAAATTAAATGGACTAGAAATCAAGTAAAAGCAAAATTATTTCAAATGGCGGAACACGTCTGGCAAGATAGGTGGAACAATACAACTGCTGGAACTAGAGTAAGAGAAATTTTTCCTCAAGTTAAAACTGACAGGCTAAGTGCAGATTTTTACATAAACCAAGCAATCACTGGACATGGGTCATTTGGTAGTTATCAAAGCAGGTTTCACGGAAAAAGTAGCACTTGCTCTTGTGGTGCTGAACAATCGGTGGAGCACTGTATGATAGTATGCAGTCAATTTAATAATATACGCAGAAGCTTACCTACCAATATTGATATCTGGAATAAGAATAGGTTTTATAATGATTATTACTGTAGAAGAGCCATAAGAAAAATAGTTATGGCCCTTATGGCTGTTCATTATCCGATTTCATAGGTATTCTATTTCGTTGTGTGTTACACAATTAGCATAAGTCCCCCCCCCCCAGTCTTTTTTTTTATGCATAACCGAAATATTGGGTCGTTTATATATTTGTATCTTAATTAGTATTATGTCAGTTTATTACATAATCGATTTTAGTCGATTTAATTCATTAATGATCATTTTAAATAGATTCCATCATTTTTTAATAGGTCATTATTGAATACACATTGCGACTAATGAGTTATACATTTTGTGCACTCTAGCATTTTTCTTAACAGTTCGGATATAGCCAACCACCGGATAAAGCGAAAAAAACCTTTGGTCCCTTGAAGTTCGTTATAACGGGTTTCGACTGTAGTATGTATTAACGACCAAGAAAATTCCTTGGAGGAATTAGAGAATTTTATAATCCATGCCAAAAAGCTGTAGTTCAAACAATTTCTGATAGAGTTGGCTTATAAATGTAAAATACTCTGAACTAGCTTAAAAAAAAACAACCTCTTCTCAACAATAATTCATTTTCTTCCGATCCATAAACATATTCCTCTTCTTCAGCTAGACTTTCCATGGCGATAATAGCGAAAAAGAAATGGAATTTTCGAAAGCAATATGTAACAAGTGGTCTGGAAGTCTGCAGGAATATCTTTTGCCATGATTTGTTGATAAATCATGGATAAACTTGAAGCTATAATTTAAAGTTATCCTTCACTTAATGTCACTGTCAGGTACCTATTTTTCTATATATATATATATATATATATAGATATAGATATAGATATACTTTTTTTTCAATATCTTAAAAAAATAAGACATCACGGCTTTTCTTCTCACTGAAATTGATTATTGTTCGTAAACCTTCAAAAGGCAGCAAATGGCTAGTTCTAAGACATGTGCTTTATTGAGCTTTTTTATTGATCTATACTTCCGTACAGCTCTTTTTATGTCTTGCTTTTAGACAAGTAATAGCAAAAAGGTAGTTGTTAAAGTTTTGATGTATCTGTTTAAGACACATTTCGCTTTTGCACTTTAGCCGGCTGAGAAAAAAAGTTTTAACGTAGTTTGAAAAGAACAGAAAAAAAGACGTCTATAAACTACGTTAAATTCCTTTTTAATATAGTTATGCTATAATTTTTTTCAGATATTTGTTACTTTTATGAGGCTGTTAATTTATGTCCTTTATATACGACGCTATGACTTTGAACTAAAGTTAATTTTTTTTTAAAATGAGGTGGTCGAACATGATTAAATAAGTATTCAAATTCACAGCTATGTTATAAAGGTAATTGGGAACAAAGTAGAAACTTCTAAAGTAGTGGTTTTCAACCTGGTCCCTACCGTCCACTAGTGAGTGATTCAAACTTTCATGTTGTGCGGTGAGCGTCTTGCCTGTTGTTACACAATTTATTCTTTCTATGTATACCGAATGCATTGTTAACAACTTCGTAAATTTGATTCTTAAAGTATGCTTTTTCAATTTACTTTTAAACTCCATCTTTAAATTTTGAATATCTATAATAATTCACCGGACACTTCTTGAAGGATAGTCGTGGACGAAGGAGCAACGAATGACCTCTTTAACCCTCCGTAACTATCTGTGTGTGGACATACATAAAGTACAGTCGAACCCCGTTATAGCGAACACGGTATATAACGAACTCACGGATATAACGAACTCACGGATATAACGAACGAAAATGTTGGTCCCGCCGTTTTCCTATTGTACGTAATTTAATTAGTGTTGTGTCAGTTTAATGTAATCGACTTTAGTCGATTTAATTCATTAATGATCATTTTAATAGATTTTATGATTTTCTAAGACATTATTATTGAATACACATTGCAACTAATGAGTTATATGTTTTGTGAACTCTAGCATTTTTCTTAACGGTTCGGATATAGTGAACCACCGGATAAATCGAACAAAACCTTTAGTCCCTTGAAGTTCGTTATAACGGGGTTCGACTGTATAAGTAAGAGGATGTGGCAGATGCCCTTACGTTAATAATGCTTTGGTTTGGTGCGCTACGGACATTTTTTTGCTACACGAGGGCTAATTAGACCGCGACCTACTGCTTAAAGCCGATTCCGAACGGCTACAAACGTCCATGCCAAGAGTGGGATTCGAACCCACAGACTCTGGTACCGAAAGCCATTCGGCCTTCATCCGGCTATGTTAATAAAAGACGACAGCTGGCAAGTTGGACGTGGAGTTTTTAATCGACAGGACATCTTGGTACAAAGCATATGCAACGAACAATCCCATATATTCACGTAATATTTTCACATACAGTCGAACCCCGTTAGAACGAACCCGGTATATAACGAACTCGCGGATATGACGAAAGAAAATTTTGGCCCCGCCGTTCTCCTATTGTTCGTAATTAAATTAGTATTGTATAAGTTTAATGTAATCGATTTTAGTCGATTTAATTCCTTAATGATCATTTTTAATAGATTTTATCGTTTTTTAATACATCATTATTGAATGCACATTGCAACTAATGAGTTATACATTTTGAGCACTCTAGCATTTTTCTTAATGGTTCAGATATAGAGAACAAAGCCTTAGGTCCCTTGAAGTTCGTTATAACGGGGTTCGACTGTAGTACGTAACTCACAGTAGAGCAATACACACTGAATTACAATTTGCACGGGAGGCAAAGGAATATTTTCGGAGAAGAACCCCCTAGTGTTCAGGATAAAAACGCGCGTACATATTTTCCCACAATCATCCCCTCAAAAAATGTCTTCGCTTTTGCCCTAAATCGAATTATTGCGGCACCGGTGGGCGCTAAGGAAATTTAAGGGGACCATGGCCCTTTATTTGAGCAAATATTTTTTATTGTAATATTAAGTGTGTTATTGTAAAAAACATATATATTTCTGTAGGATAATAGTACCAAAGTTTTTTTTTCAACTAAAAAGCCATTTATGAAGCTTCTACGAAGTAAGAAATAAAGGGATGTGTAGCAAACTTTAAATATGTTTTTCTCAAAACAGATTTTTCAAGGTTTTTAGATTTTTAAAATGTTCCATACTATTTTTATCATATAATCACTTTTTATCATATCTCTATGATAAAAGGTAAAAAAAGTAAATTTTAACGCCCACTGTTCTTTTAACCATCAACTTAAATACAAAAGATGGCGGTAGGTATTAAAAGGTTGACCATCCCTGGTCTAAATGCTCCACTTATCTGTCCATCTTCGTCAAATTGCAAGGAAATGCAGTAAGCTTAATTCTCCAACAATTACATATTGTTCCAACATTAGTGAACCTTATGCATTACTAAATCATACATACTTAATAGTTGCTTTTATGGAGCTGTTAACTTATTTCCTCTATATACCACGCTATGGTTTTGAACGTAAGTTAAATAAAAAAAATAGACATGGTAGAATATTATTAAGTTTTCCAGTTTACTATAGCTTAGAATAGAACCTTAATAAATTGATGCGTGCATATGTTGTACAAGCAAGGAAACATAGAGAATTGGCCGTTATCATACATTTACTCGACAATACTAAAAATTCTTTTAAAGTGAAATTAATAATAAAATAAGGTTTACATTCATATTATCAACTAATACATGAGGAATCCAGAAGGAGAGACAAAATATTCAGTCAAAGCAAATATTTCTAAGTTCTTTCGGGAGGCACTTACGACGGTTGAAGAATACACTGGTGAAGGCTTCCGTTGACAGGTGCCCACATGAGGTTAGACTCGGCATCATTATGTCAGACTACAGGAACTTCCTCAAGTCTCCGCGACATCGCAATCGGCTGTCTAGGGTCAGAGCTCGGGGATCAGCGAGCGAAATCTGTTGACTTTTTTTTTCTTTTGGAGGCGCTGGTGTCCGTTTCCGGGGTCATTTTGGCCCGACCCGTTTTCTCTCATTGGACAGTGGGACAGATGCCCTTATCTTAACAGTTCCTGCCCCAATTGTTCCCTTATTTCACTGCTCATGTTCACAGTATACCAAGTACCCCCCCCACCATAATTTTCGTTTGGGATACCACTTTGGGACAATTATTTGAAAGTTTTATTGTGGGCCATAAAATAATGTAACCATCTATCTTACAACATTTATAATCTTTTCATCGCTATCAATGGCCACACAGACAGTTTTTCTTTTACGCCACCGTTTTGGCTCATAATTCAATGCCTTTAGTGTTCAAGTCTTTATTTATTTTTTTGCTTCTGGAGTGGTTATAAGAGTTTTATTATTGACAGTATCTCGACCACACACCGAAGTGAATTATAACATCCAGCGGTTCTACATTTACAATTATGTGATAAGCGGAACTTGGGACAAAGGAGTGCCTTAAGGCACCACTCATCATCCATTTTCATCAGTGCTGTAAGGAAATGCGGTAAGATTGTTTCTCCAACAAGTTCAAACTGTGCCGACATTAGTGAAACCAATGCATTATTGCTAAAGCATTCATAATTAACAGAAATTCAAATTTGTAATGTAATAATTTTCTGATCTTGCGACACGAATTACCATGATGAACCAGACTTCTCAAAAGAAAGCGAAAGGTCGCATAGTTACCTCGATTACTTCTAAAACACATTTTCTGGACAACTACGAAATAATTAAAGTCAAATAACACAACTAGAAAACATACTTAAGATTTCAATAAAAGAAAATACACATTAAAACGTAAATCATTACCGTTCCGAGGACGACACATGTCTAATGAGATACAAAGCTAGAAAACGGTAGGGTATCATTAAAGTCGTTTTCCCGACAGTGATCTTACATTATTAACATGGGTTATTTTCTCGA
The DNA here is from genome assembly GCA_907164885.2 of Dolomedes plantarius. Taxonomy (NCBI): domain Eukaryota; kingdom Metazoa; phylum Arthropoda; class Arachnida; order Araneae; family Dolomedidae; genus Dolomedes; species Dolomedes plantarius. Next base: position 101,806,938 of record OU015495.1, read on the forward strand.
TCTATTACGAAGCCATGGAGATAAGCATGAAAAGTTTACAATTCATGGTATTTGTTTCATTAAGACTGCATGGGCTTCATTAAGGACATTCATTTGACATTTGTTATGACCTAATTTTTTTTATAACAAAAAAAAATTCAAATGTTAAACAAATTTTCAACAAATGTAGTGCTACTAAATATTCAAAATTTGTCATAAGATTGCAGTGACGTTAAGTTTTTTTTTTCTTACAAGCAGAACAAGTAATATGAAACAGCATAGTTTGTGATTTTTTTTATCTTTACAGTTTAATGCTGTAAATCAGGGGTTCCCAAACTTTTATCTACATCGATCCGCTTTTAAACGAATGATGTTCTTCATCGACCCCCTCATATTTTTCTCTATAATATACAGCATACAACATAATTATAATACTAATAATTGCACATAAAACACTTAAAGATAACAATTTGACTAAGAATATGAACAAAAAGTTGGAAAAGGGGGATCATTAGGTATATGGTTTATTATTTTTGTACTATTTTCATTTTTAATTTCACAAATATAAACAAGATTTCAGAAACACAGATTGTAATTGAACATCATCGCCAAATTAAAAATTGAAACTGCTTCTGATTGGTTGCATCGGTTGAACCCATGAGCTGTTTAAGGTCCAGTGGATTTCTCGAGTTCTGCCTTGTGTTGGTACACAAATAAAAGCCGACGTTGGCATTCGAGGCATATACAAAAGCGTCATGACATTCGACTTTAGGTGCGCGGATGACTCCGCCCTTTGAAAATCTGTATTTATACATATTAAAACGGATATCATTATCTAATAATTGCATTCCTAAAAAGTTATATGAAATTTTAAAACAGAAAAAATTATCATAGACCCCCAATAGACTCCTGGAATACTATAGACCCTTTTTAAACCTCCAAGTGGACCCCCAGGTGGTCCATCTGGACCCCGTTGGAAATCCCTGCTGTAAATGATAAAATGGGTTAAATTAACAGTTTGCGCGTCTGCGAAAATCATGTTTCTTCGTCTGTAACTAATTGTTCATAAAGACGTTATGAATAGCAAAATAACATTTTGATAGCATATTTGACAGCATTCCTCCAAAAAGCTAGTATATCTTTAAGAGCAATAAGTCTACTGTTCTGGTGAGCAATAAAAAAATAAACTATTTAGTAGTACTACCAATTTAATATAGTTAAGTACTACCTTATTAGCCTAATTGGTTATTAAGTACTACTTAATACTAAGTACTACTTAATAATCAATTGTTAAGTATTAACTTAACAATTTGTAGATTTTAATTTACCCCTGAACAAAAATTTAGATGCCTTAATAGTCATGAATCGTATTACTTTCTTGTAAAACGAATCAAGAAAATTTGTCCGTATCTTTGAATCTTGAACTTCAAATATTTGGCGGCGCATCAGTTCACATCGGAGATTGTAAATCTCATTGTTAGGGCCTGTTCACATAGGAGTCCGGTAGCGGAGCGTTAAAGGAAAGATGACGTTGAGACGAAAATAAACCAATCAAAGGCGTTAAAAATTCCGTTGCTAATCGTTTGGAGGTTTGTCATTGGTTAAATATATTTCAATACTTTAACGCTCCGCTAGCGGACTCCTATGTGAACAGGCCCTTAGGCTGTGGAAGTTATTCCTCTGTTCAATTAAGATAGCAGATTTGACAACGCAAATTTTCGAATTCTGTTTAATCCATTAAAACATTCTGTTTTTCAGTAAAAATTAGGATGTATTTAAAAATTCTTTTTATTTCAATTTCAATTTTTCAAAAACGATTTTTAAATGTGTGTCTGGAAGTTAATCATTTCATCTTCGTGAAATATTAATAAATAAAATAGTTTAAGTAAAAAAATAATTACAAGATAAAAATAACTGTTTATATACCATGTTTTTAAATTTTCTGTTGAATCATATAAACTTGACAGTTCTATGTATTAATAAATACTTTAAAAATTTTTTTTCATGGATTATCCCATCAACTTGAAAGAGAATGAAGCTAATTGGAAGTTAACTTGTGTTTAACTTTTTGTTCCCGTTCCGGACGATAGATGACTGCACCAGTCTACAAAACAAAATCAAATGAAAATAACTGAAAGTTAATTCAATTCCGCTCAAAGATGGGTAAAAAAAAATGCATTATCATCGTGTTCTGATCTATTCTAAGAGTTCCAAATGTCTAGCTAGTCGGGAAGTTGGTTAAAAATCAATTGCAAGATTTGTAATAGACAAACACACAAACACACACACACAAACAAACAAGAGAGCGAGTTAATAAAAAAACATGGATATGACTACACACACTTTCCATATACGTCTGCCTTCATATGCAAAAATCATGATTAAAAATATGTATTTCCTCACCTGTGGTTAGTAAAATAAGACCAAAAGTATATTCCTCATAATTGAACATTGGGATTCGCGATGTCAACTGGTACTCCGTCCAAAATCACATCTATATATTTAAGTTGTTAAGCCGATTCTTTGGGCAGTCCCTGAGAGAAAACTACTGCATCTATTTACTTCATTTTGACCTTAAACAAAAGATTTTAATCTATAGATGTGTCACATTTGGTTTTTGTAACCGCAATTTCTATTAATTAGCGATAATTTATAATTAAAAATTTATTTCTGCGCATGTTCAGTGACATGTTTAAATCTGGCTTTAGATACTTACTAAGCACGAGGCCGCATAAACACATTAATTTGTTTATTCCGAGGAATCTCTCTATCTCTCTGCCATTTATATTTTTAATTATGTTTGTGAGATATAGAATGAAACCTGACAGAATTTTTTTCATTTCGCGCTGCTGAGTAACCATATTTCTTTTTATTGGGTTCAATAGTAATTTTTTAAAGTGTATATCTTTATCTTTAATATTATGATTTTCAACATTTGGCAATGATATGTTGAGTATAATTCGTGTATTACTATATTTATTTACTATCCAGCCGTCATGTTTTGACGGGTACTAACTAGTCTATTTAAAATTGCAAACATTTGTTCATCAGACCATTAAAAATAACGCTACGGTACATACAAAAAAATAAAAACCTTTTCTTCCTCCTCATTGTAGATTCCATTGAAAAAAATCATTATTTCTTGTGTAGTATAATTTTGCATTAATTTATTCTTCATACACTGAACTCAGATAACTGTCTTTACTAATATTGCACGGGCTTGCATGGAAAACCAGATAAAATGTCAAATTCAAAACCTTTATTTAAATGCGATATAAATTAAATGCACAGATACTTTATCAAAAGTTTTGGCAAAAGCTGCTTTATTGTTTAAAAAATATTCAGTTAATATAATAGTAATTTTTCGAGGAAAAAAATTTAATGTTTCTTTGTGTGCGATCCCTCTTGAGATTCATTTGAACCCTATTCTAAACTTTCATGGTGCAAGAATTATCCGCTAAACGGATATAATGACTATGGCAATCGGGAATAATAGTTGCTCAGCATTTTGCGCCCATTGCAAACTGGATAGTTTTCTTTTACGGGTTTGTGGTGGCCCTGTGGTACAACGCGCTGGTTTTCACTGCTGTGGGTGCTGGGATCGAATCCCGACGTCGCGCCTCCGTTTGTGTCGTCCCTTCATAGGGGGTAATGGTGTACGACTAAATGTTGCCCCCATAATGAAATGGGCAGTAAAACTGTGGCATATTGGACAACAAGTGCTTCCACATTGGCACAAAAAACAAAAAAAAATTACTTTCACGGTGCTTTAGAACGTTTTGAAACCTCAGCAAACTTTTAGAATACTTAAGCTTCATATCTTTATGTCTTAGAACGTAATGTGTAGATTCTGAAAATTATCATTCAATTCACCAGTTTCTTTGATAAAAAGGAATTAAAATTTTACTGGCTCTCTACACATTAATTTGACAACAACTGTCTACTTTAATTTCTTTCGGAAAGTTTTCGAGATATTGATATACATAAATAAAAAAAACTTAGGCAATAAAGGCCTAATAGTTTAAAATACATTTCATAAGAAATACATTTCATCTATCTAGAAAGCAAAATAGAACATATGACATCGGCTAATCCAAGATATCGAAAAAGGATTATACTGTTTATTCACTTTAAAATTAGGAAAAGTTAAGACGAAACCGAGTAAACAAGGGCATAGATTAATAAGAATTCGAAAAATAAATCGTATCTTCAAGTCAGTATAATTTAATAAGTACGTGGTTTTCCCTATAGACTTAAAAATCAGGAGAAAAATGATAATAACCAAATCATGGTAGAGGTCTTGCCCCGGAAAGAAGAAAGATGTATACATTCATATTTACATGAAAACAGTTAGTCAACATTTGAATCTAAAGGAGAAATTTGTTGAAAATTTTCTGTCCAAATTTCAAGAAATTTTCAGAAAGTTTCTTTTCATTGTTACTCATTTTGCTTCATTTAAAGGTATTAATTTACGAATTTTTGTGATTATTCCGGGGACAATTTTCTTGGAAGGAGATAATCTTTCCACACTGTTTTTTTATCTGTCATAATTAGTACTAACTGCAAAAACAAGGTGCAGCAGGTGCTTTATATTCCAAGAATCATGGGGCAATGAGTAGAATATGAAAACGCACAGCTAAAAGTAAATACTTTATGTCATTATAAGTCCTAAATCTACGGTTTATTACACATCTGTTTTATTCTTAAACATTAAACATCTGAATAAATAGCTGAATTATTTGCTGTCGTATAACGCTATATTAATTGTAATTTCCTTATGACGTAGCAAATTTTAAATGTTATAAAAGACTTAAAGGTTCAACTTCTTTTTAAATCCTAATCAGAATTTTGATCATGCTGAGCATCTCCTTTTTTCAGAGGTTATATTTGTTTCTTATTCTTCGTATTATCTCTGTCTACGCTGGAGAAAATAAGGAAATTTGGACGAAGTTTTAAATTCTCCACCATCGTATTTGGGATTAAAGGATAGTAGTGATTGCTTTAATTACAAGAATACCCCTTAAATAACTCTACTTAGTTTTTCTGGGAGTACAATAAATAGGTATAATAAAACAAACTTCATTAATATTCAGTTCAAAATTAATAAATATACTTTAAGAGAAGTTTTTATTCAATTTCAGATAATTTTCAACGGATTATTCTACTGAGTTTGCTATGATCTGAACTGAAATATTTTCCCCAAACATTTAATTGTATCACCATAAATTTAAACTAGATCTTCGGCTGCCAATACGAGCGATACTAAAGGTACGTCTTTGTCAACAAAATATCTCGATAAATCTTCGAGTCATGAATATCAATTGTTAGCAAAATCTGCGAAATAGAGATATGTTTCAGCTGAAATGGTACAACAGAATTAAAGACATCCAGAAAATTTTACTTGCGTTTTCCAGTGCCCACCGCAGCATTTTTTTTTTTTTGTAAAATATTGGTAAGTGAAGTAAGTCGGTTAAATTAAGTAATACTAAGTAGATATCAGAAACTCGCTTTTCCAATTTATCTTACTTAACTTATATAAACTGGTTCAAATGAAAATGTTTTTCCAAAAAGGTCTTAAATTCCATAGCCTTTCAAAAACAATGAATGCTAAAGAGAATTAAAAAGGCGTGAGAAATAAAGAAAAAATGCCAGTTTTTTTTTTTGCAGTTTTGGCAGTGTATGCTTCGATCAACCCTGTAAAAAGCGAAAAAGAAATTTACAAAGTAGTGGATCAATGAAAAATTCAATAAGCACATGTCTTGCAGTTTGCAGTTCGTTATCCCTGAAAGACTTTGAACATTTATCAATTTCAACTAGAATAAAAGGCTCGGAACTCTTGGTATTCAACAAATGGAATACAAAAAATATCTCCGAAAGTTACGTAAAATGAGAAAGTACTTTAAACTGCTGCACCGTTTTTCTCAATGATTTATTAGCAGTTCATAGAAAGATATAATCTTGTTAGATTTCCACACCACTTGTTACATATTACGTCCTTTTTTCCGTCCTCTCACTCTGATTTCTGGAAATTATAAGAGATATTTCTTCCTGTACTTTATTCGCGCTGTATCGGGAACGATGGTTTCCATTGGCCTGAGTGTTAGGCTAAAAAGCATTGCGTATTATGTGTAGATTGAGCAAAATTGTTGTTATTATTTATTTTGATGATAGTTTTAAATTCAGCCTATTTTGTTTCAATGAACTTAAAGACAAAAAATGGCTCGAATATAGGACAGATAGCATAGATAAATTCTTACTTTTGAATGTTTTTAAGATACGAAGTGTGTGTTGAAAAAAATAAGAAAATTTTTAGTTAAAAGTTTAAATAATATTTATTTATTTATGTAGTTTGAATAGTTATAGCATAATAATTATTTTAACACTAGAACCGCGGAGCGGGTAAATTTGACCCAAAACGATGTTTAATTTATCACCACGCGAAAAGTATCGATTGAAAAAACAATCCCTTTTATGACTTTTAATATTTTAAGGTGAACAACAATTTACCAAATTTAAAAATTCGTAACATAAATATTTTTCCGATTATTAACACTTATACCTAGAACCGCGGAGCGGGTCAATTTGACCCGTAAGAAATGTTAATGCACGAAAAACAGATGCAACGAAAAACAGATAACGAAAAACAGATGCAATTTTTCGAAATGTAACTGTAAAATACTTCTACCCCACCCTAGAATTCCTTAAATGGACTGTACCAGAAGGAGGAATAGTGAAGGTTTTTCAGTCAAGGTCATTATATTAGGTTTGAAACACGAACTAAGTTCGAATGCAGTGAAATATTACTGCGAATATTTAGAAGACTTTTTGAAGTTGTTTTTATTCTGTAATTAATATATATATGTATAAAAACTATGTCACAACGCCGTAATCATGCTGTTCAGGAAGCTTTAGAATATTTAAAACAATTATATGAAAAGGATTCAGAAGGTTCGGAAAAAGAAGGTTTCTCAAGATTCGATTTTGAGTAGTGAGGAAGAATTCCTGCCTGCTAATGAATAAAATTTGGATTCGGATGAAGAAAATTAAAGTGAAGATGACTCTGGCAATGCTCTACCAATCCCTGGTCCTTCTCATCGCAATACTGATGATAATTTATCTGATAAAAAATAAAAATCAAGCATTCCAAGAAAAGATACACACACGCAAAGAAATTTGAAAAAGAAATCGACAATAACATTCAAAGTTGGAAATAATGAAGATGGCAAAGATGGGACAATTTGGAATGTCGCTCAATTAGGAACAAACGATAGAGGAAGAAAATCAAAGTGTAATATTTTGAAAGAAGTAGGGGTGCCCAACACCACATGCTAAACGCAATGTTATCGACAACAGTCCTTCAAGTGCTTGGAGACTTTTTATAGATGAATGGATATTGAAACACATAAAGAAATGTGCTGAAGATGAAGCTCATCGGCAGATTCAGGAAGAAGAATGGAATATAACATTAGAAAAATAGATGCTTTTATATAAATTTTATATGCACGTGGTATATATTGTGCAAAAGGACTTGAACTGGATAGCTTGTGGTCAAAGAACTGAGGACCACCAATTTTCCAAAATACAATGTTAAGAGACCAATTTCGTGAAATAATGGGATTTTTACGCTTCTACATCAAATGAACAAGAACAAAGCGTCTAGAGACAGACAAATTTGCCCTTATTTCGGATATCTGAAATCGTTTCAGGGAGAATTGAAAGAGTAACTATACACCAGTTCCTAATGTAACTCTAGATGAACAGTTATTTCCTACAAAAGCTAGGTGTAGGTTTATCCAATACATGCCAAACAAACCAGATAAGTGTGGAATCAAGTTCTGGTTGACTGCAGATTTGACTCAAAATATCTGATAAATGGATTCCCGTATGTTGGAAAAGATAACCAAAGTTCATCCTATGTTTCTCTTTCTGAACATGTAGTGCTGCGACTAATAAGTCCATATGAGAGCAAAGGTAGAAATGTCATTACGAACAACTATTTCACGACACTGAAGCTTGCAGAGGCATTGAAATCCAAAAACACTAGCCTTGTAGAAACTGTAAAACGCTCAAGAAGAGAAATACTAGTCTCTGTAAAAATGTTAAAATCCACATTGTATTCGACTACGGTACTAACCCATAAAGACACGAGTCTAACTGTTTACCAAGGTAAAAAAGATAAAAACTGTTTGTTGCTAAGTAGTCTCCATCCAAACGTAGAAATTGCAGATAACCCCAAAACACTACCTGATACAATCGCTTTCTACAACGCAACTAAATACGGTGTGGACGTGATTGAACAAATGGCAAGGAAATTTAAAGTCAAGTCTGCTTCACGTAGGTTTTTTTGTAATATTTTGGACCTTGATGCAATCAATGCCTGGGTTTTATATAAAGCTGTAACTGGAAAATCTATTAGTAGACGGCAATTCATTCAAGACTTTGTTGAAGAATTGCGAGAAAAGTTTGTTCACTTCCGACATAAAAAGGTGGCAAAAAGAGCATGTGAAGCAACCAATGAAAACGACGGACAACCAAAAATTAAGCGTAAACGAGTCCGATGCCACATTTCGAAATGTGAAAATAAAACTCTAGATATCTGTTCAAAATGCAAAGCATCCATTTGTGGAAAATGTACAAAACTTATTAATCAGTTTTGTACAAAATGCATACAATAAATTGGATTTTATAATCTGTAAAACTAAGTACTGATAAAATTTTTTGTAACTGGTAAAATTTTTAATTTTTAATTTTTTGAAATTATGTCTAAACATATTAAAAAGAGATACTCTGTTTTTCAGTTGAAATTAGGAAATTTATGCCATATTTTTTTAAAGAGACATGTTATTATACTCAAGGACATAAAATTTTAAATAATACGATTTTGTAAAAATTAAGTTAATTTCTCTTGATTTATATAAATTATTTAATGTAAATTCTGAGAAATATTGATTATTATTTAAAAATAAAATGTTTTAGTAAAATAAATTAAGCGCTTGTGCATAGTTTATAAGTTTACAATCTAGGGTCAAAATGACCCGCTCCGCGGTTCTAGGTATATCGAAAGTCCCGCGGTTCTAGTGTTAATTTCTTTAAATCATTTAATTATAATGAATACAGTAAATATACAAACAATACACTTTCTGCATTATTATCATAATACTGTTATCTGTCAATATCTTATGATAATTTATTATATATATATATATATATATATATATATATATATATATATATATAACTAATAATTAATAATCCAAAAGAGATAGATAATTATAAGAAGAATGCAGACAAAAAAAACAGAAATCAAGCACTCATGACTCCACGCACTAGATGCAAGATTCTGTAGTAGTGCCGGAACTGAACCAGGAATCGAAGTAAACGACTGGTCTCGTCATCAGGGAGCCTAACCGATTTCTGGTTCAGTTCCGGCACTACTACAAATTCTTTCCTCTGGTGCGTGGAGCCCTGAGTGCTCGATTTCTGTTTGTTTTGTGTCTGCATTCTTCTTATAATTATCTAGCTCTGTTGGATTATTCATTTATAGTTACCTTTGCCCATTTTCAATATGGGGATATGAAGCTACTGCTCAATCTTTTATTAAAAAGTTTTATGTTTTCAACGCTAGGGTAGGTTTTAAGTTAACTTGTTTGGCAGTCTATGCTCGTTTTTTAATTATTTTGTTAGTTTGATTTGTATATATTATTTTACTTACACACACACACACACACATATATATATATATATATATATATATATATATTTATTTATTTATTTATTTATTTATTTTTTATTTATTTATAAGATTGCACGTATTGAAAGGAGAATGAGAGTAATAAAACATCAAAATTAAAATGAATATTCAAGGAATTATTTTCTTACTGATATTCTAAATGTTTGAATATTATTTTTTTAGGCTGAACTATACCGAAGCTCCTTTAGGTCGTATAATAATTCATTTTTTAGTGATAATACAAATCACAAATTTTCTGAAACGAGACCTATCGGACCCAAGGTCTAGAAAAAGCTCTTTAGAGCATTTAATGACTAAATTGCTTGTGAATATCGCAAAGAATATTTTCTACCCTAGAAATATTTAACTCAATATCGCATGCGGACCATAAGGTTCAGATACAGGTTGTTGGTACCTGATGAACCAAAATTAAACTACCCATCCTATAAAGCGGTTTACGCCATATAGTCACTGAACTTCGCAATTATCACAAATGAAAATTGAAGTATTTATTGTTCTTTGAATTGTTAAAAATATAAATCCGGACTATATATTGAAGAATGAGGAATTAAAAACCCTTTATGATGAATTATGTGTTTTAAATTGTTTTCTTATTTATGAGTCAGGAAAGAAACATCATTAGACTGATTAAACAAAGTAAGACTTACGATTGCCCCCAATTCAAGCAGGCATCAATCAGATTAAACTAGTGAATATTTTTTGCTTTCATTTCCGTCCTCCTTGATTTTTCCCACCTCCTTTAAAATGCGGTGCTTCTAAATGGTACTTTTCCTTCAAATAAAATCTAATTAAGAGCAGGAAAAAGGAAGCTTTAAATTGTTCACATTTCCTTCTTAAACGAAAAGAGCGAGGTTCATTTCTCAGAAATTGAAAGAACTGTGGCTTTGGATCAACATTTGTCAAAACTTGATATTGAGGAGCCATTATATTTTGTCCTCCAGAAACAAAATGGAGGAAATGAGTATTTTATTATGCAATTATTTATACCAAGTTAGTTGTTTTTTATATTTTATTCTCAAAAGAAAATTTTCCGGGACGTTAAATCGGAAGGAAACTATAATAAAATTGATTATATTTGTCTAAAATATGATAATTACGTGTAACACGATTATATAAATTTCCATAGTTCCATGTTTTAAACAATAAAACATTGGTTTCTCTTCAAACATATGATTTTGTTCCCAATTTAATAAACTTGAAATACTAATTCAAAGCTAAAAGTAAAGAGTGTCAAAAAGTTGAAGGTTATTTAGTAATAGTTGGAACTAGAGATTAATTCAACAAAGCTTGAAATACTTTTAAATTTCAGGTGAACAGCTTTTAGCATTACATTATAATTTATAAGTTTACCAATTTTTATTTAAGGGTTCTTGGAAACTCACAAAACCTCTTATCATTCATTCACAAATGAAAAGAGATTCGCAAAAAAGAGCATCAAGCAGATTGTTGGGGGAAAAATTTACAGAGCTTACGGAATTACGCTTCCGAACGTAGATTTATGCTTGTTGAGCTAAAGCAAGCTGTCCAAAGATATAGTAAGCCATTGTGAGTACAATTAACTTACGGTTTTAATTAGGATTAGAACCATATTTTTTTCACCCTAGAAAGTAGGATGTATTTCCTATTTTAGTTATATGTATTATTTTATTAGAAAACTCACTTTAAGGGTGTAATAAAACTGCTATTTTGAAAAGCTATATTTTAATTTAGCGCGGCGTAGTAAAATACACAGATAGTGACATCTCCATACCACCGAACTTAGATTTCATCCTCATTGTAGGTTTCTCAAAATAACACAGCCAAAAAGTACGCTACAGGAAAAAAATAGATAACAGGCGTTTCTCTAAATTTCAATTGATAGTAGGGAAAGTAAATTTGCTTTAAGCACCCATGGCAATATGAATATTTAAAGGAAAGAAAAATATTCACTGAAATGGGAGGAAGTGTAGAAATTTAAAACCCCTTTCCTAAATACTTTCATTAGTATTAAGGGTATTTCAATGATTCTGTCGCTCACAAATTTAAAAGATACCTAAAAGTTATAACGCCAATATGAACATACTCGTACCATATTTTTAATCTTTTAATAGTTAATGAAATGAAGAAGTAAAGTATGAATCTATAATTTAGAAAAAAATGGATATTTTCTTTATAGATAAAATATTTTATATAATTCCCTCAAAGAATAACTCAGGAATTCGAAATATATTTAGATGTATTAGCATCAATATATTTTGATAAACAGATGGCATCTAAGGCGAGCTGGGAAGAAAAGCCAAGTAAGTTTTCAGAAGCTCAAAGCAATATTAATTTCATTGAATAAAGAATACGTCTGGAATTTTTGTCCTCTGAAAGTGGTCCAAATTTTGTATTGACCTTTTGGGGTAAAATAGATGATTTTAAGGGCTATTTCTTGTTATTCATTAGTTTAAAGTAACGGGACTAGAGATTGCAGAATTTCGGAATGTTTTGCAATTTTTGCTTTAAGCATTAGGAATGTTGTTGTGGAGGATGGCAAACCATATTCATCTGTAAGACGAGAAAAAAAAAAAGATAAAATCTGAGGAACTGGGGAGAAAAGAACTTTGTTAATCCCTTGACGAACATAATGACGTATATATGTGTTTAATTACCACCAGTTTTTTCTGCACTGTAGAAAATATTTTCTTTAAAATTCACTATGATTAAAAAAAACAACATGCGATATCATGTCATAGCAGGTCAGGTTTAGGATTTATGTAATATATTTATAAGTAAAATCATTTGAAATAATTAAAACACACACTGAAAAAAGGATTAGGCTTTAATAGAATGCAGTTACCTAAACAAATTTACCCTTTGCCGGTCTGTCAGAGAATATATGGGATTAGAAATTACCGAACGGAAGATTTGCGTTTCCGTTTTACTTTCAGGGTCAATAAGCACTAATAATAAATATGAAGTTCAAATTTGCTTTTTTAAGACTAGTTTTATGTGTTTGCTGATTTTAATATCCTCGATCCAACATGACCTAGAAAAAATATTTAAAATATTTTAAGTAGTGCATAAATTTTATTGGGTATTTATAAAATCTTTCAATTTTTCCCTGCAGTAGAATAAAAATTACGCAATTGTGAAGGTACATCTGTGAAATCCATATTGACACCAATGAGCAACCAGAGGGAAATATAATGTATCTAAAATATTTAGAACTATAATGACGTCAGTGCATGTAATTACACATGTTAGAGCTTTGTAATATCCGTGTTGTTCCCATCCTCACGACATCATCCAACATACGCCATGCAATACTTCTGCTGCTCATTCATCGCCAGTTTCCTAACCAGCTCTGATAAAACCTCTCCCTTAGGCTACTTTACGAATTCAGGTATCTTTTTGTCTGAGCCAACATGCCCCATACATACATGCTCAAGTATAAATCAAAGTAAAAAGGTTTTGCTTAAGAAATGATTCCACGTAAAACATTACTGAATGGATAATTTGAATTTGAGGATGTGGAGATGCGTTGAATTTTAAACTTATAACAATTATAACACAAATCTATATATATATATATAAAACAGTTCAGTGACTGACTGACTGACAGATAACGCACAGACCAAACCGCTGTACCTAAGGGATGAAAATTTGCATGGCGATTCTTCTAGGGGTGCACTAAGAAAGATTTTTGAAAAATTCTTCTTAGACTTTTTAAAATTGCCTTTTTAAGCTGTTTTTGTAACTTTTTAAGTTTGCATTAAAAATAATAATCTGAGGGTTAGAAAATTTTATCACTAGAAGATCATAAAAATTCCTTTAAATTGAAATCTTTTTCGAATCTTTACCTTCATTTTCTGAATTTTGATGAATTTTCCCAGATTATTTTTTAGAATTTAATTTATTAAATGCTGATCACGTGGTTTCATTTTTTGTGATACTTTAAATTAATTTTGTGTTACGTGCATAACAATGAAATAAATTGCAAAAAAATATTAAAATATGGTAAAAGATAAAAATTTAACCACTAGAGTAATTAAGATGGAGGTTTTTTAAGAATTTAATTCAAAATATCATGTTTTATGGATATTAAACATAAAAATTAATTGCATACGTTGATCGTTGTATTAATTTGAATATTTTTTTCTTTTACATTATTTTGTCTATAAAAATATCCCTTACGATTTTTTTATAAATATATATATATATTTTTGGCATTAATTGCATACATTGACATTTGTATTTAATTTGAATGTACTCCGTAGCGAAGCAGGGTATTCAGCTAGTTTACTATAATAACCAAAATTTAAAGATTAGTATCTACAAGAACAGATCATTTTAGAAAAGCTTGAATGACCAAAGTATGCATCTCTCTAAACATGTGCCCTTAGGACTTCACAAAAGTAAGAATTTTATGCCCCTAATTCGTGTAAATGACTCATAAAATCCATATAACATTGGAATATTTACTGTAAAATAAGGATTAAGAACCATTTGCGATGAATTGCTAGAAAAAGGCAATTTTGTGACTTTAACTGCATATCGAGATTTCTTTAGCTCTAAATTCTCTTACACAGCAATGCAGTTAACGTTTTATATACTTAAATACAAAGTATTATTGTTGAAATTTTTCAGGAAGCGAACTTCGTTCCAAATAACACAGAATTTCAATACTAAAGAACTTGCGAAGATTTCCAGTGAGAGTCGTATCCAGTGCAAAGAGCGGTTACCGTTAAATATGATAGCCAGCATTATTGGGCTGATTTAATTCCTGTAAGTTGATTTGCGACCCTTCCCAATTCAAATAGTCATCCATCAGGTCGAGTCGTGCTGAATATATTCGTTGATTCATTTCCGGAGCCTTACCATCCACATTCATCAGCTTATTGCGGCTCTAACAAGTGAGTTTCCTTCAAACGAAGCCTAATTAACTGTAGGAAGAGGAAATTCTAGATTGTTCTCGTTTCCTTATTTAACGAAAAGAGCGCAACTCATTTATTCGAACTTATCACCGGGCATTGAATCATTTTCGTGAAATACCGGCAGATCACTTGCCGGTGTGAAAGGAACGAGAATCAGGGTGGGGAACAAAGGAGATTTTAAATGCAGGCATTTACGAGTAAAAGTAAATGCAGAAAATGAGAGTTTCGTGTACGTTTAAGGGTGAAGATAAAAATTATATAAAGTATTTATTTATTTTGTCTTAGTTATTCATTGCCACCAGCTTTAGTGAGTTTAATTTATGGCCTCCACACCTTATCAAGCCCGTATAGCATGCTTTTTTCTAAGGTCTCAGGTGAACATGTGATATACCGGGTGGCCATAATTAACTGACAGTGCTCACAGTGTTCTGTAGCGCGATCTATTTGCGAGAATGACGCCACATTTTGTAGGAAGATTAAACAATACGGGTACGAAGGATCCGCGAAAAAAATAATTAGTTCCAAAAGTCAACGCTAGGGGACTATTTGGCGCTGTGTAATAGAAAATAGAGTGTTAACAATGCAAATTAATACGGAATAAAATTACCTTTTATTATGCACATTTTCTTATTTAGTTCAAGTGCAATATGGCAACACTTTTAAAAAGCGTAAAATCTACATAAACACCGATAAAGTCTCGTGATCTGCAATATCACGTACGCTGAGCAGAAGAAGAAGTTCTTTATTCAAATTTCACGTTACATCCATTGGCACGAGTGCCAGCTGCTTGGGTTTTAAAAGGCAATGTGTTACGTTTCGAATCAATCGGATTGAAAGTTTATGTGCAATGTCTCCTTCTTTAGTCGAGCGTGGCGTTACTGGTCAAATTCTTTACCTCAACCAGTGCAACGCGTCAGCCGCTCTTCGTGCTTTTAGAACGCACAAAAAAATGCGTAAAGGGTAACGGCCCTGTGTCAGTTATTGGCTAAAAGCAATGGTTGCGACGTTTGAGAAAACAGGTTCTCTAAAGGTTCAGTCAGGCAGAAGGACGAAAACATGTACCACAGGATACAATCGAAGTTGCCACGAGGCGGATTGTCGACAAGAGGACCAGACAATATTGCTGGCCACCTCTAGCGCTCGTGGATTAGCTCGGAATATGGATATGCCTTACAGTACGGTATGGAAAATCTTACGAAAGATTATCAACTTCCATTCGTACAAGATCAGCCGTGTACAGGAGTTACTGTACCCCTACCATGATAAGCGATTGACTTTTGCTCTCACCTTTCTTGCCAGAATGGAGGTGGATGATGCTTGGCCGTGGAAAATCTTATGGGGAGACGAGGCCAACTTTTACCTGCATGGAACTGTGAATACCCAAAACTGCCGAATTTGGGATGACAAATCACCACATGCAGTCACAGAAATTCCCTTACATTCACCAAAGGTAACTGTTTGGTGTGGGTTACACAGCGGAATTTATCGTAGATCCATTCTTGTATGAGAACATTACCCCGACAGGGACCGGAAACCTGTTCTGTTACCGGAGAGAAATATCGCCACATGTTGAACAGCTTTGTCATTCCGGCACTTCAGCAAAGGACAATGCCTGGGGAAATCATTTCATGCAAGATGGAGCCCTCCACACGTTGCTGTACGGGTGCAACAGCTGCTACGACAGAAATTCACAACAGAAAGAGTCATTAGTCCCCTAGCGGGACTTTTGGAACAAATTAATTTTTTCGCGGAATCCTTCGTCCCCCGTCTTGTTTAATCTTCCCTACAAAATATGCGTCCATTCTCGCAAATAGATCGCGCTACAGAACACTGTGAGCACTGTCAGTTTAATTATGGCCACCCGGTATTAATGAGTTTGAGATGCAAAATTGGCGAAATTTACGAAAAGCATACGTTATCCTTTGATCTTACGGGGCATATTTTTTCCGATTCCCTCTTTAGAATGGGGATATTTCCTACCCCCTTTCTTAGAACGGCCATTAAGGGGTATATATATATATATATATATATATATATATATATATATATATAATATATATATATATAATATATACCAGTGGTTGCAAAAAGTCCTGAACACACTAATTTTTTTCCTAAGTTTTGTGTTTGACTTAATTGTTCGTTATGAAATTATCGTACTATCTTAACTATTGTTATTGATTCTAATGTATTTTTTCTTGCTGATTTCAAATATGTTATTAATTTTTTTAATGCCGCAAGTATTTTTTGTATTACAGCTGCCTGAACACATGAATGTGTAGCATGAACAGAATAACACACTATAGAATAACATAATATGCGTAGTAAATAACACAAAAAACTTACAAATACGGTACATTTAATATGCATTTTAAAATTTGGTTGTTACATGTTTGAACAACCAATAGTTTATGGGCAGCCGTTTGCTTAATTACGGCTCTGCATCTTTGTGGCATGGAACGCACCATTTTCACAAAAAAGTTCTTTCCTGAGAACGTGGTTGAAGGAAAATATTAACATCTACAACTAACCCACGTTTGTTTGAAGGTTTTTTCTTTGAAATATCATAACCAATTTTATGCATAGGTCCTCTATTGGATTAAGATCCGGAGACTGTCTTGACCAATTCATCCTATTCACAGTATGGTCTTCGAACCATTTCTGGACTACCTTTGCACGGATGGACATGGAGCATTATCGTCCTGAAAAATCCATGACTGATCCCCAAAACGGCCTCCTGCCGTTGGGTAGCAATTCATTTTGCAGTATTTCAATGTAATTCCTGGCATTCACTGTTCCACTCCCGATATGAAATCGTCCAAACACCACGAGAAGTCATGCAAGCCCCATATCATCACTTTCGTCGCGTGATTTACTGTGGGCTTCAGACATTCGATTTGTAGTGCTTGAACTTTGTACTTTGATAGACCTCTCTCGTTGCGATTTCCCCAAATTCCGCTTTATGCTGCTTATGTTTCGCTTAATCCACTTTATATAGGAATTTTGAGGGGGGGGGGAGGGTTGAAAATAGGCTGTTAGGAAATGTTGCTCCATAAGTCTGCCTCACATTGCCTCCATTGACTAAACAAGTTTAATGGTTAGAGTAGTGGCATTTGAGAAAAATATACCCTTTGCAGCAGACTTTATAGTGCCATCGAAGTCAGTTGACGTAACATCAAGAATATTAAACTTGAACATCAGATTTTTCCTTTTAATAAACTATGTAGTAATAATAGAAAAATACAAAAACTAAAGCAATTAAACGAGGTATTGGCCGGTTGCTTCATCAGAGGGCCTAACCGAATCGATTACCTCAAGGGGGGAACTTTCTGAATAGGATGCAGGACTAGCCAAAAGAAAACGTAGTTAATAGTTTCGTGTTCAGCCCCGTTAGTTAAATGTTAGATCTTGCATTTCTTTAATTCACTTTCGGTAAGTTCAATCAAAACCTCCCGAAAAACAAATATATCATAATTTTTCACTCTTTTTATATCTTTTGTCAAACGGAACTTTTCAACGTATGTTGTACATATTATTAACAAAAGTACTGTACATATTATTAACAGTGTATCAGACAAAAGGAATATTAAAAGTTATGTTTTGTAATCATGACTATGTTTTAGCCGTGGACTCTTTTTCGATCTATCAATCCACCACAAAAAGTTTGATCTGAGAAGGCTTTATAGGTTGTGAACTTTATAGTGCCATGAAGTCGGTTGGCGTAACATCAACAATATTAACTTGGCAGCAAGATTTTTCTTCTAATAAACAAAACTACAATTCCTTTCCCTTCTTTTCCAAAGACAATGTTCTGAATTTCAGCTATTCAAGTTTGATGCAAAATCCCATTAAATTTGCAAGAGAGATATATATACTTCAACTTAAGCCAATGGAGTAAACTTTTTTTCGAACTCGACCCACAGAGGAAATAAAAAAATAAAAAAATCACTCGACCCTTCATGAGCATCTTTTGTCGTAGCAAATTTTTTTTTTAAATTAGGAAAATGTTCACAAAAGCTAGATAAAAAGTAAGCATGAGTTTCACAAATTATTTTTAAAGTCAGACACAAATTGTAGATTATGGTTTTATTATTAACTTGCATAATAACAATAAATGTTGCCTACACTTGCTTTTGCCAAATCTCACGCGAACCAAAACTTCATATTGAAATATCAATAGTATTTTATATTTCATTTATGTAATAAATAACAAAAAAAAAAATAAAATAAAAAAGAACCCGCTTTCAAAATGATAGACTATTTAGTAAAACATTGAAAATTATAAGCTTCATTTACTCAGTAGAAAATTTAAATAGACAAACAATGAACAAGAAGGGTGGGCCTAGAGCTTGAATAATATTTGTTTCAATATCTGAAGAAAAAGATTGAGTGCTACTCTCATATCATATTCCGTGTTAAGTCTCAATCGTCGTGTGGTATTTATAACAACTCCTTTTGAAAACCCCATTCTCAACTCAGATAGTTAGAAACGAACAGAAGCAATTCCAAATATAATCCTTGCAAGATTGTTCGACATCTTATGTAACAATGTCAATATAATATAATTTTTAATATATAAAAACAATTTATACAAAACTCACAAAATTTCGGAAATTGCTAGAAAATTTAAAGCATATTTTTAATTAACCTCCCATAATTATTCCTTTTAATTATTCCCCTCTAGAACGGAAAATTTCATACCCCCTTAGTAAGAACGGCAATCAAAGGGGATATATATACATATACACACACACACACACACACATATATATATATATATATATGTATGTTTTTGTATATATGTATGTATATATGTATGTCTGTATGTATGTTTGTATATATACTATCTACCAATAAGTATTTGGACACCTATAAAAAAAGAGACGATATGTGGGTCCTGATATACGTCACGTCCTCCGCTGTTAAATGATCGTGTAGGAAACACATTGGCATTAGTCGCATGCCAGATGCCACGGAGTGCAGAGTTAGTTATCTGATTTCGAGAATGGCGTAATCGTTGGGTATCACAGAAATGGGAGATCCTTAAGGTCATATCTACCGAGATGAATTACTCAAAATCGACAGTGGCCTATGTGATTCAGAGTGGAAGGTGGAACGGTGACCTGTCGAAATTGCCCCGAGTCGGCAGACCCACGAAACTGGGAGATAGAGATCGAAGGGTGCTTCAAACTCCCAGCAATTCGGAAGAACCGCACCCAACCGATGGCCCACATACTCCAGGAGTTTCAGTCAGTGCATCCAGGAGTGTTTTTTCGATGAATACCATCAATAATGAAGTTAGATCTGCTTGGTTTCATGGTCGTGCTGCCGACCACACGTCTTTGATCAGAAAGTCCAACCAGGCTGTTCGGTTAATGTGGTGGGGAAGCACGCAGAGAACAGTGGACCATAGATCAGTGAAACGGATCTGTCGAGCGACGAATGAGTACACCCTCTAACCGTTCGGATGACAGGGGTTAGGTCTGGCGCCTGCGTGAAGAACGCCTCCTACCCAGAATGCATTGTGCGCACAGTAAAGTTCGGTGTACGTGGAATTAGGGGTCTTGGGATGGTTTTCGTGGTATGGACGGGATCATTGGTCCCAATTAATGGTAAGCTCAACGCAGATGACCTACTGCACTATTTGGATGACAGTGTGCTTCCTACGTTGTGGCAGTTTTATAGTTTGGACCTATGTTACATCCAGGACGACAACGTCAGCTGTCATGTTGCGAGGTCCACCATGGATCGGTATGTGAACAATGTGTTAACCGAATGGACCTGGCCAGCCCAGA
Source organism: Dolomedes plantarius (assembly GCA_907164885.2). Lineage (NCBI taxonomy): Eukaryota > Metazoa > Arthropoda > Arachnida > Araneae > Dolomedidae > Dolomedes > Dolomedes plantarius. The sequence goes on from OU015495.1 coordinate 101,827,361, forward strand.
GCCCATACCTGAACCCTCTCGAGGAACGTCTAGGGACGAGTTCGATCGTCGAATTAAGGGGGTGCAACAATCCGTGCAAAAATCGGTGAAAGAACTTACATGTCTGCAGAATAATCCGGAGTAAATAATGTGCACTTCATCAGTGGTGTGCGGCCCCTTCAATGCCTCCCAGTGCGTTTATTACACCGACCACGACTACCTGTGTGTGATACATCACCAGTACCGGTTTGGGGTTAAATGTATCCTTACTTACCACACACATATATATAAATACACTGAAGTGCCACTGAATTAGGGATACCTAGTCTAGTAACGAGTTGGGCCCTCCTCTGGCCTTGAGAACGCTGCCAACACGACGAGGCATAGATTCAACAAGTTTCTGGAAAACGTTCCACGGGAATGGCTTGTCAAAATATTGGCTAAAGCTGTCCATATTCAGTAAGGTTCTTTGGTGCTGTGTGATGGCTTTCACCGCCTTGGTCCAAAACATCCCAAGATGCTACAAAGGATTTAAGTCTGTGCCTTCTAGGTGGGCCAATTCATGGTAGAGAAGTCAGAGGAATGCTGCATCCAACCACCCAGAAGCCACCGGACTTGTGAGAGGTATAGTTGTCTTAGTAGAAAACTCCATTACCGTGCGGATAACAGAACAGCATAAACGGATGGAGGTGATCACCCAGCAACTCTACGTACTGAATTGCATTGAGGGAGGTTGGTACACGCACCAAAGATCCCAAACTGTGTCACGAAAAAACACCCCAGACCATGACTGAGCCACCATGCCCTTGTACAGTTACAGCCAGGCATGCGGGATCCATGGCTTCATCAGCCTGACGCAATATTCTCAGCCTCCCGTCGGCGTTAAGTAGTCGGAATCGAGACTCATCCATGCTACTCGTTTCCAGTCCTCTACACTCCAGTCTCTGTGCTCTCTTGCCCAGGCAAGACGTGCAGCCCGATGGCGAGTATAGAGCAATGGTACTCTCGTAGGTCGACGGCTCCCGAAACCCATACGGTGAAGCGAGCGTTGCACAGTCCGTTTACTGACTGTACGACTGGTACCGTCATTAAACTGGGTGGTAATTTGAGCTAATGTTTGGCTTCGCTGGCTACGTACAATACGCCTGAGCCGTCTCTCACCACGCACTGTCAAGGCTAATTGTCCTTTGCAGTTTGCCCGATCACTAGTTTTTTTCCCCACCATCCATGTATTCTTGGTATACTCTTCACACTGTCGATCTTGAAAATCCTAGTTGTCTGACGATTCGGAAATTGAATGGCCCATGCGTCGCGCACCTACGATTTGTCCGCGATCGAGAGGCGTCTAATCAGGTATTTACCCATACTGGCATTCCAACAATTAATTCAGAACAACCACAGTACGCGCTATATATGCAGGTTACCACAGCACCCTCACTTGCGCATACATGATGCGCAGCGCTACACAATTTGCATAGGCTTTGCTATCCCTAATTCAGTGGCACTTCAGGTGTATATATACTATATTCATTCTTAGCCCATATTCTTGGATACATGCTATCCCAACCCGTAGGAAAAAGGTTAATTAAGTTATGATATAAATTTACTCTTCAAACTATCCGCGATCTCTCTGTTGGTCGAGACCCCACAATTGAGCAATACTGACTTAAACCTCAGAAGACTCGATAAATATTAATAAAGTATTTCAAAGCACTCGTACAATAATGGCATTGATCAAGTGGCCATATACTAAACTCCCAATATTGTGTAAGTTTACTTACATTCTTATAAAACTATACTTTCTTCGGTACTACCAAACTGAAGTAAACTGAAGCCTGCAGTTTTCAAGATTGTGGGGCTGGGTGTAGTTTGAGAGAGCTTCAACATCTTTTATTCTGCAGTTTTTCTTTCTCGTGAGTGTTTATTTATTTTTTGGGAATTCGAATACTATTGTACAGTTTTAAGTTCAGTATGAATGTCTGTTATCTTTGAGAAAGATATTCAGGGCAGACAGTAGTTATCCTCGCTAATTTTCATGCTAATTTCTCTGTATTTTTTTGTATTTACTCATCTCTCTGAAATCATTTTCCTTGCATAGGAAAGTAGATCTCTATTTACAGTATTCGTGATATTTTAATTTGTTATGGTTTAATTTTTTAAAACTGGTGTTGAAATATTAACGTCTATGTCTTTAAAATTTATATCATTGAATTAATTAATATTTTCCTTACGGGGTGGGATAGCATTTATCCCGAGATTACGGGCCTAAGAATCCCATAAAATAACTGTCTACGAAAATTTCAAAACTTAAAAAAAGTTGTTCTCTTTCTTACAGTTTCTTCAAATCATATGCAAAAATGAAAGATTCAAATCTGTGTCGAGATGTTTTGCTTTGGAACAAGTAGGCTTATTACGAAAATTCCCTGTTGCTTAACACGGAGAACGAATTTTATCTGAGTCGGTCTAATAAGCCACCTTATCTCGTTTCTAATCACTATATAGAAAACAGTTCCGTAACTGACTGACTGACTGACTGACAGATAAAGCACCGACCAAGACTGCTGGACCTAAAGTGCTGAATTTTGCATCGCGATTCGTCTTATACTTTAGGGGTGCACAAATAAGATTTTGAAAAAAATTCTCCAAGATTTTTTAAATGAAATTTTAAGCTGTTTTGTAACTCTTTTACGATTGCATTTAAAATAATAATCTGAGGGTTATAAATTTTATATCACAAGAAGATCATAAAAATTCCTTTAAATGAAATCTTTTCGAATCTTTACCTTCATTTTCTGAGTTTGGGAATTTTTTAAAAGATTAATTTTTAGAAGTTAATTTATTAAATGCTGATCACGTGGTTTTCTTTTCTTTGTGGGATACTTCAAATTAATTTTACGTCACGTGCATAACACGAAATAAAATTGACAAAACAAATAGTAAAATACGGTAAAAGACAAAATTTATCCACTAAAACTAATTGAGATGGAAGTTTTAAAGAATTAATTCAATTAGTATGTTTTATGGATATTAACATACAAATTAAGTTGCATACATTGACCGTGTATTTAATTTGAATATTTATTCTACATTATTTTGTCTATCAAAATATCCGTACGATTTTCTTGATAAATATAGTATTTTTTGGCATTAATTTCATACATTGACCGTTATATTTATTTGAATGTACTCCGGCAGGAAAGCACGGTATTTCCTCTAGCACTGCAGAAAAATTATGAACATTTTTTTCTTTCCCGATATTACCTAAAAATCGTTCTATGTTTATGATTTACTTATATGCCATAATTCATACGCATCAAAAAGTCCAATTTTCTTTTACTCTAATACCTAAATTTAGTCTATCGCTGTATTACACGTATTAAGTTCCATACGATAAAGAACACCATATCTTTCTTAGAATAATTTTCATTTTTAGTTTTCGCTGGTGGAAGAAAAAGTTAATATAATGATGTATTCTATACTGATTTGAAAACAACGTATAGTTGAAACATAAAATCGGACAAAAAACTCTCATTCAACTTCCTTCTCTTATCGATTCATAATTTATATTTACATGCAATATGGAATGGAGATCTGTATCCAGACGGTCTCTTTAAGACTCGAAAATAGTCTTTGGTACACTTGTAAATAAGAAATCCCACTTACAATGTTGCAGACAATGCTATTATAAATATCGATTCCGTTCTTTCACAAATAAGATTTATGGACGTATGGTCCATTTTTCTTGCGATATAACATCACAAACTTTAGAGAGAACCCCCCCAAAAAATAAAATATACTTAAGTTTGAGTTAACATTAACATTACAAAACGAACCTCCTCAAAAATTTTCACTTTTCAGCGAAAAAAAAAGAAGCTGTTCTTCGTCGCCGATCTATAAAATCAGAGCTTTATTTACAGTCACACGCTATCTTGGGGGGCAAAAAGAGATTTCCTCCAGCCATTCAATGGAAATATTTCAAAAGAATAACAGAAAAAAGAATAAAAGATGAGACCAGGCCAGTTTCTTTCATGAAGTGAATGAGAAAACTTTATGTATTTTACTTGTTGCTTGAGGAAGCTAACAGTGTTGTTTGTTATTTTCTTTCTATCATAAGATTTAACGTCAAAAATGCGCCCCGGCAAAGCACATTCAGTTAATACGAAATTTTCTGCTTTTATTTCTATACAGGAATATATTAAGATTGCGTTGTATTTGATAAGAAGAGTAATCAAGGACACGAAGTTTACTGTCTTTCTTTTATCAGTATAAAAATTCGTTATCTTGCGACATTATAAGAATGCAGTACTTGTAAAAGTACTGATCGAAAAAATACAATCTGAAGACAATCATATAAAAGGCTTACTATGAAACCTAATTTATACAAAAATACCAGTCTTGTTTAATAATATGTTACATGGATGAATTAATTGGATTTAAAAGTTTTCCTTGTTATCTCATTAGAAATATGCTAAGAATTTCGCTGTTATTGACATAGAAGTGAAATCAGAATAACCGAAGAAAAGTTTACTATCTCGATTGGCATAAAAATGCATATCGTAAGTGACACTGCGGTATAAAAGAGTCGTATCTGTAAAAGTACTGGTCTAAAAATATGATCTGGAAATAATCTGGAAGGCTTACTATAAAACCTATTTTTTTTAAATGCTAGTCTTGTTCAATATTGTGATGCATGGGTAAATTAAATACCAGTCTTGTTTAATATTATGTTGCATGGACGAATTAATTGGATTTAAAACATTTCCCTTTTATCTCTTTAGAAATATGCTAAGAATTTCGCTGTTATTGGTATGAAAAGGAAATCAAGAATAACGAAAAACAAGTTTACTCTCTCGATCAGTATAAAAATGCATATCGTATAAGAATTCGCTATCTTGCGACATTATAAAAATGCAGTATTTGTAAAAGTACTGTTCGAAAAAATAAAATCTGAAGACAGTCATCTAAAAGGGCTTGCTATGAAACGTAATTTATACAAAAACACAAGTCTTGTTTAATATTATGTTGCATGGACGAATTAATTGGATTTAAAACTATTCCCTTTTATCTCATTAGAAATATGCTAAGAATTTTCTGTTATTGATATGAAAGAGAAATCAAGAATAACCAAAAACAAGTTTACTCTCGTCGAGTCAGTATAAAAATGAATATCGTATAAAAATTTGTTATCTTGCGACATTACATAAATATAGTATTTGTAAAAGTACTGATCGAAAAAATAAAATCTGAAGACTAATCAATCTAAAAGGCTTACTATGAAACCCAATTTTATACAAAAATACCAGTCCTTGTTTAATATTATGTTGCATGGACAAATTCATTGGATTTAAAACTTTTTCCTTTCATCTCATTAGAAATATGCTAAGAATTTCGTTGTTATGGATATGGAAGAGCAATCAAGAATAACGAAAAACAAGTTTACTCTCCTCGATCACTATACAAATGAATATCGTAAGTGCAACTGCGGTATAAAAGAGTCGTATCTTTAAAAGTACTGGTCTAAAAATATTATCTGGAAATAATCTGGAATGTTTACTATAAAATCTAATGTTTTTTAAAAATGCCAGTCTTGTTAGTATTATGATGCATGAGTAGATTAATACTAGTCTTGTTTAATATTATGTTGCATGGAAGAATTAATTGGATTTAAAACTTTCCCCTTTTACCTCATTGGAAATATGACAAGAATTTCGCCGTTATTGATATGAAAGAGCAATGAAGAAAAAAAATGCCAGTCTTCTTCAATATTATGATGCATGAGTTAATTAATTAGATGGGAAATATTTCACTTTTATACCACCTGAAATATATTATGAATTTTGCTGTTTTGCGATAAGATATAACCAATTAAGAATAGTGAAAAACAAGTTTACTCTGTCGATCAGTATAATGGCGGTTTGACAACCTCGTCCCCTCCACTTTCATTGTATCGGCCATACTCAATCAGTATAAAAATGCATATCATAAGTGCCACTGCAGTATAATAGAGTCGTATTTGAAAAAGTACTGGTCTAAAAATGTGATCTTGAAATAATCTGGAATGTTTACTATAAAACCTAATTTTTTTAAAAAATGCCAGTCTTGTTCAGTATTATGATCCATGGGTAAATTAATTAGATGGGAAATATTTCATTTTATCCCCACCATAAATATATTACTATTTTTCTGTATTGATAAGATAAGATCATCAAAAATAATAAAAAACAAGTTTACTCTCTCTATCAGTATAAAAATGCATATCGTAATTGCCACTGCAATATAAAAGAGTAGTATCTGTAAAATTACTGGTCTAAAAATATGATCGGGAAATAATCTGGAATGTTTACTTTAAAACCAATTTATTTTTTAAATGCCAGTCTTTTTCAATATTATGATCCATGGGTATTATGATCCATGGGTCCAGTTTGATGCATTTGTTAAGATAAGAGAAATCAAAGATGGCTTAGAGCCAAGTTTAATGCCTATTCGTCGGTACAAAAATGCATATCGTATTACCGACTGCACTATAAGTATGTCGTACATGTAAAGGAACTTGTTGAAAAATATAATCTTGAGATAATTTGGATAACTAAATTAACCCTTCAGCGGGCGCACTCGTGTAGAAAGTGCAACATTTTCGTAATTTGGAATGGTTTGTTTTAACATGTAAGGTTTGAATGTTCTAAGCAGTTTCGATTCATAGCTACACCCTTTCTAATGCAAATCTGATTTTCTGCCCTTGTATTCCTTTCCATTCAGGGTTTTTCGTGATTTAACCGTGGTCACCAGCGATTATACTGGATTACATACGACAAAGCAGGAGTTGATGTATTCGATCAAATGAGCAGCTATTACGCGGTATCCCGGATATCACGAAGATGGACTCTCTCATTGTTTTTTTAGGTTTTGGTACATAATAGGAATCCATTCGCAAGTTGTCCTTAGATCCAATAAACGGCCTTGTAATCATATATATATCTCAATATTATCACACTTTTATACCTTGTCATAAAACGCAGAATGATTATTTCCAATTTGAAAAAAAAAGTTTATTACAAAAGGAATAATCAAGGTTGAAAGAGACGTTTTGGAAATTAAAACAAAAAGAGAAAACATAGAAGAAAATCATGTAAGTCATATTAATTTCAATGGAGTATATAACGTCCGAGACAAGTGCCTGCCGCAGTGGGAAAAAAAAATACTTTCAATAACGTTGCACTTGCAAAATAGGCAAGGCAGCAATTATATCCATTTCTAAGTTTTTATTAAATTATAGAGAATTGCTGCTTTTCCCTTACCTTGGATATGTATATCTTGAGTGGTACTCTAGAATAATTTCATTAAAATACAGTTCTTACAATGTTATTTAAATATTTGTACATATAGATTTTGCTTTTCAGCATAAAGCATAAGTACTACTTGTACGAGATATAGATAGCATTCATGTAAGGGAAATACATTACAATATATTCACTTGTATACTACTCGTTCAAGAAAAAATGCACTTTGCAATAACTCACAGATACTTGAAAGTCACCAGCAGTGTTGCCGACGTAAACTTTGAGCCTAACAAGAACTCGCGTAGTGTTTTAAGCACCTAGCTATGTCTCCAGCGGCTGCTCGCAAAAACTCAACTATTATTTAACCAGAGTCTTAGCCTAGCTACAGCTCGATACTTCGTTTCGTCACTCTACTTCCTCCTTTCACTTCCTCTCACTTCGTCTCGCTTCGTCGACGCACTTCCTAGCCTCCTTCCTCAAAACTTTGTCGACCCTTCGTTTATTTAATCTAGCTGCTTGGTATTTATACCAACCGCGTATGCCGCAATTTGCATATCTTAAGCGGCTTCTTTAACTTTATTCACCTAAAAGTTCGATTATTGTGAATCGAATCTTATGTAAACCTTATCAAATTTATATTAAAAGTTTTTCTCGTGGTTTCAGTGTTTTGTTGTGCAAGCGATATTTTTGCTCGTTAAATCCCTTTATACAACAGCAGTATTATGTAACACGAGTTACTTGTAGTGTGATATGGGGGACAGCAGAAACATATAAGTACGTTTAAAATGTATTTTATGATAAAATGGAGAAGCAAATGAAGGAATTTTTAGGACAACGCCCAAGGTCTGTGACAGCTGTCTGTACTGTGGGAGATGTTTGGGGAATGACCGGAAGTATAGCAGACACCATTAAATACTTTTTAAATGGGGTAGGGTATTCAATTACACATTTTACAGTGAAAACTATATTTTATAAATAATAGGGTGTGATGTTCACCAAAGGTTTTTAAATGAATGGAACAAAAACTAATTTATATTACATTAAGATTTAAAATAGGCTAATACGATGTTATAATGTCGGAATATCCGCCTCAATCTAGAAAAATCAACGATAATCTAGAAAGGAAAATGAAACCCTCTCCGGTTGATTACTAAATCACAATTAATGTTCTTGAGATCCCACCAGGAAATTAAAAGGTTCTTCAAGGACGAACAAAGAATAACGGTTTGATTCTGAGATAATGATTCGTTCGTCTTCATTCTAATGAAAGCTATTTATTATAGTAGATTCCAATTAATTTGAAGATAACTTTCTAAACTTTTTATTTTCCATTTTGATCTTAATATATTTTGAAATTAAATATAATATTTATTTGTTAAATGAGATGTCGGCCGGATTATCTAAAAGATATGTGTTATGTGGTAGAATATTTCAATAAATGAAATCCAAAACAATCAGATTGTTTGGACACATCTTAACTGATGTCATGGCTTGAGATCCACCTTCTATTCTACCTTAACTATACATATATAAAACAGTTCCGTAACTGACTGACTGACTGACAGGTAACGCACAGACCAAACCGCTGGATCTAAAGGGCTGAAATTTTGTATGGTGAGTCTTCTTATAGTGTAGGGGTACACTAAGAAAAGATCTTTGAAAAATTCTTCTTACATTTTTAAAATTAAATTTTTAAGCTGCTTCGTACCTTTTTTAAAGTTTGCGTTAAAATAATAATTCGAGGGTTATAAAATTTATATCACAAGACAGACCATAAAATTTCCTTTAAAACGAAATCTTTTTTGAATCTTTACTTTCATTTTCTGATTTTGGTGAATATTTAAAGATTAATTTTTAGAATTTAATTTATTAAATGCTGATTACATGGTTTCTTTCTTTTTGAGATACTTCAAATTAATTTTGCGTCACGTGCATAACAACGAAATAAAATTGACAAAAAAAAATTAAAATACGTTAAAAGATAAAATTTAACCACTAGACACATTGAGATGGGAGTTTTTAAAGAATTAAATTTAAATGAGTATGTTTTATGGATATTAAACATATAAATTAATTGCATACATTGACCGTTGTATTTAACTTGAATATTTTTTTTACATTATTTTGTCTATAAAAATATCCGTTACGATTATCTATATATATATATATATTTACATTAATTGCATACATTGACTTTGTATGCAATTTTCTTTGTATGCAATTTTGACTTTGTATGCGTATTTAATTTGAATATACTCCGTAGCAAAGTACGGGTATTCAGCTAGTTTAAGATTATAGGGATAGATGAGCTCTTGTAAAAAACTCGAGCTTTTCGGTCCTTATTGCACAGTATCATAACATACAATTCCAACAGAGTTGAAACTCCCCATTTTCGACCGAAACCTAAATCGGACAAATTTTTGCCTAGAAAAATTATCTATATGTATCTCTCTTCTAAAATAAAACGAACCTTCGTGGAGGCATCTTCAAGGGGTGCACGTAACTGTTTTCCCCAAAATAATATAAGGGGTCCGGTTTCTTCCAACTTTAGCCATACTATTTCCCTTAAGTTCATGTAATTTGTTTACCGTGTAGTCATCCTTCAGGCATATAGTTTTCTGAGAAGTTTACGGTTTTACGGCGAATCACAATTTGGGTCAGTGAATGGGTTATTAAAATTGTACATTAACCCTGAAAAGTCTTGAATATTCTTTACAAAAGAAATTGGGAAACAACACAACTCGTATTTAGTGCATTTACGTACACACTGAGAATTCTGAAACTTTAACCCTCCATGGATCTTTATTTCTATGATCAGCATAATTACTTCCCGCATCAGCATAAGTAATTCGCCGCATCAGCTACAACGTTATAAATAAAATTCATTGCTTACTACAACTGCGATAGAATGCTTTCTTTCAATCTCTATATCTCTTATGCGCTAGTGTGATAATAGTGGGTGATTTTCCGAAAACTTCTCAACGTTCAGAAAAGGGGAATACATTTAAAAATAAATGAGACGATACCTACTGTTTTCTTTAACGTTAAGCATAGAATAAGTATCCTTGCACTTTTTATATAACACTATAGTATATATATATATATATATATAATATATATATATATATATATATATATATATATATATATATATATATATATATATATATATATAAAAGTTAATGTTGAATGTGAAAATTCAGTATAAGACATATTACACTATGCACTGTGAAACAAAAAACATAAAAAGATAAGAATTTAAAAGGTTTTGATAGCATCTCTTCATCAGCGGTGCCGATCCTGTCAAAAAACCAATGAATTGTTTCTGATAAATATGATCTAGGATTTTAAACTGCAAGGATACTGACGTCACAAACCTTGCAACCGGGAGTTAATGGATACACAGATGCAGACTTACAATGGAGACTGTGTTAAAGGACATATAAACCAAAATTAATATTGTATTATGAAGAAGAAAATGTAGATACATATATATATATATATATATATATATATATATATGTATCTTACATTTTCTTTGGATTCTCAAATTTTTTGATGAATACCTAACACTGTTTGGTAATCATTATAGACATGCAATATAATATATCTATACCAACTTATTTTATCAGCGTAATTTGAAGATGATATTTTTAACCACATAATTCAGTTTTACCTCTCTTAAATTTTGCGAAATCAAATATTACACCAAATGAGCATTAAGGAATGCACTCCAGAAATGTACAGTTTCCATCCATTATTTGAAACAATTCTGCGGTTTTCGAAATTGCAGTATTAACTCTCCACCTTGATTTCCCAATTATTCAGCGATCAACAATTGTCATTCGCAAAGTGGCTAATATTTCCTATATTCAGATAAGCCCTCTCAGAGAAATCTGCAGACCACCACTACATCCCCGCTTTATCCCGCCTCTGTGAAAAGACAAGGTTTAATTTATAGTGTTTCGCGCTAGCTGGCGCCAGAGAGAAATTTCTTTGAGTAGTTGCAATGAATAATGTTTCTAAAGAATAAAGTAAGAAAGGATTGAAAAGTAGGCTAAACCATGTTCCATCGAGAAAAGGAAAAGAAAAAAAAGTTTTAATATTTTGCCTCTGAAAAAGTGTCGTTCTTTGAAGATTTTCCCACTCGTTTCTTCCCCCCCCCCCCGTCTCTCCTTTTCTGTTATTGCTCCTCACTGGAAATCACGATGTCCTAAGAATTTAATATTTATGCCCAACGTTGAAAATATTCCATTCATAGTGGTCTAGAACATAAGGCATGTGTTTTATTTGAATTCACTTAGAATAAACATGCGAATAGTCATTGAAACAGTATCTTTACTATAGATTTAATGAGATTTAACTGTGACTCTGCATTCTTTGGAGCATTGGTCTTTGGTACAGGAAGAATTTGCTTTATGTTTATTCAATGAATGCATACGATTCTTTGTGTTCTATTGATACTTAGATGCAATTGAAGAATGAGAAATTATTCAAACCGAATTGTATGCTAACAAGAGAAGACTATAATGCATTATTTATGTTAATAATGCATAATTATAATAATAATGCATTATTTATGTTACAATACAGCAGGACTTACAGTGTTTACAGTGATACTGTAGTAAACTTTTTATTAAATGCATTTTCAAATATCCCTCACGATTAAAGGTAGTTATAATTGGAATAAAACTCCTCTATTCAGGTCAGCGAGTGTCTTAGAGTTTAGCACCTTCGAATTTGAAAGATTTTTAGATTAAAATAATGATCCATATTTTACTATCAATTATTATTTAAGGAACAGTGCTAGTAAACCGATTCATATGTACTTACATCTTATATAGAATTTTCTTTCGTCCTTTTTATTGCTCAGTTTCATGCTGAATCTCTGTAAGTTTCGCCTCATCTGTTTGAGTATCGCAGAATAATAAATGATTCCATATAATATAGAAAGGGATCCTTTCGACTGGTTTAAATGTGCTTATTTTTTTAACCCAACCCGAATTCTCTTGCACAAGACTATGAATTTTACATATTCAATTTTACGCTTTATATAGGGGTACAACTTAGACCTACCTCCTCGTGGTGTACCCTGAGCAACGTTTCTAACGGCAAAGTCGTCTACATATTTCGGCAGGGCAGCAATTCAAACCATTAGCTCTTTGGAGAACCCTATATCTACAGAAATTCTCTGAGTGTCGAGAGTTTACCCGATGCCTACTCCAGAAAAACAGGGAAATTAGTTTGCAATGGATCCCTGGACACTGTGGCATCCATGGAAACGAACTGGCAGATTTCCTCGGGCGAAAAGGTACGACGTTATTCGAATAAAAAAATTCAAATATGCCATATTGCTCTATAAAATTATACATAATACAATCGATGAGAAATACCAACTGAAATCGGTGGATAGAATTAAGACGAAAAGTTGGAGGTTTGAAGATCTCGCTTGCTTACCTGATAGCCCACCACGAGCCGCAGTGGCATCGTTTCGGCTATTGACAAGCCATGACTGTCTGAGTGAGAATCTTCATCGGTTGGTGCATTTGTCCAGCCTTGCTGTCTACTTTGTGATCATATGGAACCCATGAACAGCGCTCACCTGCGACGGTGGGTACCGCTTAATGGTTGTGACTCCGAGACCACCCGATATTGGCGTGACAGAGACAATCTGTCTAAGGCAATGACTGCGGCCATTTACATTCATGTTACTTATGTGCAATGGTTTGAATTTCCTTTTTCCTTGCCTTGCCATTAGAAAAAAAATACCCATACATTTTAGAAATGAAACAACCCGCGGGACAGAGAATTTAGTGTGAAATTATTATGCAGCAAAACAAGATTCTTTCCCTCATCTTAATTAAAGGTCTACTATTAAAGAAAATTTTAGTTTATATATTTTTTTATTTCCAATGGCGGGCTACATAAACATAAGACAAAAGAGCTGAGTAGCGTGGCCCCAAAATCAGAAATAATTGCGCATATAATACGTCACCTCTGACACCAGAGTCAGAGCTAGCCAATTAGTATTCCTATTCAAGATCACATGACGAGCGACCTCAAACAGTCTATAAAAGACCCTCCGTCACGTAGAGGTATGCTCTCTGCGGATTTCTATTGCCTAGTAAAGACGTTATTATCCTTCGAGTAAAAATGTGAAATAAATTAGTATTTTCGGAAGAACGACGACTTCTTATTTGGACACTCGGCTACTACTTACTTTACTGTTGCGGTATGCCGACTCCGGTCACAGTAATCTGATCATCATCATCTCAGACGAGGCCCGGTCGGCATATTACATGTATATATATATATATATATATATATATATATATATATATATATATATAATATATATATATATATATAGATATATATATATATATATATATATATATATATAGATATATATATATATATATATATGGAGCCCGGTGGTGCAATGGTTAAAAGCGTCAAGCTGCCATCCCAAGGTCCAGGGTTCGACCCGACTGGGCAAGGTCGACTCAGCCTTTCATCCCTTCAGTGGGTCGATAAAATGAGGACTAAGCATGCTTGGGAACTAAACTCTGGGGGTCCCACGTCAGGTTGACCACCTGACTGAGACATATGCTGTATGGCATCCCAATCCCCAAGGTCAAGAAAGCGGAGATGGGTACCGCCGGCCCTGGTTCACATAGGACTGTTGCGCCGTGAGTTTATATATATATATATATATACTCAAGATGTTCTAAAGAAAATTATGTATTCAATACTTTTCTTGCAGTTTCTTACAAACGCATGTATTTATAGTGCTTCTACAACAACAGAAAATATCTCTCCATAATTATCAATACTGCAGATAAACGTTACCAAATATAGTTCTAATCATTGCCGTTTAGGTAGTTGAACATACCCAAGCTTCCTCTAGGAAGAGTCTACTTTTTACAGAATGACTGAGTAGGCAAAATTCAGATTAAAAATTCTCAAAAAATATACGAATATATTTTGAAGGTTTATCTGATCGGAATTATCTATTTTTTCCTATTTTGTTTACTAAAATTTTACCTTCGTGTGCCGGACCTAGAAAATTGTAATGACCTAACAACAAAACCACAAAAACACTTTTCCTGCTTAAACTTTCCGTAATTCATTGACAGTAGTAAATCTTGGTGTTTTACTCGCAGCCCTCTTTATTATCGAATGAAATTTACTGTCCGCCTATAAATGTCCAGCTTGGTATCGTTATTCAATTAATGACTCATTCACGTAATCCAAAATCCAAGTAAATGCACTTAAATTGCTGCGAGTGATTTCGATTTCTAAAGATGATTCATATAGAGAGCAAGCAGTTCATTTTATAAGCGCTGCGAAACAAACCGAACAATTACAGAAGTAACTCAGAACAAAATTCACATATTATAGAGATGTAAGCAAGACCATGGAAGTGAAGCACTGATTCGAATAAGGATTAAAAACCAATGGTTTTAATTTTGAGTTTTTTTGTTAAGTATTTTAATCTGTTTGTAATATTTGATACACAGAACAAGCAAAATTCCTGGAATGTCGAGTAGGTATCAGCGAGAAAAATTTAAGTTAGCTTATAAATTCTTAAGGCTACTGTATACTAACCCTATTGGATTCGCTCACATCAATGTAAACCTATGGAATAAATGCGTCCAAGAATTGCCAACTTGGATTTGAAGATTAAAAAAGAATTTACTCCGTAATAGAGAAAGAAATTTTACACCTTGGGACATTTTTCGTTTAAAAACATGCAAATATTTAAAATTTTAAATTATTCGGGGAATAAATCTTGTGTAGTGTATTTTAAACACTCATAAAATTCCTTTGGTGGACGAAATTTATAAAATGAATTTTGTTGCAAGGTGCAGAAATGTTCAGGTTATCTTAAAATACTATGCTTATTGGATTATTAGCGTTTATGTAACTGTCAATAGTAAAAAACAATTCTCCATAGGTTAACATTGAGGTGAGCAAATCTAATAAGTTTAGTACACAGCAGCCTTTAGTGCTATCGTTATCACTGACAGATTTACATTTCCGCGTTTTACAAGTTCATCAATATTTGCATTCAAATTACTAATACGGCAATGCCTTGAAGATATTTTTAACAGAAGAATAAAAATAATGAGCTTAATCAATAGAGCCTTGAAATGTACCGGGTGTCCCAAAAATGACCGATGATTTGAAAAATCAATTAAAGAAAAACGAAAGGTGATAGAAATATACGGTTTGCTGCATTCTACATAGGTAACCAGGGAATTTATTCTCACCAATTTTCAAAATTAGTTGCAAAGTTCGTCAACAGATGGCGCTGCTGACTGGGAAAATCTATAAAACAATGTTTTCAAAATAACCACCGTTTGCAACAACAACGTGGCGCAGTCTGAGGTCAAAATTCGCAGACGCCAGTTCAATTATTTCAGTTTGAATTTTTTGACAAACAGCAGAAATGTATTGTTCCAGTTCATCTACAGTTTGTGGATTGTGACGATACACCTGGTCTTTGAAGTACCGCCAAAGAAAAAAATCAAATGGCGTCAAATCTGGCGAATAGGGAGGCCAATCCATGCCACTTTGCGTATGCTTCTTGCTTTATAAACATTGTTTTATTGTTTTTCCCAGTCAGAAGTGCCATCTGCTGACAAACTTTGTAACTAATTTTGAAAATTGGTGAGAATAAATTCCCTGGTTATCTAAGCAGAATGCAGCAAACCGTACATTTTTATCACCATCCGTTTATCTTTAATTGATTTTTCAAATTGTCGGTCATTTTGGAGACACCCGGTATATAAAGTATATTGAACCGAGATTCTTTTATAGTTTTTTATATACATTTCTCAGTATTTTTTACGATGTTTTTATTAACTGGCTTTCTTGTTTGTTTGTTTGTTTGTGTGTGCGTGTTTGTCCCTTACAAATCTTGCAATCGATTTTTAACTAACTTCCCGACTAGCTAGACATTTGAAACTTTTAGAATAGCTCAGAACACGATGACAATGCATTATTTTAATACTTTTAGCCATCTTTAAGCAAGATTGAATTCATTTTCAGTTAATTTTGTTTTGTAGACTGGTGCAGCCATATATCGGCCGAGACGGGAATGAAATGTTAAACGCAAGTTAACTTCCAATTAATTTCATTTTCTTTCAAGTTGATGGGATAGTTCATCAAAAAATTTTAAAGAAGTATTTATTAATACATAGAATTGTCAAGTTTGTATGATTCAACAAAAAAATTAAAAACAGGGTATATAAAAAGTTCTTTTTATTTTGTAATTATGTTCACGCTGCTACGGCTCACTTAGCTTTAACAGAAATATTGCCTTGGAATTTGTTGCCCAGAAAAAAATGATATAGAGGAATTAAGATATCGCATTATGAGAATGTAGGAACAAACTGCGGCATACTTCTTGTAATAAAAGGAGTGAATCTATCAATTCTTAAACATGAATATCTAATGGTCATGTAGAAAAATTATAATTTTACAGTTTCTCATAAGAAACTATTTGTGTCCTCCTACGTGTTTTCTTTACGTGCGTCATAAAATAAATATTCTTGCACTTTCTTATACTAATATATTTTTATATATTTATATCTAACATTTTCTTTACTCGCATTCTAATTAGACAGATGATAGTTTGCATTCTCAAATTTTGATGAATTCATTATACTGTTTTGTAATTCATTATACTGTTTGTTTGTTTGTGTATGTGTGTGTGTTTCTCCGGTACAAATTTTGCAATCGATTTTTAACTAACTTCCCGACCAGCTAGACATTTGAAACTTTTAGGATAGCTCAGAACACGATGACAATGCGTTATTTTAATACTTTTAGCCATATTTAAGCAGATTTGAATTCATTTTCAGTTAATTTTGTTTTGTAGACTGGTGCAGCCATCTATCGGAACTCGCAACACGACAGCTGGCTTTGTCGTCCTGGAAGTAACATGGGTTCAACCTGTAAAACTGCCAAAACGTATGAATCCCATAGTCATCCATAATAGTGCACTAGGCGTCGGCGTTGAGCTTACCATGAATTGGGACCAAGGGTTCCAGTCCACACCAAGAGAAATACCCTAGACCAAAATTCCACCATCACCAAACTTTACTGTGGGCACAATGCATTACGGCAGGAGGCATTCTCCAGGCAGATGCCAGACCCAGATACTGCCATCAGAATGATAGAGAGTGAACCTTGATTCGTTTCTCCAGAGAACCCTTTTCCACTGATCTACGGTCCACTTTTGAAGTGATTTGCACCACATTAACCGAGCAGTGCGTTGGAGTTTGTGGTAAAAATATTTATGGACGGTAGCACGACCATGAAAACCAAGCAGATGTATTTCCTTACAGATGGTATTCATGGAAACAACACTCCGGGATGCCTTTTGAAAATCCTGGAGTATGTGGGCCATCGATTGGGTGCGGTTCTTCCGAATTTCTCTGGACGGTTTCCGTCGGTCTTCCAGTTTCATGGGTCTGCCGACTCGGGGCACATTCCGGCAATCACCGCTCACCTTCCACTTCTGAATCACTGTCGATTTTGGGTAATTCAGCTCGCTAGATATGTCCCTTAAGGATCGTCCATTTGTGTGATACCCAACGATTACAATCTCGAAATTAGATAACTCTGCATTTCGTGGTATCTTGCAAGAGAGTAATGCCAATATTGTTTCCTACACGATATTTAACGGTTGAGTGTGGGACGTATATCAGGAACGCAAATATCGTCATTTGCATGGTTGTCCAAATACATATTGGTAGATAGTATATACTTGTATCAACTTATTTTATAAGTGTAATTTAAGGATGATAATTTTTACACATGATTCAGTTTCACATCTTTCAAATTTTATTAAAATACCATAAGAGGTTAGTTATTGCGCTAACAATTTTAGACTTTGTCTTAAAACATTTTTGTTTAAAACATTTTGTCTAAAGACATTTTTGTTTTATGTCCGTAATATTCCTACTTAAAAAATTATAATATTTCTGGTAAGAATATTCAACAATGGCGTTAGATTTTCTAACTAATTGTGATACAAAATCTTTAAGAAATGTACATTTTTTTATTTTCTTGGATTAAGCCTTTGTATAATAAAGGTTTTAGAATCAAATAACTGAAACCCCTGTTTTTGATATGATTACACTTCCAGATGTTACATTTGTATGTTGTACTATCTATGCACATTCTGTTTTATATGAGTACTATAAATTTGTTTATCTATGAGTGCAATTTTTCCATACATTTTGACTTCCTTATCGAATGCCTTCCAAGATATCTCAATGAAATTTATCTCAATTCTACTCTGTATTATTCTCATCAAAGTGTTAAATTGTCGTCAGAATTTTGGGATTTAGAGTAAAATATTATTTGAGATTTTGATTAGAGTAAATTGTTCTGAAAATATTTTTCCAGAATCAAAATTTACTTGGATAAAACTGGAATTTTTATACATTGAAAAGACTTACAATCCGGAATTTTCACCTGCACTAAAGAGGAAAAATATATAAAAAAATATCACTACTAGTGATTGTATTAAAACCTCTACAGGCCTGAAAGATTGAATTTAAATTTTTTTGACAAATTCCAAAATATTCAGAAAAATTATTATGTATACTTGTCCGTATATAAAGACATATTTAAGTGTAAATAAATATTGCTAAATGCCCATGTAAATGCAAAAATATAAACTTTTGCGTTCTGGTTTCCTATAAAGTAGTTTATAAAACCGTTTGTTTTCTGATGCTACAACTTGAAAGATACATACATTATACTAAAGATGTTAGTCTAACGCATATAAAATATCTGGAATGCTCATGGATCTCTCACTGGGTTGTAAAGTCAGTAATAATGAACACACAATTTTGATACACGATGGTAAAATTAGATAATAATTTTAACTCGGATGCTAAGATTGGAATTTTTGTTTGTCACAAATAAAAATTTACATGAGAACGTAAGAAAATTAAATACGTTTTTTCCATATACATAGTAATATTTCAATATTTGGTATAATCCAAATACGTTTGTTTAAGAGCAATTGTTACTGTTTACTTTCTGGATAATATTGCGTTAGTTAACAGAAAACGAACTCTCCTAGCCAAGTTCCTACATTCCCCATGGTCCGCAAAAACTGGTACCTATTCCAATTACTATATGATTACTCCCCAAGCAAAAGCCTGGACTCGATGCAAATCTTTGTTTGTATGCCTCTTGTTACGCAGAAAAACAGAAACTAAGAAGAAAATGAGAAAAGTTTTTCTATTTTTCTCCAGAAAAAAGTTTTGCTGCTATGCAATTTAGTAAGTACATAAAACGCCTGACGTGTAAAATGGACTAAAAATTGTTCTCGAATCTGATTGCCCTTGTATATCTGGAAATTACTGTAAGCATAAGTGTATCACTCACTCTTAAGAAATGGGTTTTAAATTCTTTGTGCCACGTCAGTGGAAAAGGAATAAATTGTTAAACAGTTGGACCTAAAAATTGCGTAAAATCTTGAACAGAGAAAAGGCGGGTCGTACAGTTTTCATGAAACCTGAAAGGGAAATAGATATCATAATAATATTTTGCCATGAAATTTCCCGTAATGATTAATATTACTTCGATAATTCTTATGATTTCCGTTCTTGCATTTGCATTAAGCACGCCATCAGTTTAATATAAGTGGGGGAGTACCCTTGTTTAAATAATAAGTAGTTAGTGGAGCTAAGGTACAACTAATGCATTTTTCTCATCGGTAACTCATACGCAATTAACTTAGAACTAAATTTATTCCTCCTAAGAAATAATGGCCAGAATTATGTTCTAAAATGCAACGTATAAATGAAACTCTTATGCTTAAATATGATAAATAGTTCGACCATGATTAGAGTTAAACATTAGCGTGTTGCAAACAAATGACTTTATGCCATTATCACACGAGAATGCTTAAAAAATAAAATGAAAACTGAACACCTTTAAACTAACGGAGCGACTCGTCTTTGGATTGTATTAGAATTAAGAATTATTTTACCTAATTTTAATAAGAATTACAAGATAAAAAGAACTTTCTATATACCATGTTTTTAAATTTTCTGTTGAATCATATAAACTTGACAATTCTATGTATTAATAAATACTTTCAAAAAAATTTTTCATGAATTATCCCATCAGCTTGAAAGAAAATGAAGTTAATTGGAAGTTAACTTGCGTTTAACTTTTCGTTCCCGTCCCGGACAATAGATGGTTGCACCAGTCTACAAAACAAAATTAACTGAAAATAACTGAAAATTAATTTAATTCTGCTTAAAGATGGCTAAATGCATTAAAAAAATGGATTGTCATCGTATTCTGAGCTATTCTAAATATCTCAAATGTCTAGCTAGTCGGAAAGTTAGTTAAAAATCGATTGCAAGATTTGTAAGGGACAAACACACACATAAACAAACAAGAAAGCAAGTTAATAAAAGCATGGTAATAAACATATATCTGAAAAGAGTTTTTCGCTTGATTTTTACCTACAACGTTTACCTACAAATTTTTACTCTACAATGGAGTGAATACCATTTCTTGAGCAAAGTTAGTTTATCTTTTACTGCTGTCAGAAATTATTACCGTTATTTGAGAGTTACATTGTGGATAACTGAATTTTTTTCCCAGACTCTTGAGTGAAATATATTTGCCATTTACCAAAACTCCACACAAAATCTCCTTTATAGTTGCTTTGACTGAGGATTCGCATTCTTAATACACTGCTGGCCACTGTAAATGCAACACCCTGAAGGAAACATGCAAATAACATGAAATTTACAACATGCATTAGCGGAGGTGAGATATGCAAATGATTACAATTTCAGCGCAGACGCACATCACGCGCGCCTGTGGCGCCAGTTCAAAGCGCTATTTAAGGCTTGAAGATTTCGACGATTTCAAGTTCAGCAATTGTGTTTTTCTTGTGGTTTTTTCAAAAAAACGATCATTTATGCCTCGTCGAAAACAGCGATCATCCTTTGATCAAGTATCCGAGTTCGACAGAGGAAGGATAGTGGCCTACCGAGATTGTGGATTATCTTTCAGGGAAATCGGTAGTCGTGTTGGACGAAACCAAACAACTGTAATGCGGATATGTGATCGTTGGAGGCAGGAGGGTACGACGGACCGGCGTGTTCGATCACATTCACCTCAGCGCACCACTTCACGTGATGACAGGCAAATTGTGCGCATGGCAGTGACGGACAGCTCAGTCACATCACGAACCACAGCACAGCACATGCAGTCTGTAACACATCATCCAGTGTCTTCTGCGCGTACCATTCGACGCCGTTTACAGCAGAGTGGTCTGTCCGCAAAACGTCCATTGCTTTGTCTACCCTTGACGCAGAACCACAGACGTCTCCACCGCCAATGGTGCGATGACAGAAGGATGTGGACGGCAGAATGGAATGAAATTGTCTTTACTGACGAGTCACGCTTCTGTCTGCAACACCACGATGGTTGCATTCGTGTCTGGAGACACCGAAGAGTGGATGCTGAACAGCTGCGTTATGCACCGCCACACTGGTCCTGCACCGGGTATTATGGTATGGGGCGGTATTGGATATCACTCTCGCACACCTCTAGTACGCATTGCCGGTACTTTAAACAGCCAGCACTACATCTCCGAGGTGTTGGAGCCAGTTGTCCTTCCTTACCTTCAGGACTTGCCCACAGCCATATTTCAACAGGATAATGCGCGACCACACGTGGCACGCATTGTCCAACGGTTCTTCGTCAATCGCCAGATTGAATTGCTTCCCTGGCCGCCTCGCTCTCCGGATCTTTCGCTGATAGAAAACATGTGGTCCATGGTTGCTCTACGATTGACCCAGATTCCATCCCCAGCTGCCACAGCAGATCAACTTTGGCAACGTGTGGAAGCTGCTTGGTCTGCTGTACCCCAAGAACTCATCCAAAGTCTCTTTGAATGAATGCCGAGGCGTGTGGCAACGGTGATCTCCAACAATGGTGGCTACTCTGGCTACTGATTTTGGCAGGAACCACACTTCACAGAAGTCTATAAATTTAATCATTTGATACTTGGTCAACATGTTATCTACAAAATAAATTTTGTTGTGATATCTCTTGTCTTTCTTGGTGTTGCAATTTGGGTGGCCAGCAGTGTATAATATCTCATATTCACAGTTAAAATGTTTCATAGATTTCTATGGTCACTCCTGTTATTAATATCATCTAATAGTTTAGGGATTCTTGAAGGCTTTGTCACTCTCACAGGTTATTTATAAGCGTTCAACAATAAGAAAATAAATCAACCATAGAACTTAAGAATACGTAATTTAGAGTCATGATTACTTTTCTAAGTACTCGATCATACAAAAATTTATTATTTTAGATGCATATTTCTGGGTATTTGGGTTTCTGCAATTGTTATTGTTTTTTCTTTCACCAAAAAGGACGCAATCTTTTTCGGTAATTTTGTGTTCATTTAAAATAATAAACGTGATCAGTTACATCAATAAATAATGAAAACAAAACAAATAGGCTTTCAGAAATCGATGACAACACGAATAAATAATAAAAATTACACTACTGAAGTAGTGTTTTCAATTGTAGATTATTTTTCCATTGCATGTATTTCGTTAATCGATTATTATGAAATTTTCGGCAAATATAGTTTTTGGATTTATGCAAGACATTTCATACATATGCTATTTTTTGACGAATTTTGTTTTTATTTGGGATATAATTGGGCATTCGTAGCGAGGAATTGTACATTTTTTAAGGGTTTCAGAAACATGAAAATGGAAGAACATGTTTTAATGCTTCCATTGCTATATCTGCATGTTTTGCACTCTTCCTTTGGTCGTTACTCTGAATATTTTTTACATTTGTTAAGTCAATTTCCTTTTAGACACTTTTAATTTTCCTGATCTAATAGATAACTAAATTTATGGAATTCTCACCCTCCATTGTAAACTATAGCAACCCTCTGTGCATTAAGGGCTACACCTCTGTAAAGGTTGATGAATTTAAATACCTTAGCACTATAATTAATGACAAAAATAAGCTAAGAACAGAAATTGATAACAGAATCAAAATGGCTAATAAATACTTCTTTGGGCTGAGAAGACAATTGAGATTTAATCTTACCAGTCGCAAAACTAAATTAAGAATTTATAAGACACAAATACTTCCTCAAATTGTTAATTTAATTTGAAAGTAATTTGAAAGTTAAATTACTGATCGTCTTACTGTACGCCAGTGAAACATGGACCATGAGCATAGACACGCAGCTTTCACTGGATATGTTTGAGAGAAAAACCTCAGGACTATCTTTGGCCCAGTGCAGGAGGAGGGACGTTGGAGAACCAATATAATTTTGAACTGTATAGGTTTTATGGGCAAACACATACAACACAAGTCATCCGTAGTAATAGATAGAGATGGTTTGCCTATGTTTGGAGAAGTTTGAAAGATAATCCCACTAAGATTTTGACAGTTAAACAACATGCGGGATTCCGAGCTGGAGGTAGACCACCGACTAGATAGTTAAACACGTTGAAAAAGACTTTGAAAGTTAAAAATTGGAAGGGAGTCGTCGCAGATAGAAGACGCTGGAGGGAACGCGTGGATGAGGTAGCCAGGGCTTGTAGGGACTGTTGTGCTTGTGAAGAAGATCTAATAGGTCCAAACGACTTGACGGCGGCCGTGCTCTTTAAAGTGCTATGACGATTACACTAATGACCTCTTCTAATGAAAAATTACACGCAAGTAATTTTTACAACACTTTATAAAATTTTCCCATTTTTCGCAATTTGAATAGTGAAAAATCTCATCAAACTCCAAGTTCATCCTCTGTGAAATATCTTCTCATAACTTGGTTTTTGCTAGCCATATAGCACTTGCATCAAAAAATAAATTGCAAAAAAATTCTAATTTTTCTGAAGTAATTAATGTATTAGCAAAAACAAAATCATGCATTAAATAAGCATGCATTAGTAATATATGTTCGTGCTTGTATTTTCTTTTCACTTTACAAATAATTTAGGGCCCCAAATGGTGTCTTGCACCCAGGCCCCTTTATAGAGAAGGCCGGTACTGCTTGCTAGAGAGATTTGAAAAAAAATCACAGACAAACATGGTAAAATGTTAACTAACACGCTTGAAATATTATGAGTCTGATATGCCCAGCACGTGCAATTAATGTAAAATATAAATGATGTTTAATATACTTCGAATTTTGCTGCATGAATTTACTTCTTTAATGCATATTGTTATAAAAACACGATTTTTCTTTTTGTCTTTAATACTCTTTATTTAAAATTTGAACGAGTTTTTCAGTCTCTTGGAATGGGGTCGCGTTGCCAATGACACCTAATTAACTCGAGGAAACGACGGTTCCGGATAGCCTCGTTCAGAGGCAAAGGGTACGATATCCACATCCGATTGCTCGATTGGAGGGAAAGATTCGACTGATCAATGGCTGCGCGTGGAAAGGAACTAACTAAGGAAGAATGCCTTTCATTGAACTTCATTTGGGAAAAATGCAGTTACGAAGGGCAGTTATTTTATAGGAAAAAATAAGTCAATGCATCTTTTTTTGAGAAGGACTTGCTCTTTGGAAAAGTGTTTTCAATCCCACGCCCCACAGCTTTTTTATTCTCTTTTTATGTTGACGCTGAAAAATTGGAAAACTCGACAATGAATATTTTTCTTTAAGCTATCAACCGTGTTTAAGGAGCAAGACGCAGGTTTTTGAAAATAAAAATGTAATTTTTTTTTCAAAGTAAGTGTTTTTTTAACTACTCGTTTACCCTGAACTCAGAATTTTAAAGTGAATATATGAAGTTTAAAAATAGAGATTTTTATTTAAGGTATTTAAACTTCAATGACCTTTTGCTTTGCTCCGATTTTTAAACGTCTCAATTGTAATATAGTTGACAGGAAGAAAAAACAACTTGGGAATAAACTGAAATATAGAGCAAAACAAATTATAAATTTTCTTAACCACAATTTAATCTATATATATAAAACAGTGCCGTAACTGACTGACTGACTGACTGACTGACAGATAACATTCAGACCAAACCGCTGGACTTAAAGGGCTGAAATTTTGCTTGGCGATTCTTCTTATAGTGTAGTGGTGCACTAAAAATGATTTTTGAAAAATTCTTCTTAGATTTTTTTAAATTAAATTTTAAGTTGTTTTTGTAACATTTTTAAAGTTTGCATTTAAAATAATAATTTGAGGGTTATAAAATTTATATCACGAGAAATATCATAAAAACTTCTTTAAAATGAAATCTCTTTCGAATCTTTACCTGCATTTTCTGATTTTTGGTGAATTTTTAAATATGGATTTTTAGAATTTAATTTATTAAATGCTGATCACGTGGTTTCTTTTCTTTTCTGATACTTTAAACTAATTTTGCATCACGTGCATAACAACAAAATAAATTGAGAAAAAAAGTATTGAAATACGTTAAAAGATAAAATTTGATCACTAGACTAAATGAGATGGAAGTTTTCAAAGAATTTATTTCAAATTAGTATGTTTTACAGATATTAAACATACAAATTAATTGAATACATTGACCGTTGTATTTATTATATATATATTTGACATTAATTGCATACATTGAACGTTGTATTTAATTTGAATGTACTCCGTAGCGAAGCACGGAAAAACAAAAGCACTAGTAAAATAAGCACTAGTAAAATATAAAGAGCGATTAATGATATTATAGTCTTGAAATTTATTGGTTAGACGTGCATCTTTTCACATGCACCTTCATGGCAAAGATTTAATATGACATATTGCTCCTTGTTATATTGTTGTTGTTCATGTCCCTGGGGATGTCCCTGAGGCCTCAGTAGTTAAGTCCGGAGTCCGGAGTACATATGAAGAGAGAAGACAATATACAAAAAAAATACACAGACACAATTATAATTTTTTTGTAACAGATGGTAACCCCGACGATGGACAGTGGTATTTTCACAGCTTCTCTTTCAAGACGGGGTGGGGTTTCAGGTGGGAGATTGACTTAGACCCCAGATGGCAACCAAGCCTTAATCCGGAATTGAACTGAACCCCACGCCGTTTAAGGTGAAGACGTTATCCTCAATGCCAAGTGTACGGCTGTTCCTATGGTGAAATATTTATGAAAATATATGAAATATATCTACAGATTCATAATAAAAAATGTATGACTGTGATAAAAAAAATCTATATAAATGTTAAAGTATGACAATGGAAGCATTATGACAATCTACGCGTGTAACGTTCATGGCTGACTTTAGGCTTATTGGACCAATTGTTCCAAGTCAAGTTGCTCTTTCTGTAGAGGGGGGATCACGCTTGGTATTATATTCTAGTCTTACCAAATCACTCAACAGCGTATTGCTAAATACTCCTAAAAATTGTGGTCACAGCAGTATGAAATATCTCGTAAATTCGTTAAAAGTCAGATGTTTTTGATTATACCTTTTAAATATTTGAAATTTTTTTTAGCAATTGCATTCAATTTTATTTAGGATTTTCTAAATTAAAAAAATGTATTTACTAAATCATCTCGCCATCTCCAAAACAAGTACGTTTGTTATTATTAACTTTTCAAGGTAATTTACCCAATTTGCACACTTGAAAGCGTAAAGATGAGCAATTTTAAATTAAAATTTCCGTCCATTTTGCCTACTTACAAGCACTTTTTAAAAGTGCAACTCCTTGATCAAAAAAAGCACAATAATGCTGATATGTTTTTGTTTCATCTTTTTATCTTCAGTTCTAATATTGGACTATAATACTATTTTACTGTGCCACTAAATAGTGTTGATTTCCATTCTACAATACACAACTATTTCATAGCCTTGCTATTCTAATATTTCCTCTCCATTATATTTTCCGTTTTACTATGCAATATAACGGAGCCATATGGTATGAATTCTAACGAACAGAGTCTAGAGAAATAATAAAGTTTGGCATTTACTGAGAGACAAGGATAAAAGGAAGTATATCAAAAGCGTGAAAATGTCCCACGTTCTTACTTGGGATATAAAATTAAGTTTTCCAAAGTATCTCGTGCAGACTGGAAACTCAATTTCTAGCAGTTGCCGTTCTATGACGCTTGTTCGGTAAAAATTCTTTAAATGTACAATAAAACAATTTTGCATTTTAGTATTCAATTACAGCAGAACACAATTCTTTCCGTGTTACTTCTACTCAGATGAATAATTAATAAAATCGTATCTTTAAAAAACGATATTTAACTGCTTAAAGTAGCTAAAGATATTCCTATTATAATAACGCAATAAAAAATGGACTGCTCATACTATACTTAAAAATTGAAAGCAAAAAAAAATAATATCATCTTTTGCGATTTACTCCTGGGATCATGGAAATGCCCCAGTATTTCAATTCCCCATAGCACAGTTTCTTACTAACTACAAATACCATATTTGTAAGGCCTACATGATAGTCATATTTTACTCTAAAGTAATGGGCATATCACGTGTTTAAAAATATGAGCGCAAAATCGTGCAACAAACGTATCAGGGTCATAATTTCGCAGAGGAGGTAACGGGAACAACAAAAAAAAGTAATCCTTTAAAGAAACTTGTTGTTCTTTCTTGTAACTTTGATGATTGTCATCAAAATTCTCATTTTCTTGTTAAAGTTTTATCAATCTTCATTTGTGCGGACTCCATTTAATTCCCTTAAAAGTATGAATAAACTATTCTAAATTGCCGGATAAAAAGCAGGGCATATCTTCTTTGCAGAAGTCTGTAAATGTTAGACGCATTTTGCGTGCCCGGCATAATTGAATCGCTTCCAAAATGTGTGCTTTCATGTATTTCTTAAAAATAAAAAAGCGGAAAAAAACCTTTCTTTTTTGTATTCCTTTTTTTTTTTCATGCGAGATCCACTTCATCTTTATTTAAGAGAGAGGGGTTCTTCAGCAAATAAACTGTATTTGCTGAAAGTGAAGAAGCAAATTTGAATGTGTCTGATTAAATTTTACATGAGATTTTAGTCATTAATTATATTTATCGAATAAGTCATGAATTTTACTATTTAGCCTTATTTTTTTAACTTCATCTGACATAACAGAAGTTTAGAGCCCAAATCTGTTGTAAAACATTTACAGTTGACTGTTACAATTTCTCGTGCGAGTTTGTAATCATAAACGTGTAGGCTATAAGTGCATAACCCCCCTAGATATCGGTACGTTAAACACGATACAACTTAAATATTCAGAAGCTTTTTTGTTGGATTTATCTGAATTAAATATAAAGAATTAAATATAAAATTTTCAGAAAATCAAATACTGAAATTTTTATAAATGAAACTTCATGATTTTAGGCAAAATTTTCCACATATTTGGATAGTTTTGGTTCCTTGTTAACCAATTAATTGATTCAAAATGTGATCCCTACTCCAGTGAAAATATTAAGAATAAATTTTTAAATGTGAAGAATTAAAGAAAAGTATTTTAAATGTCTCAAATTATTTTTAAATAAAATATTTTCATTTATTTATTAGATATTAAATTTTGAAAATCAATTTTGTAAAAACCATTTTGTTTATTTACATATTATAAGATCTACAGGTAAAAGATAAAGCCTACTTAGATAAAATGTCCACGCATTTCGTAACCTTCTCATCATAAGTTCACTTCAAATCGTCCTTCTATCTCAAACCTTCTTCACAACACTTAATGCAGCTTTCAAATGTAACCCATTTTAAAGACGATAGTCATGTATCGGGGATTTAGGAACGGTATGCACCCGTTTAATACAACAAAAAGCATAAGTGTATGGGAAATATCGATATGGCAGTGCTGATAAATGCGTCTAAGTGGTAATCTGAAAATTAGCAGACGCGGTTGGGTCTGCCAGGCCCAGGAAATTAAGAACAATTCAAAAATACACAAATGCTAATTAATCATTTAACATGGTTTTGAGGACATCAAATAAAGCATACTAAGTCCGAAATTAAAGAAATCAATTTTATTTTATTTTTTTACATACTGAAAACGGATTACATAATAAAATGTATAGAAAATCGATTCAAAAAATAAATTTGACTAGATTCTAAATAAATCTAAACATTGCAATTGCAATTTTGACATATCGCACCTCTGCTAGAGTGTTACATATCAAAATAGCCATATTTTCAGGAAGAGCTAAAGAAGATATATATCAAAATTTCATTTCTTGTTTTATGAATGTCTATGACAATTTTGGGAAAACTTATTGTTCGAATCACTCCAGAAGGCAAAACTATACACTATTAAAGTTGTTTTAATTTTTAAAGCATGATTTTGAATTTTAATTACAAGATATAACCCTCTTCTAGTTACTTTATTTTGTCAACATTGACTAAAAAGATTGAGGGAATTCTGTCATATATCTATGCGAATGTACATTCTATCTAAACTTTTCGCAATACAAAGAAATAACCTTGTTAACATGAGCAGCAGGTTAGAAAAAATACAAATTTATTTTATAAATAAAAATATTTATTTTCCAAATAAAATTTAATGAACATTTTTATTACAGGAACATTTTAATACAACAACATTAGGCACAGGCAAAAATCTTATTTTCATTCTTCGCGTATGAGAAAGTTTCCCCTCGTAGTTGTGGAAGAGGGTGATAAGCGCCATCTAGGAAATTGTGTTAGTACTAGGCTTATAGCATTATTCGAGAATGAAAAGCACTTCTTATAGAGCATTGTGGTGCAATTATCTCAAAATCGAAAATTTCGGTGATGTAACACTGTTCTAGCAGAAGTGCGATATCATTTTTTGCATGTTTTAAGCAGATACAGACTGTACATCATCTTGACACTGTAAATTGAAAACTTTTTTCGAGGTAGACGAGTTCATGGTGAAAAGAAAACTGACAAGAGTGATAACCTTGGGTCTATGAGGCCCAGACTGCTTTTTGAGACTTGTTTGCCACTTCAGTTTTGGAACTAAACTAAGGTAGGATCAAGGAGTGCCATCTGGAGGATTCGATAGGAAGGTACTCTAGTGATGAACTGGTTAACTAGTTTCTATAGATCAGATGTCGTCTCCTGGGCCTCACAGACCCATGAATACCACTGAAGGGTTAAGAAACGCGTGTGACTTGTTGGATAATTTGGAGGGAGAATGAAGTATTTGAAGTAAGGATCTATTTAATGGTATGATGCCCCACAAGCAATTCAGTCGTTTTAGAATTAAATGTTATGGGAATTTTAAGGGATTGGTTGTTATAATTTCTATCGTTGTAACTTGAGTCAGACGAAAGTCAGCTGTTAGATGAATTTTATGTATGCAGTCTTATTACTCGAACCTTAGAAACACTCAAGTTTATGTTTCCTGGAAATACTTTACAAATTCAAGCTGAAAAAGCAATTAATATTACGATTTTGTGCTCATTTATTTTTCTATTTTAACCCATCAGCGGGCGCGCCCGTGTACAAAGTGCAACATTTTCGAAATTTTGAATGGTTCGTTTTTACATCTAAGGTTTGAATGTTCTAAGCAGTTTATATTTTTAGCTGCACCCTTTCTAACACAGGTCTGATTTTCTGACACTTGTATTCCTTTCCATTCATTGTTAGTCGTTAATTAACCTTGGTAAACCAGCGATTATACTGGATTACAATACGCAAAAGCAGAAGTTGATGTAGTCGATCAAATGTGCAGCCATTGCACGGTATCCCGTATATTGCGAAGAGGTACTTTATCGTTGTTTTTTAGGTTTTTGGACATAATAGGAATCACTTCGCAAGTTGTCCTTAGATCCAAAAACCCGAACATTTTTTAAACAAGGCGACTGTATCTGCATTCTTTGGCATTTAATTATAAATATGTATCAGTATTATCAACATTTTATATCTTGTCATAAAACGCAGAATTATTATTTTCAATTAAAAAAAAGTTTACTACAAAAGGAATAATCAAGGTTGAAAGAGACGTTGCACTTTGTGCCACGGCGCCTACTGGTGTTCCAAAAATTCGCATGCTCGCTGAAGGGTTAAATAGAATTTATTTGTAACAGAATAAAAAGAAAATCATCGAAAACTAATTTTCTTTCATCACCGGGAGAGTTCAACTGCGAGAATATGAAAAGACGGGTTTTGAGGTTTGGAAACTGACCTGGGTTCAAATCTCGGTCAGGGTAGATCGTTGATATACTAGCATCATGTCATTGGAAAGAGCAGGAATGGAACCGCTGGGGAGCTTATGCTTTTTTTCTCGGGTCTAGTATAATTAATTATTCAAGGGAAAGAATAGCATTGTCGCATGATAAAATAAGTTAAATAAGTTTTAGACAACATACTGCACTCTTTAGCCTCAAAAGATTAAAAGATGCAGTTGAGAGAGCAATTTATACATTGTCGTTAGAGTTCAATTGAAAAAATATTGACGTTTGAAGGCAAGAGTTTAAATCCCAATTCAGGTGGAAGGCACAATACGATCTCATATGAAACGTTTTTGTGGAAATGTTATATATAGTTATATTTCAGCTGTAACACATTATTTTCAATTAGTATAACTTGGAAAGAAAACGCTTGAATAATTTTCACAGATAATGTGATAACAAATTGGAAAGTAATCTAAAGATTTCATGCATTTCATTTAAATCCTTTCATGAGTGGGGCAGTTATATTAATGACTTCATTACTCCAGGCGAAAGTTTTTGCGTTATAGAACGGTTTTTAAACAAGTGTGAAATAAGAGTTTCCGAAGTTTTAATATGCGAAAAACACGCATTTCGTTTCCTCAGTAACCAAGAAAAAAAGGAACAAAACAAAAAAAGACACGCAACAATTTACCCCATATTAGGCTCACAGAGAACACCTGTTACAAATAAGGCAGCTTTTTAACTAGGCGAAGTAAATCGACGTAAACAGCAAGCATGCTTGCTTATGAAAACTATTTATAAAGTGTTTATAAAACAGGTCAAAATGGTCAACGCTTTGACCAATAAGCGGATTTCGATAAGCAACAAGCTGATAATTCGACGATCTCTTTATACCTGTTTATTAGACCCCAGCAATGTTCCATCATATTGCGAATGTATGAGTCATCATTCACAATGTGATGACACAAACAATCATGATACTGCGGATGAATTACCTTTTACGACGATGATAGTTTACAGACCGCAAATTGTTATCAATAAATCTCATTCATTACTATATAAACCATATCCTTTTACAGATATTAAAAAAATTCTTGATTTATAATGCTCCTTAGACAATCTGAAAGTAATTCCCATTTTATATAAAATCCTTTCTTGCATAATATTTTTTAAATTTTGGAAAGCACAGACTTAACTACTATATTGTAAGGATACCACTAGACTAATTACATATATTTATGTTATTAAAAGCAAGTTTGAGACAAGGACAGAAATGGAACGAACTCTTTGAGTATTTCCTGTGGATACAACTGAACTATAATGCCATGTCACTTATCAACTTCACATTCTTCTCCTTTAAAAAAAAATCCCAAACCTTGTTTGGAAATTCCTGATTATCCTTTGCCCATGCCGTTCCCCATCTTTCACAAGAATTCATTTATATTCCCCCCTGTCAAGCAATGGACTTAGTTGTGTGGGGAACGAATCTGGAGATATCTATCATGAATCTGGAGATAAATTAAAACAAATCAGATAGCTCAATGAATATCGGCTGGGTTATCTCATTCTCGCAAATATTCTTCATTAAACAAAATTCTAAGACCAGGATATTTTTTTGAACATTTTGGCCTTCTACTTCCCAAATGAATGACAGAATGTTATCGTGTCCCTCTAACTGCTGCCATAGTGGAATGAACTATGCGCGTTAAAACCCTTTGAGGGGCACCGTTTGCACAGTGCAAACGACTAAATCTAGTCTTTATTTTCACTTGCATTCAATGTATTCCAGTTAAATGAGCAGAAAAATGGTTAGTATTGCCATCTATTATCAGTTTAAAGAAGTAAAAACATTTTGCAATATTTAATTGGAAAAAAATTTCAAGATTCTTTAGGTTAAAAAAAATCGGGGATAAATCTCAACCGTGAAAACGGGGGAGGTTGTCGCCCCTGAAAGGGTTAAAGTCGCAACAACTCTTTTTTTTTTGTTATTTCTAATATTCCCTGGACAGAATTCATTCCAGACCAGGTCCCTAAAGGCTATCGGGCTGAGGGTTGCTGTTCCGATTTATAATGGCACCACAAGGGTTGTATTCCGATTTAGCCAGGTGCCACCTCAGTTTTGACCGAGGAACAGCAGGTGCGGCATCTGGGGGTACAGAACCTCTCCCACCCTCTATGACCCCGTAGAAGGATTTTCCGGTCTACTGATTAAGCATGCATTTATCCGGCCTAGACACGGAAGTATTTAATGGCGCTTGTCAGGATTCGATCCGAGCACACTCATCATCGAAAGCCGACGCAGTACCATTAGGCTACTTCAAGCCCAAAACTATTTTTTTACCACTCAGTTAATGTATATGGCAACAACTTCACTTTCACTTCAGGGAACCCACATTTTATGGAAGATAGTGAAAATTTAAAGAATAATTTAAACAGAAAAACATTTTTCAAGTACTAAAACGTTTCCATGTGACTACGTTAAAGCTTTCTTTAAAAAATAATTTGTAAAAATATTTGTCCTGGTACTTTAAATTAGAGGAGTAATATTTACAGTCTACAGAATGAAAGATAAAGAAAAAAAAATAAGATTTGTTACATCCTTCGTGTGTTATATCTTTTAGTCAACCGTAACTTTTAGTTTAATTTATTTTTGTCTTATTTCCTTGATAGTCCGTGATTAATTGTTATAAAGAAAAAAAATCGTTAACTTTATACTTTCGACCTAAGACCAAAATGTCGAATATTTGTAGCTCATGTCGTGATACATCTTACAAGACTGCGAAAATTTTCAAAATAACTTACACATTGAGGACAAAAAAGACATCAATACTTTTTTACATGTATAAATTTTTTTCAATGCATAATGTGAATTATAGCTTATTCATTAAACTTTACTGAATATAGTAATTAAAGCGTACCGTATTTAATTAAGTTACGTATTATAATGTAATATTTAGTTCTTAACTTAAGTTAATGAGTCTCCATGGAATAAAGAATACAGAGCAAGATAGTGTAAATTCGGTAGTCATTTCTCAGTTCTGTGTAACCATATCTTAATTTCAGTTCCCTCGTAGCAGCAAAACAAATTAGTAAGTGAGACAGAGAAATTTTGACATATTTTATTTGAGCACAGGTAAAAGTTTATTTGCGACCAAAATAAAGGATACAGCTTGTAACCTAGGGATACCAAAAGCTACATGTACACGAGCCCAAACTTGACACAAAAGTTTAAACAATGTCTTACGGATTTTCTTTACCCAGGCTTAATTAAATACTTAACCCTCTCCTGTGTTTATCCAGATTCTTGCATAGCCACAGTGATGTCATTCGTGAATGCTGGAACTGGCTCTAGAGACATAACTGTTCAAGTTTTGAGTAATGTAAAATAAAGATTGTTACGTATGCCCATCATTCTGTTACTCACATTATCAGTGTTACCGGGAAAGAATAAAAACAAAATAATTGAAACCGAACTGTTTATTGAGGAATTCAGTATAACTGACTTACATTTGCAGCTGAAGAAAGAATTACGATTTGTAATTTTATGCCGAACTTGTAACTCAGGGATACCAAAAGAGATAAATGTACACTAGTGAAAGCTCACCACAAATGCTCTAATACTATGTTGGAAATTTCTCACCCGGTCTTGCTTAATCATAATTCATTCTCCTGTTTTTATCTAATTACTTTCTCAAAGGTGTTAATGTCACTCGTATCTGCTGTCACCGCCCCGAAAAATCTTTGCTAAAAATCTTTGTCAAGTTAAACAGAGTAAATTTTATTCCAAATAATTCAAGGTGATGGCAAAAGTCATGGCTAAAACAAGCAACTTATTAAAACTCCTCTTGAGTAAACTTAATTTTACAATCAAAATAAGAATAACATCTCTTAACCTTTTTTTATTTCCAATGGCGGGTGACAAGACTAAATATATAAAAATAAAAACAAGAACAAACAAATAAAAGCGAACTAAAATGTCCGTGAACCCAAAAGTCTCCCAGCTATCCAATATCTCTTCCACAATGGAGCCGAAGGTAGAGCGGACACGAAAGTATATGGGTAAAATCCATGTCCTTTCGTCTATTACAGAGCTTGTAAAGGGGTTCTTAAACGATATTTATATGGCATAGATGTTTCAATAGGCAATCATGGCCCGTCACTAGTCGAAACAAGGAGACTGCTTTCTGCCTTGACCATTCAGGGACTTCAGCAATTTTGCTCCACCATATCTTATTTGAACTCCTCGACAACCGTTCTTGTGAGAGGGAGTTCCTAAAAGTCTCTCTAACAAGCAACTTAGCGAGTTGTGCGAGTTGTATCTCACTATCGGAAGTTTGTAGTACAGATGCACCCTTTTTTGCCAGGGCGTCGGCCAGCTCGTTGACCCGGATGCCGCAGTGTCCTGGTATCCACTGCAGGACAATCTCCCTACCGTTATTGTGTAGTTATTCCAATAGTTATTGGCACCTATATGCTTCAGATAACCAGGGGACATCACAGGAGGCTATAGCTTCAAGAGCTGCCCTAGAGTCGCTAAAGATGACAACCTTATAGAAATTATTCATCAGGCATAAAAGTTGGTCCAGAGCAATACAAATTGCTACAATCTCCCCATCTAAGGCGGTTTTAAGTGCCCCTACAGGTATCACAATATCAATGTACATGCAGAGGTCCATCGTGATCTTTTTTTCATTTTATGCTCTTAACCTAAGAATAACGAACACTAGTAACAAACACTATGAAGGTTCAAACCCTATCTCTAATCTAAAAGGCAGTTTTATTCCCTAATTCTTTCTAAATTATTCCCAGATTCTTTCCGATGAATCCTCTGCTTTATTTTCGTTGGTGACACTTGACTCAACTGTCCTCGGCTTGGAAAAACCACTTCCCGGGAACAGGTGCACCGAAATGTTCGATATATCCGTGTTTGCTGATCTTCCATTGAATGGAAAAATTCGTTTTATCTGGAGCCCATGTTCCAAAGTAATTTGTCACAACTCTTAAATTTTGCATACAATAGTTTCCTTCTTTCTAACACGGTAAATAGCCATACGAGGAAATTGCGAAAGATTTGCACAAGAATTGGTATGGGAAAGGGAACTATAAAGGAAACCAAGAGGACAGTCAGTAATAAAATGCATTACTTCACAACACTAAAATACCACTCCTATATAATAAATGTTTAAACATTGAAATTCGATACTCTCAGATGAATTATATGGTTGGATAAAATTAATGTATAAACAATACGCTCGGAAAATATATGCAATAGGAAAAAAAATTAATGTTCAAGCAATAAATTCACATACTCTCGGATAAAATAGAAGCTTGGATAACATTAATGCATAAGCTCAGTCATGCTGGCATTTTTAGTTTGAAAAATAAGGAAACTTCGAGCAATGCTTTTCACGTGATTTATTCATAAACTCATAAGTCACAGCATAAGACTTGAAAGCTGCGTTATTTGACAATGACTGACTTTTGAACCCCGAGCAGAAATGACGATCACGCCGAAAGAATCACAATCGCAGACAACACAATCTATGGCTTTTCGACTACATGCACAAATGATCAATACCAAAGGAGTTCCTCGTATTACGAGATTCCGGAATTTTTCATCCTGTAATTGACAGACAAAGACAGAATTTCATCCCAATCGCGGTGGACTCGCCGGTCATAATTGGTATCGCGTCACGAAAACACAGAACACTAAAATAAAATTTTTGAAGGATAATGACAGTGATAATCTGCGGCGTCACGCGAGAAGGGCTGATTGCATGTTAGGAGAGAGCCCCGAATGTTCTTCTGGTTGCCGTGTTGCGTGTGGCCTGGACAGATGACCGGAGCTTGTTGATTCCTACGCATGTGGCCGCCTCGATTCTATAAGGTGGTTGTACCGCATCAAATCAGAAATTTTCACATGCGTTTGAAATACTTAACTTTTTGACAAAATATTAGTTTTCGAGGGCATTGTTTTTAAACGTATAAAATGCTTTAACTTACTTCTAAAAACAGTATTATTTAATAATAGATTAATTATTCGTCAATACATCATTGCTTCTAAAAGAAAACTAGTTTTTTATTAATAAATTTAACAGCATGTGAATTAAGGTCAATGGTCAGTGTACAATGAATTACATTATCTCTCTAAAATACATATAATGTTTTGATACTTGTATTAAATATTTTGAATATTAAACTTGTATTATTTTTAAATGTATTGAAGTAAAATTTACTAAATTATTGATAGAATTATCAATAAAATTCTGCCAAAAACAACCACGAGAAAGATTTTTATTTTGACTACAGGCAAGGTAGAAACGTTAATAAAACGATGCTCTCGAAAACTAATATTTTGTCAAAAAGTTAAGTATTTCAAACGTTTTTTCCCCACCTGTAGTCTAACTGAAATTCTTTCTCGTGGTTTTTAATGGTAGAATTTTGTTGATAATTCTATCAATAATTTGGTAAGTTTTACTTCCATACATTTTAAAAATAATAAAAGTTTAATATTCAAAATATTTAATGCAAATATCAAAACATTATATGTACAAGAGAGAGATATTGAAATTCGCTGTACTCTAACCATTGCCCTTAATTAACATGCTGTTAAATTTATTAATAAAAACTAGTTTTCATTTACAAGCATTTAAAAATTTATTAATGAATAAGTAATCTATAATTAATTAACACTGTTTGCTGGAGTAGCTTAAAGCATTTCACATGCGTTTGAAATGCTTAACATTTTTGACAAAATAATAGTTTTCGAGAGCATTGTTTTTTAACATTTTCACCTTGCCTGTAGTCAAATTAAAATTCTTTATCATGGTTTTGTTGCTAGAATTTCGTTGATAATTCTATCAATAATTTGTTAAACTTTACTTCAATACATTTTAAAATAATAAATATTTAATATTCAAAATATTGAATGCAAATATCAAAACATTATATGTATAAGAGAGAGATCATGTAATTCGTTGTACACTAACCATTGTCCTTAATTTCCATGATGTTAAATTTATTAATAAAAACTAATTTTCATTTTCAAGCAATGAAATATTGATTAATAAGTTATCTATAATTAAATAACACTGTTTGTTGAGAAAGTTAAAAGATTTCACTTGCGTTTGAAATACTTAACTATTTGACAAAATATTAGTTTTTGAGAGTATTGTTTTTTAACGTTTTTACCTCGCCTGTAGTCAAAATGATATTCTTTCTCGTGGATTTTTTTTCGCAGAATTTTATTCATAATTCTATCAATAATTTAGCGAATTTTACTTCAGTACATTTAAAAATAATACAAGTTTAATATTCAAAATATTTAATACGAGTATCAAAACATTTATACATATAATGTTTTGAGAGAGATAATGTAATCATGATGAGAGAGATAATGTAATTCGTTTCACACTAACCATTGCCCTTAATTCACATGCTGTTAAATTTATTAATAAAAAACTAGTTTTCATTTACAAGCAATGAAGTAGTGATGAATAATCAATCTATAATTAAATAACACTGTTTTTTGAAGTAAGTTAAAACATTTTATACGTTTGAAACTACATAATTTTGGTTAACAAAAGAAATGAAACATTTTCTAGTGTAATTTCTAAAGAATGCGGTGGGGAAATGGCTATTGTATTTTATATTGACTTATCACTATTCAATGCCTGAATTATTTGGGAAATTCTTTAAAACATTTTTGTCTGGAAAAATAAGGCACGAAATACGGTTAACATTCATATAGTTAAAATAAGGAATCTTTTTCAAAGAAGAATGCAACAGCTTCTTCAATCAACATGTTTCAAATCTTTTTTCGTTAAAATTTACTGCAACTTCGAACAATATGTTCTCCTCGGGTCGCTAGAGTGAAGTCATAATTTATTGTCTTCTGCGTACTTTGGCGCCAGGAACTTTTTTTTAACTCTCGTCTTAAAAAATGAACCGATCAGAGAAAAAAGATTTTAACGGCATGAAAGTTTCGAAAAAATCAGAAGTAGGTCAACAATGTTTTTCTGTTGACATGGATAAAAATAATTTACATTATTTTACTTTTGTGTTAGCGTTATACATTTTTAAATTTCTTTCATTTTACACTTTGGGGGCAGAGCTGTGGAGTGTTAAGAAGGGGTACAGAAATTGATTTTCTGTTAAAAATGATTTCCAGGCCGAAGTATTTGCTGAATTTCGGAATGCATTGAAAAAGTTTGAGGAATTTGGCGAAAAATTGAGATTATAGGATAGTCTCTTTATGTTTAAGGAAGCATAAATCTATGAAAAAATTGATTTAAACTTTCATTCTTCTAACTAACGTGTGTCCAATATTTTAAAAAAATAATTTACTATTAATTACCAAACAAGCTCCATTAAAAATATACCATGTTTTAATTATTTAGACACTAAGAAGCTTTCTTCATTAGTTAGTCATAAGTTCTGCGTATGGATCAAGACACTTGAGTATGGATCAAGGAATTTCTCTCTCAGTCCCCATTTAGAGACAGTGAAAATGATGGAAGATATGTCATCCGCCTTGCCTCGAACTCAAAATGAAATTCTACGTTATAAATAATCTTAAGAATTGATGGTAGACTTAACAAGAATGAAATATAACAGAAAAGTAGATTATTTTATTAATATATATTGTTTATCAAGATTTAAATTACCTAACTAAAAATGTTATTTTTTTCCTTTTTATGATTATCAGTCATGCGAAATTAGGCATTAATTTACAATCGACTTTAAAATGCTGTCTGAGAAATCAATAAATCATAACCATCTCTAACAGTTAGTAGGCCATCGTTTTGTCGAAAATATAACAGTTTCCTTCATACCATTATATTTAAAAGATATATATGGCAAGATCTAAAATATTACAGCCTTCATTTTATATATGGAAGATATCTGTAAATCAAATCCAACTGGAAATAATGACTGAACTAGTAATTTTTTGCGTGTACAATTCTTGACTTAACTGCTTCCTTAATTGCTTTTGTTAGAGGTCACCTCTTTGTACAACAAACAGAATAACTCTCGAATGGTTATTTTAACTACAGTATCGGTTATATGAGACAAACGATCGTAATATAAACTCCAAAACAACCCTCAACTGCTTTATAGTTAAAATCGATGAAACTTCGAAGTCAAACGTTGTGTTTTATTATCCTGTGTAAGACTATACTGATGTAAAGGAACTTAATTGTATTGGAAGACCACGCATGTGTTTGGAGCAAAACCTCACATGGTGGTATGTACACTATCAGAAAGTAAATAGTGACAATAGTTAGCATATTCAGATTGTTCCATCTGCTCCAAGTACGACATCCAGGAAAATACACTATCTGGATGCAGTTAACAATGGTAGTTCGCACTGTGAGATTCTTTACATGCTCTTACTACAAAATCGCGGTGCATACACTATCAGCAGCAGTTTGCAACAGAATTTCTTCCAGGTAAACATTGGACACACGGTGCAGCCGATACTACTGTCTGCAGTTTTAATACCAAGCAAGATGCACAGCCTAATGTTCCTACCTCCCTATCCATACATCACCATGAACAGAGAGTAATGAAAATAGCATACCCTTTCCCAATCATATGCCATTGAACTACTGCAGATAGCATGGTAGTAGACGGAGGTTCTTTAACTGTAATGCATTTATCACTTCGAGGTTTTATATGCTCATAACTCTTTCGACAGGCACCTAGAAAAATCTAGTAGAAACATCTAGAATGGCCAAGAAAGCAAACGGACGCCAGAATCAAACTAATTTTCCTGTACTTAAGAAATGTAGGAATTTATATGAAATTTACTTTTTTCTTTTCTTCATTTGTGTGGTTTACTACGTAAGTAAAATACAGCTTTAAATATTTTAATCAATAAATGATATATAAATGTTATCTAAAACGTTTTGTCTCTTAGTAAATGCAAAACGTTTCCAATTATAGCAGTAACTGTTTTATTCATAACGCTTTCAAATTAGGAAAAACAATAAAATCATAAAGGAAAATCATTAAAAAATGAAATCCTTAAAAGCAAGCATAAAGAATGGGGAACTATTTTGACCTAAGGAACTAACAATAAACCAATTTTTTGTCTATAAAAGGCATATTATCTACTAAATCTTTAAAGCTTTTTAAGCGTGAAATATTTCAATCATGTTTGAGATTATTTTAACTGTCTATTTAAGAGCAAATCTAAATGAAAAAAAATGTGTACGTAAATGAAAATTAGACTTAAATGACCCCTTTGTTGTGGCATGTCTGCAATGCAGGAAAAAATGGAACATTAAAAAATACTATTTATCGGATTAAAATAAAAATGTTCAGTGAATATTGCATTAAATACAAAAAAAAAATGTAAAAAAAACTACATTTTAAATTGTATGTTTTTATGATCAGGAAAACAAACATGAAACTATAGCATCAATTTCATGAAAATTGATAACTGTCTGAATCACCGTGGCATTTTCTAAATAGAAAAATTATACAATATACATAAATTTTATTCCTATGTTTTTAATTTTTTTGCTCTCTCTTCCTAAATATTTATATCATATAGAATGTCAAATACCGTTGAATGGGTTAAAATAAAATTTTCTGTCCAAAAACCCTATTCAAATTTGTCTAAAGAGGATTAGAGATCATGACATACAATCATTCACTGTCATCTAATGGGAGGTAATATATGATTTTCAATGTTCGCTGGCGCCATGTTTGTGTTTCTAAATACATACAGATTTCTGTTAGCTAGGACGGACTTTTCGAGGAAAGTGAAATCAAATTACTCTAGATTTAACAGCATTGCAAATAATATGTTGAAGAATTTCATGATAAGATTAAACTTTGGTAAAAAAATGCATGTTTATCTCAAAAGGCATTTCCTCCATGATAATAAAGAAGGATTCATAGAAAAAGAGACAAAGTATTTGCAAGTCATATGCATGCGTAAACCTTTGTCAGAATGGTCTGAAAAATATTGAAATGTTTTATTTTCAATATCGTCAAAAAACAATATTTCCATTACGTTCATATCTAACTATTTGGTCATTTGAAAGCAGCAATCAATGTATGTTAATCTTTACTTGTCTAGAGAGATAGTTCAATTGGAATAGTAATCTGGATTTAATAAAAAGAGAGCCTTTTTCTTTTCATGGTGACTAATGCGAGAGATTCTATGAAAAAAATTGCTCAGAAAAATTTCCTTTTTTTATTGACACATTTTACAAGATTTTTCCCCTTTAAATGTGTTTATATGCTTAAGTATTTATATATCAATAAAACTCCTTGAACAATTTAAAATTTTGTGTTATATTACTCATCCTTTAATTTCTAATTCTTTGAATTTCTCGCAAGGTAGTTATTTCAAACATAGGAATTTATAATTATGGGGATATTTTCCCA
Organism: Dolomedes plantarius; assembly: GCA_907164885.2. Taxonomy (NCBI): domain Eukaryota; kingdom Metazoa; phylum Arthropoda; class Arachnida; order Araneae; family Dolomedidae; genus Dolomedes; species Dolomedes plantarius. The sequence continues at coordinate 101,870,143 of OU015495.1, forward strand.
AAAGTACAAATACTTGATTTTAACATAATGACAGTTTTTTTGTGTGCATCTGTACATGCATCTTATTGAATTTAATATTGTAAAATCAACGCTTCATCTATCTGCTACACTTTAAATACATACTTTAGGAACTTGAAATGCGTAGATAATAAATCTTCTCTTTGGAAATTAGTTAGTTTTAAAGTAATTTTAAGAGGAACTTCTTTTATTTATATTTGGAAAATATTTCTGTCTTAGCACCCAATTAGATAATTAGTTGCATTTTTCGGGTTTTAGCTGAGCAAATAAAATCGAAGTTTTTAAACAAAACTATTAATTAAATTCTCGACATATTTGTGTAGTATTAAAGAACTCTATTTACAACTAGAGTATCATTATGACTGACAAAACTCGTAGACATGTTGTGTATATGAAGATAACAACATCAAAATAAATTTGTTATAATCTCTGACTAATGGTTATCTAAGCTAATCATTTGATCATTTAATTTAGAATCCAGGGTTTTAAGAAACTTCTTTATCGCAATCGTCTCTCACTATGTTAACCCTTTCGTTAGTCATTAAAAGCCGTATGTTCTCATATATTCATGGGATGTGTAATTCCCAACAGTATTTTCTGTCACAGCTAAAACACTGATGGGGAAAAGAAATTCCGGTTCAATATTGTGCTGCCATCCATATTTTCAAATATTTCTGAGAAATACTGAAATAGCCTCACACAGCTAATTTTGTCTCGCACGTGCTTGTTACTGTATAGGTTTTGGCTTGAAAATTATTATTTTTTAAAAATTTAAATGTCAGTATGCTGACATTTAAATTTCAGTGTGCTGTTTTGCTCTTTATACTTTACTTGTACATCAAAAATCTATACATGAGCTATAGAGACAAGTTGAAGAGTAATAATTAATAACAGCAATATATCAATCAGCTATTGGGCCTTAGGAAGACTACTTCCCACCTCCATATTCTTATGCATGCAATTTTTAAAAATTTTCTTTTTTTTTTAGTCTAACGCAGATGCCTATGTCGTTAGAAATTCACCTTTTGTTATTCACCACTATTTTACTGCCTACTTTATTATGGGAGCATCATATAGGTGAGCCAGCACTGCTGCCAATGAAGGGGACGACACGAAAACGACCAAGCCTTATTCGGGATTTTAACCCAAGCCCACGGCGTGGCAGCTCAGATGGCTAACCCCTACACCATGTGGGTGGCATTATTTTAGAAAATAAAAAGGTATCTTAAAACACACTGTCTTACTACTCAGAATCACTAAAAATCGCAAAGGCTCATGAAAGGACTAACAGCGGCCTTGGAAAATCTACCGAGGTTATAGAAAGGGTAACTAGTGCCTAAAAAGTGAATCTCAAAGTTGCAACTGAGTTATTTCAGGATAAAATAAAATCGTACCACAAACAGCTAATGAAAACTTTAATATTTTGGGGAGTTAGACATATAGAGGGTACCCCCTTGACCTTCCTCCAGAATACAAATGCCACCTTCTGGTTACTTCCAATATCTTCACCTGTGAAATCCACTTTCATCTGCTGTTTTCTGCCTCCTTTTATTTGTCTTGACCCAAATTGCTGCTTTCAAGTACCTGTTTGTCTCTCACTTGTTTCATCTTCCTGGAATCAAGGAGAATGAAGCGTTGCGATAAAGCTTGCAAAAATGTCGTCAGGAAAAGAAAATTCATTAAACAAAGAACAAAGAACTTAATACGTATTTTTGAATGCTACTTAAATTTTAGAATGAAAAACAAAGTATAACATACTGTTATTAATGACCTCGATAACAGTTAAAGTCAGAATTCTAATAAAGGTGTCTATTAACTGTTTTTAACCTATTAGGAAACATTATGATGGCGAAAAAAGAGTTAAAAAATAAAGCACATTGTTCCTTCAAAAATAAGGTTTTATATATATTAAACCCTTTTTGGTTTATACGGGTGAGTAACAAAATAGTAATTAAGGGGACAAATTAACTTAAACTTCCGTTATAAATTTCTCATTTTTAACTCTATATACAAACATGGAATAATTGAAATACTTTTTTACTACACTGAAGACACTTGGAATTCACAAATCAGTATTTTGTTTCAGAATAAACCCTTATTTTCAATTTTTTTTTCTAAAAATGCGAGCATTTTTCAAAATATTCCATGTGCATTCTATACCATTTAAAAACCTTAAATTTATTAATATAAGTTTACCATATGAATAAATACATAACTGTGCATTGAATTATTTTTGTATGGATCAGAGGCCCCAAATAAATTTTTTTAATCTGCCTCTTATATTTTTATGTTTTTGCATTTTTTTACTTTATATCATGCTCTATAAATTAGGATAATATTTGTGGTTTCAAAGAATTATGCACAGTTTTGTGACAAACACTTCAATTGCCTATTCTGAGAAATTTGGATGAAACCAGATGGAAATTAATGCACATGGAACATTTTGAAAAATTTTGGCATCTTTGAAAAAAAAAATTAAAAAGGCCTCATTTCAGCCCCAAACTATTTATGTGTGAACCTAAGTGTCTTCCATGTAATAAATAACAATATTAGTTATTCGCATTTTGTATGTAGTGTAACAACTTCCGTACAATAGCAAATATTTTGTGCGTGGAAATTTCGGGAAGACCACCCAACGCGCAGTTTGTGCACGTAAGGGATTTAGACGGCAGGAGACAGACAGTCTTGGCGACATAAAGACTGGAAGTGCTACAGACAGCTCGCGGAACAGTTCGTCAGCTACCAAAAGGAAGTATCCGTAGGGTGGCGCCTAGTTGTCTGAGAACACAAACTGGATAAAGAAAGGCGGTGTTTTCCAAACTTTTCGAGAACGTTCAGCGAAGGTATATAAAGTCACCGGACGCGAGTTGAGATCATGTCAGGGATTCAGAGATTAAGCTTTTCAGACAGACACCGGAGCCGGAGACAAGGAGATACTGTCGGGCCTAGATAGACTTGAATGAGTACAGCGACAACTCAACTCTGACCTTCCTCGTCGATACCGTGAACCCACGAATTTAATCTTTTTATATATATTGTAAATAGCCTGTATTTAGTCGAGAAATGCAATTAAAGCATTAAATAAAAAAAGGCTGGCAGTCTTTTATTTAAGGCAAAGTCCTTACAGTAGGGATAAAAAGGGAAAATTAAAAAAAAGAGGATAAAGGTCCCTTATCCCCTAAATAATTTGCAATTTGCGGAGATTTTATTTTCTATAAATGTTTTGTTACTCAAAACTGAAAATGTGAAAATGTTTAAATTGCAATTTTTTTGAGAAAATTGAGGCTAAAAAAAGCTTTTTTCCCTCAAACTGTGGGAATTTAAAATATTTTCACATAATTTAGGAATTTTCAAGGTTTGAGAATATTCTTAGCTGTTGTTGTACCTCCAGTGATAAAAAAAATGTTTTCTTCATTGCCCCAAATAAAAAAAAGCTTATGAATAAGTTTCACCCTTTATTGAAAATCACAGTGACAACACACAACTTCTGATCACTGGTTCTGAAAAGTCGAGATTTTATTTATAGTCTTGTGAGTAGGATGGCGCCAAGACATAATTTATTTCAGAATGAAAAGAAAAATAGCTGAAAAGGGATGAATAACGCCGCAAAAGTACTTATGAAATAATTAAAATAAACCAAAAAATATATATTTTTTTCTCGGAGCTAGATGTATCAGCTATTTTATTTTTCTGTTGAATGGAAGTTCTTATTTACACCTCCCCTTTGTATGGCCCGAGCTCTCATTTGTTGCGCTTTTGGCATAAAATCTTGATTTATATGTGAATATAAAGGCGGTCTGTTTTTTTTGTGTAAAAATATAATGCTCGATAGATTTTTCACGGATGGAATATTTTAGTGAATATGATAGTTTTTGATTAATTAAGTTGCAGGGAGATATATCGTGCAAGGAATTCCTACTTTCATGCTAAAGTGCCAATTCTACGTTTTCAGCTTTATTTCAATTTAAAAAGTATTTTCTTCAAGAAGAGTGTGTTTTTTTTGTTTATGGTGTAAATATAATAACTGTTCCAGTTGTATTTTGTTGTGAATGTTACTTATTTCGTAAGGTGTAATTTTTTTTAAAGACTGGGAAGTTTCTAGATAAACGTTTTAAAGGGAATATTAGACGAATAGTTTTCCCCTGAATTAACAGATTTGATAAGGAATTTTAGAAAGATTTACAATAAATTTTTCAGAACGTTTTACAAGAAATTTTAGAATTCCTTCTAAGATTTTCCTTGTATTTAAGGAATTTTAGAATTCCTTGTATTCTTTCCTTGCATATAGGAATTTTCAGAGCGCTTTACAAGGAATTTTAGACGGTTAGATATTTTACAGCTGAATAAATTTTCTATTTATGTAATATTTTATTGAATATGATAGTTTTTGATTAATTAAGTTGCGGGGAGATATATCGTGCAAGAAATTCCTAATTTCATGCTAAAGTGCCAATTCTACGTTTTCAGCTTTATTTCAATTTAAAAAGTATTTTCTTCAAGAAGAATGTACTTATTTTTTTATTATGGTGTAATTATAATTACTGTTCCAGTCGTATTCTGTTATGAATGTTACTTATTTCTTAAGGTGTAATTTTTTTAGACTGGCAAATTTCTAGATAAAGTCTTTACAAGGAATATCAGACGGATAGTTTTTCCCTGAATTAATATATTTGATACAGAATTTTGGATAGATAGACATATATATATATATAGATAGATAGATAGATAGATATAAATTGATAGATATAAATTGAAAATAGCAAATATAAACTTTAAAATTAATGAGATTTTTTTAGCTTGAATTTTTGTCACTAGCTGTAAAATTTCTGTGACGCTGCTACTTTGTGTCACAGAAGATAAATTGGTGATTTCCAAGCAGAACAGAGATTTTTGTCCAGGCTCAAAATGTCAGGAAACGGAAAAAAAAAATAAAACGGTTTTTAAAATTCGAAGAAAAAAAAATCGAGACAAAAATTTTTGTTCACACTTTTAAAAAAATTGTTAAATTCACGGTCGTTTTAAAAGAATGAAATTATTATTACTTTTTTTCACCATTGCGGACTTCGCGGGTAGCCCGCGATCCTTGGATTATCCCGGACCACCTGAGTTGATACAACCTCATAGTGAAGAACCAATGCCTTAGTTAGTCATGATGACTACATATAACTAATAAAGTTAGAAAATTTTATCAGTTTCAAATACAGTGGTACCTCGACTTACGAGTGTCTCGACTTACGAGTTTTTCGAGATATGAGCATTCTCTCGGTAGATTTTTTGCTTCGAGTTACGAGCAATTTTCAGATATCCCACCGCTAGTTTGAGCAGCAAATGTCATGTTACGTGCTCATCAAATGAGAACTCAAGAAGCATATAATATTTACAAACTTTATGTACAATTATTATACAATGGTATAATATTATTCTGAGACTACTATCCAGTCATAAACTGAGAGATTGGATTCTGAGAAAACGTTCTTCGGATTCTCAGAAAAAAGAATCTGGACATTACAGCCACAGTGAACGATGCAACAATCACCCAGCTTCCGTGTCTCACTCGTTCACTTTAAGAGAATAGCTGGTAATAAAAGCGAAAGTCAGGAAAGTGGGTCGAAAAGATCAAACATCAACGAATAAGATTTAATTTTACGGTTTAACCTTTCTCCTCCTCTTCCATCAGCAACTTCAAGTCTGATCTCCAAGGAAAATGTCGTACATTACACTTAATAAAACAAATTTATTGCCGTACATTCTATTGTATTGCATTTTTATACAATGTTCGTCGTTTATAAGCAAGTTTTTCTTATTTAAAAACACGTAAAAAAAATTGCGGTGTTCTGGGGGAGCCCGGAACGAATTAATAGCATTTCCATTCATTTCAATGGGGAAAACTGATTCGAGATACTAGTATTTCGAGTTACGAGCTAAGTCATGGAACGAATTAAACTCGTAAGTCGAGGTACCACGGCATGTCAGTTAATTATGAAACCAATCTGCTTATTTTTTAGTTCATTTCAATCTAGCCTTATTTAAAGGATTCTATACCTAAACGATTCAAAATGCTTATGTATTCCTAATGTATTATTATTATTCCTAATGTAAAATAATTATTATTCCTAATGTAAAATAATTATTATTCCTAATAATTATTCCTAATAATTATTATTATTCCTAATAATAATAATTATTATTATTATCCTACATTAGGAATAATAATTATGTAATAATTATTATTCCTAATGTATCTAAAAGAAGTATCTACCTTTATAACTTTGCTAGACAGTTCTGAAACATAACAAAGCTGCCTTGAAAACCGAAGTGTGACCTGACTTTCAGAGGACTAAAGATTAATATTTTTAAGAAATATAGACTTTTTGCAGTCTCGTAATATTTTCGGTCTCACAGCCAGTCTTCGTCATTAAAAAAGGATTTTTGTTTCATAAAACTACGTTTAAAGAAAATTTATTAGACAGGGAAAATTTGAATACTTTCTAGAAATCAAAGCATTTAAAAAAAATCTTAGAGCATGCAAATTCATTTCAACTTGCCAATAAATTTTCCAACGTGTATTTCTTAAACGCAAGAATTTCATGTAAGGAAAGATTGTCGCATGTTCTGATTAAAAATTAATGGTTTCTAAATGTGGCATTATTATGCTTGTTAAAAAAACAGAAAAAATGCTGATTTATAACTCAATTATCTTACATTAGCATTAATTATAGATCATGTAAAACTTTATATTTTTTTCAGAAAACTACCAGAATGATAAACATATGTTAGTCTTTGAGAATGATCGTATAATTTATAGAACACTTCAGATAGTGGCGCCATAATTTTTTTTTCCTATTCTGCTACTGCAAAATGACTGCTGAAATGAATAAATTACGTACAAAAAAATCTTTCAAAAATAGTCAGAAGTAGGCCAGATATTTTTCTCTGCTATGAAACGCGTAAGAATTCTTTTACATTTTAAAGAAATTTTCAAAAGCTTTCTTTCCTTTATAAAAGTCTTGTTCCATTTTGAACATGAATAGTTTTTTGTTCATGTGCAAAACTATTTTTCTTCTTCGAGCGAGAGATAAGAATTAGAATCCTATTAGTAAGAAGGAATCATAACATGCTTTTTTCATTCTTTCCTTTTTTTTTTGGACACTTGTGTATGCATTATTAAAGTATGCGAAGTGGTTTGGGTTTTTTAAGTGGAATGTTTTGAATCAATTTGTTTTCTTAAATATAGCAAGCGGTTTCCAGAAGTACTGTAATACGCATGTTCCCAAATAAATTTGAAGAATACGCTTTTTTAATAATCGCTCCAGAATGAAAAACTACAAGGAATAAACGTGTTTAGTCCTGAGTTATTACTTTCGTAAATTAAAAGCGTTATTTATGTGACCTAACACTGGCAAATGTTGCTTGGATTTTATTATAAAACTATGTAGATAATGAATTTGCAATGTGAACTTCAACTATGATTCTTGTCTCTAAAACGCTTTCCTGGGATGATTAATATAGAGGAAGTTTCAAAAAGAATCATCCGATTAAAAAATACCATAACTATTCATCTTTTAATTCGTTTTGATCGAATAATATATAGGCAGAAAGAGAAAAATCTCGAGTTTCACGCAGTAGCCGACAAGTAGCGCTAACGCTCTTCCTTCGCCCGCCACTTTATAGTGTTTGCATAGATGGCGCCTGCACAGCAGAAATCAAAGAATCATACGATTTTAAAAAATCATAACTATTTATCTTTTAATCCGTTTTGATCGAATTATGTATAGGCAGAAAGAGGGAAATCTCGAGTTTCACGCAGTAGCCGACAAGTAGCACTAACACTCTTCCTTCGCTCGCCACTTTAGTGTTTGCATAGATGGCGACTGCACAACAGAAATCAAAGAATCATCTCATTTAAAAAATATCATAACTATACATATTTTAATCTGTTTTGATGGAATAATGTACAGGCAGAAAGAGAGAAATCTCGAGTTTCACTCAATTGCCGTCAAATAGAGCTAACGCTCTTCCTTCGCCCGCCACTTCACTGTTTGTAAAGATGGCGACTGCACAACAGAAATCATTTTGGGTTCTACGCTTTCGAAGTGTGAGTCTGTATCAACTGTTCAGCGTGATTTTCATAGACAAAACCCTGGTAGATTGAAGTTCCTACCTTTCAGAGCATTAGGCGATGGTATAAACAATTCCAAGACACGGGTTGTCTGTGTACGCATAACAGCCGTGGAAGAAGTATATGCTTACATGCTCCCAAAAGTTTGGAACGAATTTACCTACTGTGTAGACATATGTCGTGTATTCAAAGGATGACCACCTTTAATTTGGTTTGTAAAAAAACTTTATGATTAGCCATGTAATATAAAATTACTTTAAAGTTTCTATGTTCAATATTTTTCAATATATACTCATTTAAAATCAAGTGAAACAACCTGTATGATGTATAACGCATAAAACTTGTGAGATATGATTGAAACGCGAATTTGGGATTCTTTCACTCATTATCATTTCTTATGTAAGAGAATTTTGCAGAAGAAGCAAACTTGATTTATTGATTCAGTAATTTTTAGTATCCTCTTGCAAGGAAACTAGTGCTTTGATGTTTTCAATGATGATATTCAGAAAAGTTCAGACTCCCGACTGATAGAAGCGTTTTTATATGAGACATGTTTCATAAAGCATGGGATGTCGATTAATTTCATGAAGAAATTGTTTCATGTTTATATCTTGAAAGATGTATCCATACGACATTATGAAATGTGAAAGATTTAAATATGATTTCTTCCCTATTAAGTATGCGGAAATATTTATTTAGTTCTACGCCGCATTGTATTGAAATTATATGTACAACATGCTCACTAGGCAAAGTGCAAGGCAGGTTCAAATTCCTAAAAAAATACACATTAACAGGAATATATTTATCGAACATTTTATTGTAGTCTTTACAAAAAGGTTTTGTTGTAGGCTACAAAAAGCTAATAGACTATTTACAAAATTAGTAAATCAGCTAAGGTAAAATAAAATAAATATATGTTGCCAATTTTAAGCTTTCATTAGGTGGTTTTGAAAATGGCATTAACAATAGACCAAGCCGTAGAATGGTCAACTGTGCCTCGAACATGGGATACTATAGATGTAACATGTTTTTCAAGGAATGCATCTCAATTCTGTTGAAACTATTCCAGTCAGTTTGAATATTACTTACAGCAATCGTTAATTACTATAACTCATATGAAAGCTTAAACAGTCTCATATTTCAAAGGGAATATTTGATTTGAAAAACTGATTTTCTTTTTTCAAATTCCGGAGTAGCAGATTCCAAGTTTTACCACAGTTACATGGGATCTTGGTAAAATGTTTCGAGTATGGGCCTGTTCACATAGGAGTCCGTTGCGGAGCGTTTAAGTATTGAAATATATTTAACCAATGACAAACCTCCAAACGATTAGCAATGAAATTTTTAACACCTATGATTGGTTTATTTTCGTCTCAACGTCATCTTTTCCTTAACGCTAAGCAACGGACTCCTATGTGAACAGGCCCTAAGAATATTTACCGAACACTGCAGAATATTAGATTACCTGGTTTAAATCCAGTACATAAGTAGTTTGAAAAGCAGGGTAAAATACAGTGAGGAGTTCTATAAAGTTCAAATACCTTGGAACGCAGAGGAATAACAATATCCGTATTCAATAATTTAATAGACTTACGGGAGGCTTATAATTTGGAAATGCAAATGAACACTGCATTATAAATTGCTCTTATTTTGCAGGGAAGTTTCCTAGAACAGTGTAGTACACATTGATGATGTGTTCATGGTAGACGATGAAGCCACAATTTTAAAGAACAGAGAAAGTTACCATTTCAATTTATTGTCATACTATAAAATATCCTTAAGGCGAGATCTGGACGGAGTTTTGTTCGCGACACCATTGAACATGTAGACTGTGAAAAAGGACGAAGACTCCAAGGAGGACTTCATTTACTAATAAGTTCACCTTGAGGTCTAGATGTTAAAGAGGCGAATATATTAAAGTATTATTAAAAAACTTTTTTTCTAATGCTTGTAGGATACTTGTGGAACCACAAACAGTAAGAAGACTTCTTGATAATCCCAAATCAAATAAAACAGACGGCGACAATTACTACGATCTAATTACTAACAGCATTAATATAAAAACATTAATACGATCTAATTAATAACAGTTGTAGCCGTTCTTCTTATTTAATTAAAGATTATCATGAAGCCTTTTTTTAACTCTATTTTTTTCAGTCTTATGCTCAAACAAATCTGAGAGTAATGATATACAATGGTAAAATAGTTGCTAGACGTTTTATTATAAAAAGAAGAAAAAAAGGTTTATAAACACATGGTTGCCAAAATAATAGTTTTCAGAATTCGCACTCCTAGAATTAGAGGCATATTTTATGAATCATTATCTGTGTTTTTTTTCTCCCCACAATCTTTCCGGCTTGCTTACTTCGTGCCGTTAATGAATGGAGCTCCGGAAAACTAACACACGTCAGCGGGGTTGAGGCTTAAGACACCCGGAAATATAATCTCGAAAATTTTCATGATTGCCCCGTGCCCTTGATACAATAATGAGAAGGGGAAAAACACGCCCTTTCGTTGTTAGGCCTGATTTTTATTCTGTTTTCGTTTGGAGCATTTATGTAAATATTTTATGCGGTTTTATTTTGCGCTATGTAAGTAGAATGTAATAAACTGTCAAAAAAAATCCATGTGAGAACGTGATCTAAATGTCAGACGTTGGATGTTGAATACGAGGCCGGTAAACAATACTTTAATTGAATTGTTCGGGAATGGAGGTGGACACGCGCTTTCAAATGCAATTTTTTTCTCCTTTATTTTGCGATGCACAATAGTAGACTACAAATTGAATAATTAAGACACTTGATTTTAGAGTTTTGTCCTTCTATATAGTTAGTTAAAATTTAGAATGGCATGCGTAACTATTTTTGTAGAAAATATAAATCAGAGAAAAGCAACAATGTACATATTTTAAAAAGGGGACGCGTGTTGTTATACAAATGATTCTTGAAACAAGCAGGAAATTGAGAGAAAGTAGGTGTGAAACTTTGTTATAATGTTTAAACGAGCTATTCATAAAATAAGCCTTTGTATAAAAAACTGTTTAAAAGCATTAATAGTTTCCCTTGAATAGTAAATAGTAGACCATAAGAGACTGGCTGTTTTGTAAAATTCATAACTTATTTGTTTCTGGCCTTTTTCTTTGCATTGAGACTTCTTTAGAATTTTAATATGTATTTAGAGACTGTGAAAGCACGAGTTAGAATCAGCTATTTTTTATTTCTGTGGGAGGTCTATTACTGAGACTCAAAGGAAATACCTTCATCGTTTCAATGTTAGAACAGCTCCCAATTCAGATTTGACGGCCCCAAACTACGTTATATGGAACTATTTGGTGCCTACATGAACAATCCTCAAACAATTCATCATCTAACCGAATATATTAAGGCAGAAATACACAATTTGAGCTTATGTTTAGTAGAGTTAAGTTAGGTGGAAAGAGCCGGTATTTGTGTTAAAGAAAATGACAGGCATCTGGGAGATGTAATTTTTCCTACATAGTTCAGAAAAATCCACGAATTTTATTTTCTAAAATAATAAAAAAGATATACCTATGTTAAGGTCAAAATTTAACCCTTCAGCGGGCGCGCCCGTGTACAGAGTGCAACATTTCCGTAATTTTGAATGATTTGTTTTTACATGTAAGGTTCAAATGTTATAAGCAGTTTCTATTTATAGCTACACACTTTCTAATGCAGGTCTGATTTTCTGACCCTTGTATTCCTTTCCGTTCATTGGTAGTCGGGATTTAACCTTGTTAAACCAACGACTTAATGGATTTCAATATGGCAAAAGCAGGACTTGATGTACTCGATCCAATGCGCAGCTATTACATGGTATCCCGCATATCACGAAGATGGAAAATCTCTTTTTTTAGGTTTTTGGACCTAATAGGAATCCATTCGCAAGTTGTCCTTAGATCCAATAAACCGCACAGTTTTGAAATAAGGCGATTGAATCTGCATTTTTTTACCTTTAATTATAAATATATCTCAATATTATAAACATTTTATATCTTGTCATAAAAAGCAGAATTATTTTCAATTTTATAAAAAAAAGTTTATTACAAAAGGAATTATCAAGGTTGAAAGAGACGTTGCACTTTGTGCCACGCGCGACTACTGGTGTTCCAAAAATTTGCGCGCCCACTGAAGGGTTAAAGCTGGAAACCCATATGAAAGTTTTTAGTCGTAGGCGGTACGAGTGGTCAAAACTCAATAATACGTCAGAGTTTCGTATATAAAAAAATTATTCAGACACTCGAGAGAAGGATGCGAGGACTTTCCATCGAGGAATCCTCAGTCAATCTGAAACTCGTAAAAGTAAAAAGGCAATTATACGTCACGTAAAACCCCGAAATTCTTATTATGGATCTTTCCTTTTGGGCAGGATTTTTATTAAGTCAGCAATTTCTTCGCTATGGGATTTCATATGTGATTTCTATTTAGAAGTATAAAACTGGAAGCTCGATATTTTCCCAAGTTTAGCTCGTAGTTCGCAATGTGGGAGATATAAAAATTTAGAAAAGTTTGACAGAGGTTAGTAAAATTAGAAATCTATCAGTCAAAATAAGTTATGCAGTGAGTTTTATAACGTTAGGGTTTGCGGGATATCTTTGTTAATAACATGTACATATTTTATTTTTAAAATTATTAGTGTCCTACACCAATCAGTCTCATTTGGTCCACCTTTCTTTTAAATGGTGTTCATGCTCCACTTCAAAATTCACGAAATTTTCAAGTATGAATAATTATAATCTAACCTTTGAAATGATAGCAAAAATAAAATTTTTTATGACACGGTAAAATTTTATCTCTGTTGCATCAATTAAATAATTTTTCTCAACTTGTTCTATCGTTGAGGTAATTGACAAAATGTTTTCTATGCTGCCTCTAAATGATTTACTTTGCAATTAACCCTTCAGCGGGTGCGAAAATAATTGGAACAGGAGCAGGCGCGCGTGGCACAACGTGCAACGTCTCTTTCGACCTAGATTATTCCTTTTTTAATAATCTTTTTTTTTTCAAATTTAAAATAATAATCCTGTGTTTTATGGCAAGATATAAAATGTTGATAATATTGAGATATATTTATAATTAAAGGCCAAAGGATGCAGATACAATCGCCTTATTTCAAAACTGTCCTGTTTATTGGATCTAAGGACAACTTGCGGATTGATTTCTATTATGTCAAAACCCTTTCTATTATGTCCAATGAGAGAGTTCATCTTCGCGATATGCGGGATACCGTGTAATAGCTGCACATTGGATTGACTACATCAACTCCTGCTTTTGTCATACTGAAATCCAGTATAATCGCTGCTTTACCACGGTTAAATCACGACTAACAAATGAATGGAAAGGAATACAAGGGTCAGAAAATCAGACCTGCGTTAGGAAGGGTGTAGCTATAAATAGAAACTGCTTAGAATATTCAAACCTTACATATAAAAACAAACCATTCGAAATTACGAAAATGCCGCACTTTGTACACGGACGCGCCCGCCGAAGGGTTAATAAAAATGAAGATTATTATATTTTAATGTTTTTCTTGTAAAGAACAAGTGTTGCAAACAGTAATTAGAATAAATAAAGATAGTTAAATAACAATTAATTAAGCCGTATTGGCGTACTCACGGGGTCCAAATTCAGCTGTAGAAAGTATACTGGCTAATTCTAGGAAAAATGAAGTATATTTCTCGAGTTGAGAAATAATGGTCACCAATCTGTATTATATCATCGCTAGTATAATATATAGTATTTGGATTCTAACTTGGAATATTATCCAAAAATTCCTCCATTATCAAGCATATGGTAGGCATCATATTTACAATGAAAAGCAAAGTTTCGTTTAAACTTAACAATGAACTATGTGAAATATATTTATATTTTGACCAATAACCTCTTGCCTGATGTTGATGAATCTAACTTCATTTTATTTTTAATTTATTCGGTGATACTGTTATCATAGATTTATGGCCCTGTGGTCTGCAGTTTATTGGACATATAATTAATTCTTTTACATTTTAAAATTTATTTAATGAATATTTGTTATTATTGCGATATTCACACTAGTCTGAAAGCAAAACGTAATTTTCAAGGGTAGTTAAGAAAGATCTTTCAATTCTCTAGATAATTGATTCGGGAAATAATATAAATAATATCAAATTTAGATCTCATTCATACATTTTTTTAATTCGTTTTGCTCAATGTTTAAGAAATAGTGATTGAAAATTGTTTATTATTAATATACTTTTAATCTAAATTCAATATTGTTTATAGTTCCCTTTCGCATATTTTTAAGCTACACAATATACTAAACAGAGAATATGTAAAATGTTTTTTCGCAAGAAATTATTTACTAGTCTTATATATCTCCTGTTGCGTGCTCGAAAGCTGTAGGAAAAGAAATTAGAAAAGTAATGCTCTTTTGCATACTCTGAAGGGATGAAAAGTTAATTATCATAATTAGAATGAAATTTGGGTTCTTCAGACGCAAAAAAAAAATCCTCAATGATAATGTAAATATTTTAGTCTGACCTTAAGTTATGAATACTGAAAAGCATTTTCATTTTAACGAGTCAGGAGACGGATATTATAGCTTGAGAAGTTTTTTACGCAGAGTAATTTGTATGCTGATGTCCGATTTTTTAAACGCGTTAAAAAAACTGAAAGATGAATTTTTTTAGCTTCGTATTGACCTTAAAGAACAGTTCATTTCAGTTTCCCTTTAAGAGGGCTTTAGTTTCAAGGGACTTATCAAATTATGCACAGACATCTAATTACTTTCTAAAAAATACATCTATTGTCAAAATAATGCACATTGAATTTTAAAATAATGATTAATGAAGGCGGATATCTGTAAGATAATTAAACGCTTGGAATCTTGCCTCTTTCGTTCGGGATGTTAAATTTGGTAAATGGTAAAACAAGAAAAATATTTCTGGACACATAAATGTTATATGTCCTGTATTACAAGGATATTATTTTATAAATGTTCATGCACGATATAAGGAGATAAGTCGTGTTAGAAATAAAATATAATGTAATACCTTAACTTTTTCACAGTGTAGAAATCTGTGATTTGTTAAACTACGGAGAAAATCTATGTTTCATGTTGTGCCTGTAGTGCTAAAATGTCAGTTAAAGATGAGTCATATATACCTACACTCATATATATATATATATATATATATATATGTGTGTGTGTGTGTGTGTGTGTGTGTGTGTGTGTGTGCGCGTGTGTATAGCTCAACTCCCCCCCCCCCACACACACACAGATGGACATACACACTACCACCACGTTAATCAATAAATTTATCTTACTATAGGTTAGAATAGAACCTTAATAAATTGATACGTGCATGTGTGGGTCAAGCAAGGAAACATAGAGAATTGGCCATTATCATACTTTTATTTTACAATATTAAAAATTCCTTTCAAGTAAAATTAATAATAAAATCAAGTTAACATTCATATTATCAACTAATGCATCAGGAATCCAGAACCAGAGGCAAAACATACAGTCAATGCAAATGTTTCTAAGTTCTTTCGCGAGACACTTAATACTGTTGAAAAATACAGTGATGAAGGCTTCCGTTGACAGGTACCCATATCAGGTCAGACGCGGCATCATCATGTCAGACTACAGGAACCTCCGCAAGTCTCCGCGACAGCGCAATCGGCTTTCCAGTGCAGGGCCGCCCAGAGACTTTACGGGGCCTGGGGCAATTTTCTGTTGGGGGCCCCAAGAAATCTGATTTATCTAATAATTTTTTTTATTTTTTGGGGGCCCCTTTTTTCAAGATATTATTTTGAATTTTGAAGTACGGTACAAGTTTCAGAATTTTCTTTCGGAGGAAATTTAATAAATATTTTTTAAAAAAATTTGGGGGCCCCTATGGCAGTTGGGGGCCTGGGGCAAAGTGCCCCAGTTGCCACCCCCCTCTGGGCGGCCCTGCTCCAGTGTCAGAGCTGTCAGGGATCAGCAAGCAAAATTGTCGATCTTATTTGTTTGGGAGGGGCTGGGGTTCGTTTCCCGGGGTCATTTTGGCCCGCCCCTTTCTCTCTCTTTGAACAGTAGGCTGCCTTTATCTTAACAGTTCCTGCCCCAATTGGCCTTTTATACGATATAGTAATCCCATTAAATAGAAATATTTTGTTTTGTGGCTTATTTTGATTAAATACTATTATATTTCTTTTCACAATTGATCCTCATTCCCATGTATGAAATATATATAGAATGATTCAACTGACAATATTTTTTTCATATCACAAATATCGACTTATTACAAATTCATCAACGGAAAGTCAAACTGTATGAGTTCAGTTTTGATTCTTTTAAGTAGTTTTAGTGACATGTTATACAGTCAAACCCCGTTATAACGAACTTCGAGGGACCAAAGGTTTTGTTCGCTTTATCCGGTGGTTCCGCTTTCTGACTGCTGATGTCCACAGTATACCAAGTGCCTCCCCACCATAATTTTCGTTTGCGGCACCACTTTGACAATTATTTGAAAGTTTTATTGTGGGCCATAAAATAACTTGAACTTTACGTTACCATCTATCTTACAACCTTTATAATATTTTCATCGCTATCAATGGCCCCACAGACAGTTATTCTTTTACGCCACCCATTTGGCTTATAATCCAATGCCTTTAGTACTGTTGAAGTCTTTCTTTTTTTTGCCTCTGGAGTGGTTATGATAATTTTTATTATTGACAGTCTCTTGACCACACACCGAGGTGAATTATAACATCCAGCGATTCTACACTTAACGCCATGTAAGTACTTCTTTAGACGTTTTTCCTTTTGCCTCTTATAAACGCGTATCAACTTAAACATTCAACTACTTACCGTCTGGCGATGGCTAAATGAGTAGGTCACTGGCACTCGGTACTCCAGTCTGTCCGTTTGAATTCTACTGCTGGCATGAATTCCGTTTTTAATCGGCTCTGAATCGAAAGTCCCGATCTCATTATTCCTCGCTATACAAAAGATGACCGTCAAGTTATCAAATGACCAACCAGTTGTTATAGCTTCGACGTGAATGACAGCGGATCTAGGGCGATAGGAGAGGTACTCGACGACAGTCTCTGCAAGTTTCTACTGTAAGTACAGTCGGACCCCGTTATAGCGAACCCGGTATATAGCGAACTCACCGATATAACGAACGAAAATGTTGGTCCCGCCGTTTTCCTATTGTACGTAATTTAATTAGTATTGTGTCATTCTAATGTAATCGATTTTAGTCGATTTAATTTATTAATTATCATTCTTAATAGATTTTATCATTTTTTAATACATCATTATTGAATACACCTTGCAACTAATGAGTTATACAATTTGTGAACTCTAGCATTTTTCTTAACGGTTCGGATATAGCGAACCACCGGGTAAAGCGAACCAAACCTTTGGTCCCTCGAAGTTCGTTATAACTGCGTTTGACTGTATAACATGTCACTAAAAATACTTAAAAGAAGCAAAACTGAACTCATACAGTTTGACTTTCCGTTGATGAATTTGTAATAAGTCGATTTTTGTAATATGAAAAAAATATTGTCTGTTGAATCATTCTATATATATTTCATACCTGAGAATGAGGATCAATTGCGAAAAGAAATATAATAGTATTTAATCAAAATAAGCCACAAAACCAAATATTTCTATTTAATGGGATTACTATACCTTCGCTCTGGATATTCATCCACAGTAATTTTTTTTGTACTCTATTTTTCAGTAATAAATCAGGAATTTGCATGATATATTTCACATCATATCAGGAAGTTGTGAATGATATACAGTAGAATCTCGATCTATCGTTTTTCAAGGGACCGATTGAAATGAACGATAAATGCGGGAAAACGATAGATGCGGAAACATAACAAAGCAATATGATCGTTGGGACTGGATAAAATGAACGACACATACGGAAAAACGATGGATCCGAAAACGATCGATCGAGATTCCACTGTATTTCACATCGTATGTTTAACGTTGAAAAATTCCCACACTTGAGGTGTCTGATTTTTAGGTTCGATGAGCAAATAATTAATGTTTACTTACGGGCCGACGTTTCCCTTGCTCTAAAATTAAATTTCAAGTCAAGAAAGAACACAATGCTTCTTCGACTCATTATAAAACTCTGTCGCCCTTAATTACAGTTATTGTGGAACGTCTCCTTCCCTTTTCACCGCGAGACAGGTCGGTCATTTTTCCCGAAAAAGGAACATTTGAAAAGGATCGTGAACACAATAAATAGTTAATGAGTTAATTATCATAAATTTATCAACACCAGGACGCCTCGAAAGAAAAGAAAGCAAAATATGCAAATTGTGGTAAAATGACAGTATTAAACCTGCCCTTTTGCAGGTTCATTACTGACGGCGGAGATCATTAAAAGGGGGAGCGCTTTTCAACAGGTCATATCAAACTAGGCTGGCGGAAAGGGGAGCCTGCGTTCGGGGGAAAAATGGTGCATGTCCGAGTTAAGAAGTTGAATTGGAAGAAGAAAAAATTAAAATACAGTTTTAATTATGTATGAATAATATTTTAAATAATTCCACAGATGTGTTTCTCCTTTTAAACTTTGGTTGCAGCTGGTTCGGTATATTTCCGGTTTAATTATGGCTGAATGTTTAAATATTTTAAAATCAGCCCCGTGGGATACCTAGTTTTACCTGGTTTTACCTAGGTAAGAAAATGCTATTTAGGGTTTTTCAAGGGATCGATTAAATCGCCTGACTTTGGTATTTAACTTATACTTATACTAATTATTGTCTAGAAAAGTCTCTAATAAATCCAAAACCAACCGAGTGTGATTTATGTTTTAATACTATATTGGATAGATCGTCAGCTCTTATTTTTTTAATATACTTTTCAGTTATATGTGGGGGTGGTATATTTATTTTTTGTCGTTGAATGTATGAGGTTTACTGTAGCAGTTTCTCCATTTTTTTTAAAACAGAACTTCATTGTGTTGTATTTGCATATGCAGAGTCATTATCGTGATTCGGTTGAGGAAATAACATAAATTGGACTGACACAAATTGATTTTTCATATCATTAAATGCATAACAACAATATTGTTTAAAATTAGTAAAATGTATCAACAACTAAAATCAGTTGACCCAGAACTTTTTACAATAAGTACGCATTTTAAATCACTTTAAAATGTCCCTTTGGCCAACTAATTAAAATTATTACTACAACTGACATACCACAAAACAAATTATTTTCATGCTTTGATAGCTGATTTACATATAATAAAATGCTATTTTGCAATTCAGTCCTAATTGTTTAATAATTTTTTTAAATTTTAATTTCCGAAACAATATAATCAATGAAAAGGAAAAAAACAATTTTAAATAAACACTAAAGTGTCATTGATTTAATTCATTATTTTTATCTTCCAATGATAAACGTTGTCAAGGCATATCCATATTAATTGTCGCTTTATTCTCTTCATGTATTATATGCCACCAAAGCATTGCCATATTACTTCAATTACTGGAAATTTTACTGAATTTTTTAAAGGCAGAATTGAAAATATTTGAAAGTGATTACATTAACACAATACTGCCAATAAATCATTTAAAATAAGGATATTAAGTTTTAGCTAGAAGAGTTAAACGTAGTATAAAATTTTTATCCAATCATGGTATCATTAAAAGTTTTGGGACTATATCAGTTTTAATCGTTTTAACATTCAGTTTTTCTTAATCAACATCGGTAATATTTTTAAGAGTCCATTTCTTTAGTTACATTGATGAATTCAAATTGCATCTTTAATTTCAAATATGTGCCCTTTTTTGTTCAAGGGCTTTAGATTTGTTAACGCATCTTTCTCTTCGATGAGAATTTTGTGTATTGGATTCTTTATTTAAACCAAATTGCAAAGAAAGCAATTTTTCTATTTTGTTCCTGCATTCAATTTTTCCTGTCGCTCAGAAAACAATAAGCATCATATATTATTGCATCTGAAACCACGCAACACAATTTTCCTTAATTATATATTTAACCCTTCAGCGGGCGCACCCGTGTACAAAGTGCAACATTTTCGCAATTTTGAATGGTTCGCTTTTACATGTAAGATTTGAATGTTCGAAGCAGTTTCTATTTATAGCTACACCCTTTATAATGCAGGTCTGATTTTCTGACCCTTGTATTACTTTCCATTCATTGTTAGTCGTGATTTGACCGTGGTAAACCAGCGATTATACTGGATTACAATACGACAAAAGCAGGAGTTGATGTAGTCGATCAAATGTGCAGCTATTACAGGGTAACCCGCATATCACGAATATGACAATCTCATTGTTTTTGAGGTTTTTGGACATAATAGGAATCAATTCGCAAGTTGTTCTTAGATCCAATAAACCAGACAGTTTTGAAAAAAAGGCGATTCTATCTGCATTCTTTGGCCTTTAATCATAAATATATCTCAATATTATCAACATTTTACATCTTGTCATAAACCACAAAATTATTATTTTTAATTTGAAAAAAAGTTTATTACTAAAGGAATAATCAAGGTTGAAAGAGACGTTGCACTTTGTGTCACGCGCGCCTGCTGGTGTTCTAAAAATTGGCGCGACCGCTGAAGGGTTACGTATATTTATAGATATATTTTTATATTGCTTTACTGTATTTATAGTTACATATTTATATATAGTTTTACTATATTGATATCTATATTTTTAACTTTATATATCGTTATACCTTAGTTTACATTTCAGAGAATTACAGTCCCGCAAAAAAAAATTTAATATTTTTAAAAATTCTGAGAGTTCTTTTGAGAATTTATAGACATTTCAGCGGAATAGTTATACAAGTTAAATGTATTAAAAGTCATTGAGAAAGAAAAATGTTGATATATGGTACGTTCTGCATAAAGACGTTTATTTGAAACTGAAGTCATTTCTCAAATGTTCAGATAAAGGATTGAGAATGTATATTAAGAAAAAATGAAACTTTCTAAGTCTATCTGTAGGGATTTCAGATTTCTTACTCTAGAACATTACGAATAAAAAAATATTTCTGTTTAACTGATAAGATTTATGTAGTCATTTCATAGAAATGTAGCTTAAAACAGTAAAGACGGTGATTTGCAATAACCAGTACAAATCTAGTGAAATTATTGTAGTGACTATTGGGATATATTTTAAACTATCAACAATATATACTTATTTATCTGGTTAGGAAAACTCGTCCTGATCTGTAATGCTTCTCATGGGTCAATCACAGAAATTTCAAAATTTTTCTTGCATATATTTCTATAAAACGAATTAAGGCAGAGAAAAAAATATGCTAAATGTACGATGTAATTATAATTATAGTGAAAGAATAATAAACGTTACATTATTAATTTACAATTTAGTATTTCTATTACAGCATTTCATTAATATAGCTCATCTGGGTGGGGTCTAGGTTGCATGGCATATAAGTTAACCAGGCTGGGCCATCATTCGAATATCAACCCAAGCAGATGTCTAGTATGAATCGGAAGGTAGTACTTTAGTACTACCTTCCTAGACATTTCAAACCTAATACATTATTTAACCTAATATTTATTAATCGCCCCATATTCGTTTTAAACTCAGAAATTGTATTTAGCCAGGCGAAGGTGAACTTCTTGTTACATTCATTATGATATATCTTATTAACGGTCTAATAAAAGTTATGTAAGAGGGACTGAGTGTATCTATTTCTTTTTTCCACAGTAATGAAGAAAATTTCAACCGTCTCGTGATTTATGAAGAACCCTGTTCGTTGTCTACATCTCAAGCCTTGTACACGCCGAGATGTTAAGTAAAATATTTACATTTTCTGCTCGTTAGAACCGTTATCAGTCTATCGCGCGTGCGCACCGTAGACCCATGACGAGGGGTGATGTCGCTGACCTTTGGTACTGGTCAGTGTGTGCGCATCCGAGTGCCACGGTTGAGAAAGTTTGCTGTCGGTCGGAAATGGTTGCGAACTTTAGATCCGGTCTTTAAACATCGCGTTTTTGAAAAGTGAACACAGGGTTTCAAAACCAACCAACCATCTACGATAATTTTTATTTCAGTAAAAATAGAATCTGTCGATCTCATCTGCTCTAACGAAAACGGTATTTTTAAATTTGTTTAGTACTGAAAACCTTTGCGGCAAGAGGAAGCTTCTCATCGGTATTCTTGCTCATTTAAACAATGAAATACATCTTAAGCATATTTATCATATTTTGGTCTAAAGTGCATTGAAATACTAGTTCTAATATTGTAAAACCTACCGCGCACATGGTATAGTCGTTAGCGTCTTGTGCTTCCACGCAATAGGGTTGATTTCAAATCCCGAATAAGACTTGGACGTTCCCGTCCTGTCCCCTCATAGGGAGCAAAGTTGGCTCACCTAAATGGTGCTTCTATAATAAAGTAGTCAACAATGTCTGCGGTATACTGTACGAATGCCTCATGACATGTGCCTCGGCATTAAGAAAAAAAATATTGTAAAACCTCGGATAGCATCTTTCACAAAACAAGCTTCTCCTACCTTTTACCTGTACTATGCTACTACGGCTCGGATCTATCTTCTGTAAGAACTTTGCCATAAATAAAAGGCTGCCAGCCTTTTTGAATTTAATGCCTTAATTGCATTTCTTGACTAAATAGTCTTTACAGACTATTATATATATATATATATATATATATATGTATATATATATATATATATATATATATATATATACAGATTAAATTCGTGGGTTCACGGCATCGATGTGGAAGGTCAGACTTGAGTTACCACTACGTTCGTTCATGTCTATCTAGGCCCGGCAGTATCTCCTTGCCTTCGGCTCCAGCGTTACTCTGATTATCTTAATCTCTGAATCATTGACTTCACTTAACTCGCATTCGGCGACTTTATATGCCTCCGACGAAGAACGGCGGCGTTTCCAGAACATTCTCGAAAGGTCTGGAAAACGCCGCCTCCCTTTATTAAGTTACGTTCCCAGACGACAAGGCACCTCCGGTCGCCAACTTCCCTTTTGTAGGGGATGAACTGTTATTTGAGCTGTCGGTAGCACTTCCGGCCATTATGTCGCCAGGAGACTGTCTGTCTGCATCCGCCCAAATCAATTATGTGCACAAACCGCGCGTTGATTGGTCTTCCCGGAATTTAGCCGCGCAAAAAAATTCGCTATTGCACGGGAGTCGTTACACTGCCTTTATTATCGATATCGACTGTTGCAGCTCTAGAAAGAACAGAACGAGGAGAGAAAATATGTACAATTTAAAATGGCAGCAACAGAAAAACGAAGTATGCTTAAAAAAAAAAGTTCAAACCCATCCCATTCTATGATATTTTATAAGATAATCTATCCATAATCTTATGACCTTTAATGTGCGTATAATTATTCAAGTTTTTATAAAGCTGAGATTTATACCCTCTTCCAAAAAGGAAGTACTAACCGGTAATTTACCATGACTTTATAAATGATTTCCTGAAAAGTACAAACCAGGAAATCAATCATACAAACAGCTTTAAAATTTTATTATATAAATAAAGGAAAAATTTTATCCGCTTACAAGGAAGAAGCACTAACCAGTAATTTACTTGGATTTTACAAAGGATTTCCTGCTGAAAAGAACTTACCAGGAAATCAATCAAAATAACAGTTTTAAAAATCTTAGTACACAAAAGAAGGACAACTATGAATTAATCGTGACAGTTTTTACTGTACCCATAAAAAAGTGAATCTCTCGTTGAGAAATTATATGTAAATGTTAGCGCCGGACGATGCCCAAATGGCGAGGGCTTTGGCATTCGGTTGCAGAATCTGCGAATACCGAGTCCTATTATTGGATATTTGTAGCCGTTGGGTATCGGCTTTCAACAACAGGGTCTGGTCTAATTAGTCCTCGTTTAACAAAAAATGACCTTAACGCTCCCGACCAACTATGTAAAACCAACTATGTAACAATAAATGTGTATAAATAGTTGTTTGACAATTTTGCCGTAAATCTACTACATTTGAAATCTCAAGTAGCGTTTACTCAAATTTACAGTGTTCATACAGTCCCGTACTCTCCCAAACAATATTTGTCCAAAACAATGTAACCCATGATGGTCATTTTGTAACCATCCATGTCTATATAAATATTTGAATTTTGTTCCCTCACTGGCCGAACACTGACTCACGTCATTATTCTTGCAACATTTAACTCGCCGCAAGACGCTACTGTCTGTTGAATACCGCCACAGATTTGGTCACTACAGTCACGTGAAAAAGTCATTTAAACTCCTTTCCCACCAACCCCCCCGAGCTTCCAAAGCGATGAGGAGGGAAACAAAAAAAGTAAAAAAAAAAAAAAAAAAGAGAGAGAAATCACGGCAGACATATCAGATAAAAACCGCGAACGGTGAAAAAGCAAAAAGAAAAAGAAAAATAAAAACGTGAAAGTGTCATGCCGAAGTAATGATATCTACGGCGGGCTCATGGGTGTGGCGCCTCTGAACGACACCCTCGCTTAAATGTCCGACAGCGAACTGTGGAATTACAAAATGTCGCCTCTGACCCCTGGCGGTGATCCGTTTTCGTTATTGACATGCTATAATCTCATTACCTTGGACGGATCCTTTTTTTTTCTGTTGTTGTTGACCACGTGCCGATTGCGTTTTTCGCCTCCGATACATCACAATGGATTTCCATAAAAAATGCATCGGAATACGTACGGGAAATTGTATAAACAGAAATAAACGCGGGAAAAATACGTTTACTGTGTTTTCCGAGATTACTTCGGAAGTGAAATGATAAGTTTGGATTGCGAGTTCTATCAACTCGGTGATATCTTTGATTTCACATATTTTTATGGGAATAAATTGTAAACAAAAGCGATTTAATTCTGTTAATACGTATAAAAATTGAAAAAAACAAAATGGAAGTTTGCGATACCTTTTAGTTAATATAAAGATAATTTTGCAGTTATAATACTTTTACAAAACATGCACTGAATTAAATTCTTACATGTATATACATTTACATTTGTTTCGACATGTGTTGTTATAATTTTAGTCGGTTCACCGTGCATATAGGCTTAAGTACCTAAGTGTATGCCTTAACCCCTTCCTTTTCGTCAAAATTACGCGGATGAGGTTTCGCGTAATAGTGTAAAAACTACTCTTTGTAGTTACCTAAATGCGTGAAAAATACTTTTGGACACATTGCCGTTCATTTGAATTCCCGCAAAACGCCTTAAAATAACATTTGTTTTTGTAAAAACCTCATATTGCAGCTCTTCGCCCATTTCAGCATGTATTTTGTTTATACTGAAATGACCCAGGACGAGGACCCACCACGTGGAAGTGGCTGCGAGTCCCACCCACACCCTACCCAACCAACCAACCAACCAATTTGGGTGTTATTACTTACACTGAAGTCCCTTTAAATTCTGACTTCTGTGGCAACGATATTTGTGTTGGGGTTAATTTAAAACTTTATTATTTAATATTTAATTACTAATTAATGAATTGAAGGTAGGAATATATCTTACTAATTAAGGTAGGTTTCAGTTAAATTTAGGTACAATACTATATGCCATTGGCCATTAGTGGTTAGTACATTTTAAGAACTTGCGTTGTGTGTAGCAATAACCCATAACCATATAATAATTAAAATTTACCCTAGGTTCGATACTGAATGCATCACTGTGGTGATTAATGAGCCAAAAGAAAAATGAAATTAAATCTAATAAAATTACCTCTCTATCATTGAAGTACACCTAAAAAATAAAATTATTTCACCTAAAAGAAAAAGCTTCATATCTGCTGAAATAAAAATAAAACCTAAAGCTGAAAATCAGAAAATTTACTAAAAAGGCAAGGACCGACATGACACCACTTTATAAACTATTAATCACAATTTATTGACATTATTACCACCAATCTGGTAATCAATTCCTATCAACACATTTTTGATATACCAATATTAAATTATCAATATTTGATCATCACAAGTTTAACCCTCAGATATATTTAGCAGAGGCTTAATAAATTGATTAAAACAAAGCACAATCGTTACTAAAATTTACTTACTTACTTACTTACTTACTTTACTAATTTAATTATCTGAATACCCGATATTAATATAAACGTTAATTATTTCTAAACTATTAATTATCATCATAACAAATACCTCCTTTCCCGCGAGAAAAAAAAATTTGGCACAGTTTAAAAAAAAAAAAAAACACAGAACACCGTGGAAAAATTTCACAAATCAAAGAGAATTGACTAACGTATAGAATTACATTACACACTGTGATATATTGTTCCCATTCGACCCGGGTCAACATAACAAAACACATATACATGAGAGATTACTTATTAAACACAAATATAAACCATGGAACATCTAGTATACTACCCGAAAGATTATTTCATAACCACAATTGTATATAAAACAAGCAAAAATGACACATTGAACACCTAACATATATCTAAAACAATTTATTACCACAACTGTATGTTCAACTTACAATTAAACCATATACACTAAAAAAACTGCATAGTAAAATAATCATCCTCGGTTAAAACAATCATTTCAAAAACATTACACCCTGTCCACAGTTTATTTCTATAATTTGAAATTGACAGTGCGACCATAGCATACAATCCGAAACAAATTTATAAAAGGAAACGTATGCTTAACACAAATAAACCAAACCTCTTCGAACAAAACTCAATACAAAATTCTCTCTTACGAAATTCATTATCACTGTTCAATCAAAATTAACATGTTTACTGTTCAACCTCAAAAAAAAATGTATATGAGACATGTGAGACAGGTGTACAAAAATTACAACTTTAACCGTACATATAACAAAAAAATTTTAACCTCCAGTACACCTTAGTATACACTACAAAACCAGGTAATTGATAGAAATTTGAGACCTATCGCTAACTACACCAATTACTCCTACCAAACCAAATTTAATTCCAGCCTGTGAAGATAGACTTTTCGTCCCTCGCGGCAATGAAATTCTAATAAGCTTAGTAAAAATTAATGATTAAAACAAGAAGCCCTGTCCAACGTTTAAATACATAACCCGAACTGAACAGACCAACGCAAGCATACCTACTAAAATAACATAACCAAAACTTTATTCAAAAACTGTATGCCCTACTTAAATAAACAAAAACCGGTCGAATCGAATCACAGTCGATCCCCAAAAGTCATGCTGATCCGTTTAAAACAGAATATGCACATGAAACATTGTAGATAAGAGCACCAAAAAAAAATTTAACATTAACCCTACACATAAACAAAAAATTTTTCGGACGCCTTAGAATGCCTTACAAAAGAAATTAATCAATATTAAATTAAGCTAAAACTCCGCAAAAAAAACTAAACTGGTATTGAATCCAACAAATCTCTGACATGAGAAACTGAACTTATTAGGTACTGAAAGACCACAACATTCAAAATTTCCCAGCCTGTGACATTGAAGTTGAATATTAACCCCCATTTTAATTAAATTTCTAAACAAACTCAACTGGTATTAAGTCCAAACACATACCCGACCTGAGAAACTGAATTTATTAGGTACTGAAAGACCACAACATTCAAAATTTCCCAGCCTGTGACATTGTAGGTTGAAACTTAAACCCAATTGTAACTAATTTCGTGTGAAAAAAAATCATTAACAATTATATGAAAAAAATTTAATGTAATTTTCAAACTGTCCATGCACTCAACCAATCTCTAATTCCCGTTTGACCATGAGACCAGCTCTAAATGGCAAGAGGAAAGTAGAAAAAACTTAGCACCTGGCAAGACAGAAAAAAAAACCTTGATATGAAGCCCAAAACAAAAAAATTAACCTGACATGTAGAATTGCAATCAAAAATTTATCAATACCTAGCATGCAAATATACTATTGAAGACATTGAAAACATACACAATTTAGCACCTCAAATCAAATATTATACTTAAAACCACTAGCATAGCAATAGAAAACGTTAGAACAACAAAATACCAATTAAAATATCTATCAATGTTTAAAGATGTTAAAAAAATATTCAATATTCAAAATAAACTCAAAATATATAGGAATGTAAAAAAAACTTTCAAATCAAAAATGTATCCTTAAACGCACTAACAGAGCAATACTCTTAAGTAAAACACCAAATAAAATACCAAATAAAACATTTATATCGTTCAATAATTCAAAATGTAAAAAAAATCAATATTCAAAATTAATGCACAAAATATAGGAATGTAAGAAAAATTTCACTTTAAAAATTTACATCGTTTAAAATATCAAAAATAATAACCATAAACACATACAAATCATATGAACCAAAAAAAATCTGTGCCAAAATAAGATTAAGCCTCCACTATACCAAAATGTAATATGTCATGCCGTCTTACCGAAAGAAAGGATAATGGGGGAAAATGGCTCATTTGCAAACAGTCTTCACGACTTGTACCATTTGAAGAAAAAAAATGGCACAGCGTGGGTAGGACACAGGCACCATTTGTTGCAACGATATTTGTGTTGGGGGTTAATTTAAAACTTTATTATTTAATATTTAATTACTAATTAATGAATTGAAGGTAGGAATATATCTTACTAATTAAGGTAGGTTTCAGTTAAATTTAGGTACAATACTATATGCCATTGGCCATTAGTGGTTAGTACATTTTAAGAACTTGCGTTGTGTGTAGCAATAACCCATAACCATATAATAATTAGAATTTACCCTAGGTTCGATACTGAATGCATCACTGTGGTGATTAATGAGCCAAAAGAAAAATGAAATTAAATCTAATAAAATTACCTCTCTATCATTGAAGTACACCTAAAAAATAAAATTATTTCACCTAAAAGAAAAAGCTTCATATCTGCTGAAATAAAAATAAAACCTAAAGCTGAAAATCAGAAAATTTACTAAAAAGGCAAGGACCGACATGACATCACTTTATAAACTATTAATCACAATTTATTGACATTATTACCACCAATCTGGTAATCAATTCCTATCAACACATTTTCGACATACCAATATTAAATTATCAAAAATACAATTGTTGTAAAAACCAACATCTATATCCTCACAACACAATAAAATATATACAATGAAAATTCCAAAAATGAAATGGCTGGCGAATAAAAAAAAACTAAATTATTCTATATGTAATTACTAATCATTAATTAAAATTTAAATTTAAATTGATTCTTAATGAATCTGCTGCAGCTTTCAAAATGGAGATAAATTAGGGATAGTATTTATAGAAAGGAAAGGTAAGGAAAAAGAATTTCACCCGTCGCCATCGTCCCTTGGGCTGGGGAGACCCCCAGCTTGGGTCTACAGCTCTCCTCGCCACCAGCCTCAGGATCCCCGAATAATCTGTTTTCAAACTCCCGCGCTCCCGAGTCAGCTCCTTGTCACCACTTGCAATCAGTCCGTAAAATCATCTTCCATTCCAAGTAGTTCTTCGGCGCGCCTTGAATTCTGATGGCCGAAATGAGGGGGAAGGCTACAGGTAGCATTTCTTGCACTCTGCAAATCGTATACAATTTATTTTTTCCACCCCTCATCTCGTTCTAGTTGATTAATTTAATTTCACGGCGCCCTGGTCATCCACCCGACGATGTATCCTTGCGCGACTGGCATCTCCTGTTCTGAGATTTCTTCGAAAAAGGCCGGAAGTATCGGGTTACAGATAGCGGAGGAGGCTATGAGACTTTGTTGCTAGGGACAGGGTCATTTTTAGGGAGAGAAGGAAAACAATGAATATTTCTAAAACTTATGCCATTTAAATTAAAAACCGCCAGCGAAAAACCATACCAGCCATTCACAAGGTTTATAAATAAGGATTATTAATTTATCGATATTTTTTAACAATAAGGTATAACCTGTGATGATCTATTTCAAACTTAATTCTTCTCAATGTCAAAACATTTAGAGAAACTTGCGCACACTTCTCCAAATGCGATGACATTAATCAAATCAATTAATATTTGATCATCACAAGTTTAACCCTCAGATATATTTAGCAGAGGCTTAATAAATTGATTAAAACAAAGCACAATCGTTACTAAAATTTACTTACTTACTTACTTACTTTACTAATTTAATTATCTGAATACCCGATATTAATATAAACGTTAATTATTTCTAAACTATTAATTATCATCATAACACTTCATATCAAATTTTGGCATCAAAGACCTTGATCCTAAAGTTGTCCGAATAAAGACTTCTCGGTTTTCATGCCTGCAAACTTTTCCAGCGGCCTCTGTAACAAGTTTCACACATCTCTCTACCGACTGAGTCTGGCATGGAAATTTCAAATACTCAAATTATGGCAGGGCTTTGTATTTCAATAAAGTTGAAATGTGTTCTGTTGCCATATTTGACAACAATGGAGGTGGTGTCAGCTTACACTTTGTCCAATAAATAAGATCAGTATAGTCTGTGGTTTGAAAATTAATTAAAGGAAGCTTGAAGGCTCTAACGTGACCTACTACTGGCGGCTCATTTCTAGCTTTCAGTATCCTCCAGTAGCCTAATTCTCGAATGTGTTGTCTCTCGTCCAATATCATCGCCAACATTATATTCTCTGGATGGCAGAAGTTTCTCTGAATGACCGGATCGATGATTTCCTTTATGTTGTCCGAGAAATGTCGTGTTGTTTGAATGACCTTTAGTATGTGCTTCGGACCGTATTTCACAGTGTAATACATCTTAATATCAAACCAAACAGGAACATAGGTCTTTACAATGTAATTTACAAGTGTCTTCATTTCGCTTGTCGGACTAATTTGGGAAACATAAAGTCTTAATTCCCGGTTAGCACAGGTTAACCACCGGGAATGGCTGAGGGGTCCAGGATCTTTAACAGCTAATTCTTTAACAGAGTCCACTGATAACTACATTAACAATGTCTAGAAGATACTGCTGATCTTTACTGAGGTCAGTTTTATTTATTGTGGTGACAACTTCAGATTGAATCAGCACAAAATCAACAACAGGATTTTTCTCACATCTAGGCAGTTGCTTGCCTATTGGACCACTGAATGATGCTGGCCCACTTTTTGTCCCGTCTAAGTGCTCAAAAAATTTTTATAAGGCAGCTCATTAAAGTGAAGCAAACAAATAAACCACTGCAGTGGTCGCTGACTCCTAACTTCAATGTTCTGTACAACACCACTTTTCCAAATGGTGTTTGTGACTGTCCCATCACATCCGATGGCTACCACTGCACTCATGTAAAAATCTTTCTTTTTCATGTAGTCGAAAATACTTTCGGCAATATCATTACCGGGTCCTGTTTTTGGTGTAACATGGCCAATGTATTGGCCACCAGGCTCACTAATCACGCTAATATGTTCTTCTTTTCCAACTCTGCGGTAGATTTTAGCTCCTATTTTTTCTTGTGTTAATGTATTATCTTTTCTACCGTCGAAGTAGATTCCATTTACTTCTTTCAGCCGCTGTTCTTTTTCTTTTTATTGCTTTTCGAATCTTCACTTTTTCCCTTCTAATCTTACTTTTGTCAATCACTCGTGACATATCTGAATCAGAGATCATTCCAAGATCATGTAGGACACCAGAAGCTATTGCTGCTGTGGCCCTGTCAGAAACACCGTACCTATCGCTTAATAACGAAGTATACGACAACTTTGAACGCATTTGCGATGTAGAAGGAAATACAAAACTCATAAAGGAAAAACATCCTGAAATGGGCGAAGACCTGCAATATGAGGTTTTTACAAAAAGTAAATGGTATTTTAAGGCTTTTTGCGCGAATTCAAATGAACAGCAATGTGTCCAAAAGTATTTTTCACGCATTTAGGTAACTACAAAGAGTAGTTTTTACACTATTAGAAATAAAGTAAACTATTAAAAATTTTTTATACGTCTTTAAAAAGTGTAGATTTTTTTCTTTTTTTTCTAAACTTTCGGGCTCTTGCGTGATTTCAAAACCAATTTATATTTTTTATATTATATTTCCCGTTATTAGGATTGCAATGCGCAAGTTTCCCGCGCTATTAGAAATTGATTATAGAAAAATCATTTTTTTCGCCCCACCCTACTGTTTAACCCCTGAACGATCACATAATTTTCATGAAATCTGTGGAAAAAGTGCCTATTTTTTCCAGAGGATTCAATTTAGTTCTTGATTTGAAACATCTAGTTAAAAAAAATAATAAAATCCCCAATTACATTATCAATAGCCTGGTACTGTCATCTGCTATATAAAATAAGAAATAAAAAATTTTCACGGTAAATGAAAGAGATTGTTTTTAATCTTTTTGGTTCATTACTTTTGAACACTCCAGCCCTTGAAATATCACGGGCAAGAGAAATAGAGGGCGAAACCTCAACCCGTAATTTTGACGGGAGCGAGAAGGTAGGGGTTAAACAAAGGTAATTTAAATTAATTAAGTGCACGGGACCGCTGCGCAAGGTGGATTCCTGGAATTCCACGTGCGGATGAAAAAAAAAAAAAAAAAAAAAAAAAAATATTCCGTTACTGTATGGGAGTCATTGCACTATACGGGCCCGTGTTTCCGAAACAGTGGATCACAGACCCTAAAGAATCAATCCAATAAGTAGGCCCGCACAACTCGAAAATGTCATGAGAGCCATATTACTTTAATGAAAACTGCTGCGGACCGCAAGAAAATAGGATAGAAGAGAAAGCGAAAAATATTTTACCTGACAAAAAATAAATTACTGATTGCTTTTAACATTAAGGCTGCTGTGTACTAACACTATTGAATTCGCTCACAGCTATGGAGAAAATTTGCCCAAGGATTGCCGACTTGGATTGAAAGATTCTTTTGAAAAAATTGTACTCCGTAACAGAAAAAGAAATTTTAAACCTTGGAGCATTTTTCTTTTAAACAGAAAAATTAAAATATTTTTAAATTAAAATTATTCGAGGAAAATAATTAAAAATAATTAAAATTATTCGAGGATTCGCTCAGTACACATCAGCCTTAAATAAATATTAATATTCATCGGTTTTATATTCCTTTAGTATTGCATATCTAAAAATATTAATAATCTAAAATATTGTAATATTATACGTCTAAAAATAATATTTCGTATTTTTTAGATTTATAATATTATGCATGTTCACAAAAAGCTCCGGAGGCCACAACATGTGTGCTGGCGGGCCATATTATGTGCAGGCTTCGTTTACAGGACTTTGGTAATTTTCCTTGGTTACCATCTTTCAAAGCAGAAAAGAAAACCAATTTAACAAAGACTTTTAATGAAGACTTTTAAAGATATTACTTGATTGTTTTTTTCCTCCTTAATAGATTATAAGAATATAATCTGCATTGGTTGTCTGTAAGACTTGAGTTTTTCAGAAACAATTGTGTTAGATTTATTTGCTTTTGCAAAACTCAGGGTTAACGAACTCTTTACATGTTGAAATAATGTTAAAAAGCGAATCCTACTAAATGTAGAATCTTACTGCTGCATGTATAAAATTTTATTATGGAACTTGCATTGTCTGAAATTAGGTCTGAAATTGGGACATTATTGAGCAATTAATCATTAAGCATGATTAATTGCTCAGCTTCTGTCAGTATCAAATATTGGATTGTCATATATAGAGTTATTCTAATAAATAAATAAATATATATATATATATATATATATATATATATATATATATATATATACTACGGGGGATGGGGATTCTCCATTGAACGTTAGCGGATCACTCCCTTTTTTTCCCTTTATTTTTTGCTCATGTGAAAGACATAATGAATTATTAACGAGAAAATTAAACGTTATATAAAAACATAAGAGAAAAATGTGGCAAAATTGAGATAATTACGTATAGTTAAACGGCAAATTTTATTCCTGCGAAAGGGCTGTAAATATAAAAATAATTTCGGAAGTTTTATTAGAAAAAATGAATATTTTTTCAGAAAAGTATTAATTAATAATATTGTAATTTATCATTGACAGAAAAACATATTTTTTTTCGGTTGTCTGCAGACATTTTTCTTTTATAGGAATATCGGAAGGTCTCCATAGAAAGCTCCTGGCTTTTAAAGATTCAATATTACATATACAGACAAAAGTTTAGTTTGATAGTATGTACACATGCGGGTTATGTGTATGTATTTTAAGGCATAACCTCTCTCACTCTCTGTGTTTATATATATATATATATATATATATATATATATATATATATATATATATATACTATCTACCTAAAAGTATTTGGACAGCTTTGATAGAAAAGAAAACAAAATTTATTAATATTCAATAGTTTGTAGAGCCTCCACGAGAGGCAATTACAGCCTCAACACTCCGGTGCATGCTTTCCACAAGTCCTTGTATGACGGCTAGTGGTATTTTATTCCACTCGGATTGTAGAAGACATGTAAGTTCCATCACCGATTTTAGCCGGTTGTTGCACACCTTAATTCGAGGATCCAACTCGTCCCATAAATTCTCGATAGGGTTCAGGTTTAGGCTCTGGACAGTCCAGTCCATTCTGTTAACTCCATCGTCCCGTACCAATCCATCGTAGATCTCGCAATATGACAGCTGGCGTTGTCGTCCTGGAAGTAACATGGTTCCAACTTGTAAAATTGCCACGATGTATGAAGCACACTGTCATCCAAAATAGTGCAGTTGGCGTCGGCGTTGAGCTTACAATGAATTGGTACCAATGAACCCAGTTCATACCAGAAGAAACATCCCCAGACCATAATTCCACCTCCACCAAATTTTACTGTGGGCACAATGCATTCTGCCAGGAGGTTCCACTGGTCTACGGTTCACTTTCTACGTACTTTGCACCACATTAACTGAGCATAGCGGTTCGACTTTGTTCTCAAAGGCTTATGGGCGGCAGCATGAGCATGAAAACCAAGTAGATGTGCTTCCTTATGGATGCCATTCATCGAAACAACACTCATGTATGCCTGTTGAAAGTACTGGAGTACGTGGGTCATCGGTTGGGTGCGGTTCTTCCAAATTTCTCTCCACAGTAGTCGGTCTCTATCTCCCAGTTTCGTGGGTCTGCCGACTCAGGGCACGTTCCGACAATCACGTGCCGCTCACCTTCCACTTCTGAATCACATACGCCAATGTTGATTTTGGGTAATTGAGCTCACTAGACATGTCTCTTAAGGATCGGTCATTTCTGTGATACCGGACGATTACGCCTTTCTCGAAATCAGATAACTCTGCACTTCGTTTCATCTTACATGCGACTAATGCCAATGTTGTTTTCTACATGATATTTAACGGTGTAGGGCGTGACGTATATAAGGACCGCAGGTATCGTCATTTGCATGGGTGTCCAAATACTTATTGGTAGATATTGTATATATATATATATATATATATATATATATATATATATGTATGTGTGTGTGTGTGTGTGTGTGTGTGTGTGCGTGCGTGTTTGTGTCTAGTCCGTGTTCATATGTTTAGACCCTAAACGCATGAACCCAAATAATTTTTTTCCAAGAGATTACGATTTTCAGTGAAAAGAAACAATTCTTTTTAGAGTGTGTCATTTACAAATAGTTTAAATAATCCTTCAAATATATTGCATTAAAAAATAGTGATAGAAAACGCAATTTATTGTGATTATAGTCCTAACATATATCCATATTTAATCCACACCATAACAAATTTCATGAAATAAAGGAGATTTTAAAATTAATATTGTTGTCACAAAAGAATATTTAAGATAAAATATTCGTTTATATAAAATCTTCAGTTTTGAAAAATTGAATAACAAAATCTCTAATAACACTAGCCATTTTATTACGTAAATATTTGAATTTAAAAATAGTTCGTTTTTCGTTTATTCGTTAATATATTTACTTTATTTTATTCCATTCATTTTATTATGGGATTGCTGTACGAACTCAGACTTTATAAAGTTGTATGAGTGGATATTTATGAAAACGAAAATGCGAAAACTAGATGATAGAAGAATCTGGAAAATAACTAAAAATTGTTAACAATGGTGAAGTGAATACCAGAAGGGATAGTGGAATCGTTGCTGGATTTCATTTTAAAATATATGGAAATTTGTAAAAGTTACTGCATTTGAATAAAATTAATATTTAAAATGTTGATGTGAATACCAGAATGGATAAAGGAATCAGTACCGGATTTTATTGAAACATAAATTACATATGTAAATAAATATGCAACTGCGTTTGAATATTTTTCAAAATGGTAAAGAGAATACCAAAGGTGATAAAAGAATGGGAGGCAGATTTTATTTAATAATAAATGGAAATATGTAAAAGTGACTGTATTTGAATATTATCAAAATGGCAAAGTGAATACCAGAAGATATAAAGGAATCGGTACCAGATTTTACTTAAAAATAAATGGAAATATGTTAAAATAAATGCATTTGAATATTTTCTTCATGGTAAAGTGAATACCAGAAGAGATAAAGGAATCGGTACCGGATTTTATTTAAAGTTAAATGAAAATATGTAAATGTAACTGCATTTGAATATTTTTCGAAATGATAAAGTAAATACCAGAAGGGATAAAGGAATCGGTACCAGGTTTTATTTCAAAGGAAATAGAAATATATAACTGCATTCGTACTGAATACAGAATGAATGTCTGAATTTCGCTTTACGTTGTTTAGGGCTTACTAACAATATTTTTAGACAGGTGTTAAATAGCTTCATTTATCTCGTTTCTTTACCCTTAAAATCGTCTAAATAAAAATCTTTTAAGCCCTTAACGATCGCATAATTTTAAGTACACGGTAATAAAAGTGCCTATTTTTTTCAGAAGATTCCATTTATTGTTTGATATGCTACATCTAGTTAAAAAAAAAAAAAAACTCATCTCCAATTACATTATAAATAGTCTGGTGCTGCCATCTGGTATGTAAATAAAGAAATAAAACATTTTCAAGGTAAATGAAATGCATTGTTTTAATCTTTTTGGTGCGTTACTTTTAAAAATTTCAGCCCGGAAATATCACGGGCACGAGAAATAGAAGGCGAAACCTCACCCCGTGATTTTGACGGGAGTGAGAAGGAAGGGGTTAATATCCTTGTTTTGAAATTATTTTGCATTCTCAAAGCAAGAATAAGTTGAATATAGTAAAAGAGTGTAGTCAACTTTCAGTTCTGCCTTTGATTTGTCTTCCTTTAATTTAGAAGCAACAAACTTTTAATACCATAAAATGATAATTCTATGCACACGCCTACAATTGTGGTGCTAGGTTAAAAAATAAAAATAAACTTAATAATCTGAACCATTGACTTATACAGTTAAACACAGAGAAAAAAAATTCCCAGTTCTTTGAGTCTTATTGAAACGTAAGTATTAAATTGTCCTGTATCACGTGTCATATCTGTGAATACCCTATCTTTTTATATCTCACCCTCATTATTGCATCTTTCAACTTATACAACACATACCGCGACGTTTCAGACTTATAATCGCATAAAAGCAACAAATTTTAGGCTATTTTTCACCCATTCTTTTATATCCGACTCTTTTCTGCCTCAAATTCTATTGTGTGAAGTCATTAATATTCATTCTGCGCTTCCTATTATTTCATTTAAGAAGTGATATCCAAAGTTTTTACTGAGTTATGCGTTTTTTTTCTCTCTCATTGTGTCTGGTATTCAGCGGAAATAGTATCAAGAGGGCGAAAAAAAATGTATAAATGAAATACACCATGAGAAGAGAGCAAGTGTTTCTTCAAAGTTTTTCTAATATTATCTGCAATCATTATTAATAATTTATTTGCAAATCGTGTAGGTGGTATCATAATATGAAACTAAAGAATTGCAGTGAAATAAAGATTTATTTTTGTGACTTAGAAGTCATATTTTTGGTAAAATCCTTAATTTCGTTTTTGATTAATCCGAAACTAACCAATACACTTTACGTATACTTAATTTAAATTGCTATCTTAATTTTACGCTCATGTTTTCAAACCTTTTTTGTTATGAAATTTCTCCTAATTTTGTAATTTTCCTCTCACACCACTCTTGCTCCTTAAAATACTTCGTAAATCTATAATAATGTAAACAATTCAACACAAACTATAAATTTATAAAGCGGGCATAGACTGCCGAACAAATTAACTGAAAACCTACCCTAGCGTTGAAAACTTTTAATTTTTCAATAAAAGATTGCGCAGTTGCAACAAATCCTCATATTTAAAAAGGAACAAATATAACTAAAATTAAATATTCCATCAGAGCTAGATGATTATAGGAAGAATGTAGACAAAATTAAACAGAAATCAAGCACTCAGGGCTATACGCACCATAAGGCAAGATTCTGTAGTAGTGACGGAACTAAATCATATATCGAGGTAACCGATTGGTTTCGTTATCAAGAGGCCTAACCAAACCAGTTACCTCAAGGGGGAACTTTCTGAATAGGATGCAGGTCTAACCAAAAAACATCCCAAGGCCCCGAGATCCCCATTGAAACAGATAGCCCTGAGTGCTTGATTTCTGTTTAATTTTTTTCTACATTCTTCCTATAATTATATAGCTCTGTTTAATTTTAGTTGCTGTATTTAATTTTAGTTATATTTG
Organism: Dolomedes plantarius; assembly: GCA_907164885.2. Classification (NCBI taxonomy): domain Eukaryota; kingdom Metazoa; phylum Arthropoda; class Arachnida; order Araneae; family Dolomedidae; genus Dolomedes; species Dolomedes plantarius. The sequence continues at coordinate 101,908,849 of OU015495.1, forward strand.
TAAATATATTTTACATAGTATCGTATAAATATCGATAATTTATCAAACAACTTCTTTCAATAATATGATAACAGATATATTAAATAATTTATAATTTCAAAAGGATCCTAGACAAAAAATATTTTTTTATTTACGCTTATTTTCTCGTATTTTATCTTTAAAATATGTCTTCATAAAAATTTAACAGGCATAAAAAATACTTGTACTGTTTAAGAGTTTCTTTTAAAAAATTAAAGCGTTTTAAATTTTTAGTGTGTTTGCTGAATCACTAGGTTTATCAGCACGTTTTTTCCTTCCGCACAAAGGTTTTAAAATATTTTAAATTCAAGACTTAGTTCTACAAAATGAAAAATCCTCGAAGCCTAAATAAATAGAACGAAGGAGCGCCGCAAAATAACATAGAGACACCTTGCAGGGAATTTTAGATATATCGTTTTAACTCTTTATGGGTTTGAGACATATTTCTTCGTCCTATAATTTCAACGTGTAAAGTGTTAAAACAATTCGGATGAACATCATTCAAGTAACAATGAGGTGAAATAAAGAACCCAAAACACCATCCCTTCTGTTAACGAAACTAATGTCGAAATCTGAGTACGCTAGACCAGAGTTCCAATCAACTTCTTATCTGTTAATCGCTTGAACTGTGTATCCAACTCTTCACTCATTACGTTTCCGCTTATGTACACAAGTTGATATTCGGTTAAAGCTACTTTGAACTAACCCTATTGGATTCGCTCACATCAATGTTAACCTCTGAAGAAAATATGTTCAAGGATTGCCGACTTGGATTTAAAGATTCTTTTGGAAGAATTTTACTCCGAAATAGAAAAAAGAAATTTTACACCTTGGGGATTTTTTCGTTTAAAAAATTGCAAATAATATTTTTTAATTTAAATTATTCGGGGAGAAAAATCTAGTATAGAGTGTTTTAAACGCTCCTAAATTCCTTTGGTGGACGGAATTTATAAAATGAATTGTTTCAAAGTACAGAAAAATTCAGGCTATCTGAAAATACCATTTTTATTGGATTATCAGCATTTATGTAGCTTTATATAGTAGACTTATTTTCTCCATCAGTTAACACTTAGGTGTGCGAATCTAGTAGGGTAAGTAAACACAAGGCTTAAATTGGTGGCTGGGTTAACACCAGGGTTAACACCAGGTGAAATTTTGAGAAGTTGAGGAAATACTTGGTGAAGAAGAATGTATTTCTTAAACACAGTAAAGCTTATTTTGACTTTGACATAAAATTACTAATTTAAAACTGAATTAGCAATAAAGTTCCATTTCCATTTTAATCACTTTATTACAGTTCTTCATTACCTGCAAAATTATTTTATCATAGATTATGGGATTATAGGATCCTTTATCTGTAATCTGAACTTTTAAAAACAAAAATTTGTATATTAAAAGAAATATTTATACAAATCGTGATAGATATTATGTAATAAAATTTTCTCATAAATATTTAGGAGTCTTTCCACCTAACATTACTTTTCTAATGTTTGAAATGAAAGCGTTTTAACAAATATGATATGTACTAATTAAATTCTTATGAATATTTCGTTGTTAAATTACGTAAAATTAAAATAAAATTTATTCTACACAGCACACGGAAAACTGTTGGCTTATTTAATAAAATTAGTCTTTTTCTCTTTGATTTATGATATGTTTTATTAACAGAACTTACGAACGAAGTTTCCTGAACATTAATCATTTCTTACAGTACATATTTATTTTTTAAATTTAAGAACATCTAGCCAGGTAAAATTAATTTTGAAGTAAAACAGTTTTTAAATATAAATGCAAGTAAATACATAATAGCAAAGATTTGAACATTTGCCAACTTGCACGAACACAGATTATACATCTGTTAAACGTTTGTAACGTAGTTTATTTGTTGGAGAAATATTTTATTTTGTACCTATGAAATGTCTAGCTACATGTTGGATATGAAAATGGCTTTTCATGAATTTATATCCCAAATCTATCATTTCAATAAATATTTTTCATTAGATATAAAATATATCATTTCATTAATTATTTCATTAAATATTTTCGAATGAGATTACGCTTTATGGGCATTTGTTAACTGGATAAATATAACACAGAATGTAATGCAGGGAACTGTAACAATTTTAGCTTTCCTGTTGCAAATAATAAAATACAGGGTCAGAGAAAAAGGTTGGACAGATTTCGAAAGCTCATAATTCTTAAACAAATTGAGCAAGCGCAATAATATTCTTTTCAAATAACTTGGCAAGTGTCCGAGATTTCTAAATGTAACTGGTATGCAACCGTGACGTTGAACGTTGCTCAGAAGCGATACGAGGTAGAAGAGGTCTTCGTTCGGCTTTCCGTCAGTGCAATGGCAACTGTTTAGGAGAAACCTCAATGTGTGTTGTGGTTAGCGGAGTATAAATCTATAAAAAAAGTTCAGCGAAAGTACCGTCGTGTTCATCGCAAACAACCACCGCTTGAGCTTTCTCCTGAATCGGGCGCCATTGCACTGACGGAAAGCCGAACAAAGATCTCTTCCTCCTCGCATCGCCTCTGCCCAACGTTCAACATCACGGTTGCGTACCAGTTACATTTCGAAATCTTGAACACTTGCCTAGTTGTTTGAAAAGAATATTATGGTGTTTGCTCAATTTATTTTAGAATTATGAGCTTTCGAAATGTGTCCAAACTTTTTCGATGACCCTGTATATCCAATGCGTTACATTCTTCTTCAAAAACATATAAATTATAGACACCAGTTTAAGTTTCAAATGGTATATAAACCTATGCTGTACACTTTCACAAAAATATAAAATGTCCTCCTTGTAAATGCATGCATAATAAGGTAGTGTTTTAAAACTCTTCCTTAATATATCATTATATATAGAGAGAAAAACCCCAGAAAAAATATCTCACTGGTTACATTCATTTAACATGCTATATGTATAATACGAACATAGAGCTTCTTAATATAAGCAATAAAAAAAATAAAAGGGTTTCATTTAACACAAGATTCACGTAAGATATACGCTTGTCATTCATGTTGCTTTATTTAATGAATTTTTTGTGTGTTATTATGTGATAAAACCTTTGACGTTCAATTTCAGACAGCATTTTAAGTGATCCCAAAACTTCTGTAAAAATATTATATCAGCTCTAAATATTACTACATGCTTTTTATGTAGCTTAAGATTTAAGTCATTTCAAGCTGATTGGAAAGTAATTTTTTTCAGTAATTTAAATTAAAATTATGTCAATTTCATTTTGAGTAGTTAAACCATGTAAAACAAGCAGAAAATTTAATTTTCAATCAGTAATTACCTAATACGGATGTTTCGTTGCATGCCTTTTATTTCCGATGTATTTTTATCTCAGGCAACAAATTTTTTGTCATCTAAAAATAAAAAAAGTTTTGCGAAGTAAAAATTGAACAATTATAAATAATGGATGATGATTAATTTAATTAGAGAAATTAGATTAGATTTGATTAATAAGACATAAATGGATTAAAAAATATAAATTTTCTTAGTATAAAGAAACTCGTAATATCAGCTCTCTATTGCTTATCACAAATACTTGTATCAGTAGGGCTCGAGGTAGCCTTGTGGTAGCTCGCTGGCTTTTGGTGCTGAGGGTGCTCGTATCGAATTCCGACGGGTGCCATTAAATACCTCCGTGTGTAGGTCGGATATGGGCAAGAAAATTCTACAGCCCGGAAAGTCCCTCTATGAGGTCAGAGAGGGTGGGAGAAGGTATGACCCTCAAGATATCGCAACTGGGATTGCTCGGTCAAAGTTGAGGTGGCAACTAGCTACGACGGACTCTGACCCTTGTGGTGCTATTTAAACCGGAGCCACACATTTCAGCCTGGACCTGGTTTCGAACTTCCAGCCAGGGGGCATTAGAAACAAAAACTTTTATTAGTTATTGTCGAGGAGTTTTAAATAAATGATTCTAAATGATTTTTTTATATTATATATATATATACATGTCTGTATGTATATATATGTATATATATGTATATATATATATATATATATATATATATATATATATATATATATATATATATATATATATATATATATATATATATATATATATAAAAATATATAAATATATATATATATATATATATATATATATATATATATAAATATATATATATATATACATATATATATATATATATATATATATATATATATATATATATATAAATATATATATATATATATACATATATATATATATATATATATATATATATATATATATATATATATATATATATATATATATATATATATATATATATATATATATATAGTACATATATATATTACAACGTCTTTATTGTAAAATGTTTTATTGAAAAGTGATGTGGTTATTAATTTTAAAATGAAAAGCACAAAATTTCTTGGTTTTCGGAATAATGTTCAAGGTTTAAAACGATAAGTATTCAAAAGCCAGTCTACCCGATTCATAAGTCAGTCTGACCCTTGTGGTGCTATTTAAACCGGAGCCACACATTTCAGCCTGGACCTGGTCTCGAATTTCCAGCCAGGGGGCATTGAAAACCAAAACTTGCATTTGTTGTTATCGAGGAGTTTTAAATAAATGATTCTAAAGGAATTTTATATATATAATATACATAAATTACAATGTCTTTATTGTAAAATTTTCTATTGAATAAGGATATGGTTATTAATTTTAAAATGTTAAGCACAAAATTTCTTGGTTTCCTGAATTTTGTTCGAGGTTTAAAACGATAAGTATTCAAAAGCCAGTCTACCTAGGCATCTCATGGAATAAAATAATTTTTCTAGAAAAGTGAAGATTTAAAAAAATTTATTTTATCGGAATTTTAAACATTTCTTGCTGTAAGAGACATATCGTAACAATTTTAACATTTGCTTTCTCGAATTTTAAAATATCTTCTAAATACTGCTTCAACTACAATAATTAGGATACAGCAAACTTAGCCAATACATCAATTTTACACAATAGCCAGTGAAAAATAAGACTTTACAATACTTGCGAAGAACTTTTCTGGTATGACATCTTGGAACTATGCTATCATTGAACTTGATAGTATAGTTCCAAGATAATACTTGATAATATTGTCATTGAACGTTAAAAATTATTTATATGTATTCTTCACCAGTTTGAAATGTTAGTATCGCATTTAAGTTTACGTTTACGAAAGTGTGAAAATAGAATTAAGTAGGGCGTATGCGTAAAAATATAATCTTAAGAACGCCTCCTTCGTAATTCCATGTGATGCGTTTCATAATACGTTTTATATCTCTCCTTCGTTTCTATTTGAACTTAATAAAGCTAAAATCAATATACTTTTCAGCACGGCAGCCTCGAACCCCAATCCTTTTCTGGGGCGTTTTGGATACGAACTGAGAACAACAGTTGATCCCTTTTCCGATAATTAGAAAGAAAATGCGTGTATTTAGAGGAGAATTACGTGGTATCATTTCTACTCACATGGTGAAATAAACGTGAGATTCATACAGATGGGAAGGTTGGGATTGCATTCTACACCGTTTTTTCCCCCTTCTAGTGGTACACTGCGGTAGATTGTATAATGACTTCATTCCATACATTTAGCTATAGGTTTAGAAACAAACTGTGTTTCGCTACTTTTTAGCAAGAGTTCCAGGACTTTATTTCGCAACTCGGGAAAATAATTTTGACGTTCATGCGGTGAGATAAATTTAGAGCAAGAATTAATTGTGATGGCGTAACAATTAATTTGAGCGTCTCGCCGTGACTGCAAAAAGTCAGCTACCAGATCGACTCTTCACAATTTTTCATAACTGTATAACTTTCTGATAATTACATTAAAAAATTATGAAATCATATAACTAGCAATTTATTTTTAGCTGTGATTGAAAAGAATGCTTTCATAAATCAATGGGGATTAATAATAGAAATTGTGTAACATCTTTATATAAATAAAACAGTTCCGTAACTGACTGACTGAACTGACTGACTGACTGACTGACTGATAGATAACGCACATACCAAACCGCACATACCAACCTAAAGGGTTGAAATTTTGCATGGCGATTCTTCTTATAGTGTAGGGTGCACTAAGAAAATTTTTTAAAAAATTCTTAGATTTTTTAAATTAAATTTTTAAGCTGTTTTTGTAACATTCTTTAAAGTTTGCTTATAAAATAATAATCTGAGGGTTATAAAATTTACATCACAAGAAAGATTATAAATACTCCTTTAAAATGAAATCTTTTTCGAATCTTTACCTCCATTTTCTGATTTTTGGGGATCTTTTAAAGATTAATTTGTAGAATTTAATTTATTAAATGCTGATCATATAGTTTCTTTTTTTGTGATACTTTAAATTAATTTTTCGTCACGTGAATACCAGCAAAATAATTTGATACTTTTTTTTCTTTCTAATGTGGCAGACGATTGTACATTATACAAAAAAATATTAAAGTACAGTAAAAGAAATGTCCCTCAAACTGTACTATATTAACTGTAGTATATTCTTTAGTATGTTCTATTAGATTTAATTTCAATATTATCTTTTACATTATTTTGTCTATAAAAATATGCTTTTCGATTTTTTATAAGTATATTTTTGGGGGGGCATTGATTGCATACATTAACCGTTGTATTAATTATAAATATATTTTTTGGTTTTTTGGCATTAACTTCACACATTGACCGTTGTATTTAATTTGAATGTACTCCGTAGCGAAGCACGTGTATTCAGATATAAATATGTGTATTAGATAATACATATAATTTGGAAGTGTTATGAAATAATTTTACAGGTGATTTTATCAAAAATGGCAATTATTTGGTCACGTCGCCTCTCTTTATATTCACACTTTAATGATATCGGTTTGTAGCGAGTGTCTATCATAGATGGGTGTTGAACCTGGGTCTTTTCACTTCCAAGCAAGGGCTTTCTCTTTTAGGGTACCTCTAAGCCTTCAGTGAACATCTTTTGGATCTTTTGAATTTGGCCGTAAAATGCTTTTATGCTTTTATGCGTTTTATGTTTTTTACGGCAAAACTTTTACGGTGGAAAAACTTTAAAAAAACTGATACTATGGAAAAATCAACAGAAATTTAAAAAAATATATATTGAGAATGTGACACTTTCGCAATACATGATAACTCAGAGAGAAACAAACATTGATATAATATCAATTGGCTAATTGTTATAATATCCTTCTTTGGGTTGAAGAATACTATCTATGATAATATCTCCATTATCTGAAAGGCTGTAACAGTTAATTTGCTGATGTATGGTAAATTATCTTAAAGTTCATTGCAAATTACAGTTTAAACAATGCAAGCAAACTTCTAATTCCTCTATTATCATAACCATAGTCTGTTTCCCATTATAAACTTTTATAAAAATTTCAATACATATAAAGCGCTGCAAAATTTCAATACATATAAAGCGCAAACTTTTGTTTTAAAACGCTTCGCTTAAATAGAAATAATGAAACATTCTATATCGAGAAAATGCTAAAACTAAATTAATTACATTTTTACTTCAAAAGGAATTATTTATGTTGTAATATTCTACGCCAATTAAACACGCGAAAGAAACATTTAAAATATACAACCTATATACGGAAAACTACAAACTTATTTACACTTTTTTACAAATATTTCCAAGACCACTTTTCAGTCCTATACCGAGAGCTTCAACTTTCAATCGGATTGCCTTAATCTATGCCTGCTTCCTCTGTCTGTCTTTGGCTGGACGATGGCCGAAGACTAGGGCGCTGACTTTCAGTATCAAAGTGTGAGGGTCGAAGTCCCTCTCTATGGATGGGCGTTTGAATCTGTTCCGGATCAGCTTTAAGCAGTAGGTTCCGGTCTAATTAGCCCTTGTGTATTTAAAAAGTTGACTGTAGTGCTCCAAACTAAACCTCTCTGTCCTTGAGGGTCAATTTGATTCGTTCACTCCCACGCTTGAAATGTTCAGACGGGGTTCCAGGGTTAGCAGCGCAGGATTTACCAAAGGCCACCCACTTCTACATAAAGTTTCCAAAGATAGCTACGGACTCTGGTAACGTTATAGCACTAAAATGCTCCTGATTCATAGTGTTCACCATCTTTACTTTCTGAAACATTAATATTTTTTATGATAACGTTATAGCATTAAAATACTCCTGATTTATAGAGTTCACCATTTTTACTTTCTGGATATTAATATTTTTTTTTATTTTTATGATAACGTTATAGCATTAAAACAGTCCTGATTTATAGAGTTCATCATCTTCACTTTCTGAAACATTAATATTATTATGGTAATATTATAGCATTAAAATACTCCTTATTCATAGAGTTTACCATCTTTACTTTCTGAAACATTAATATTTTTATGGTAATATTATTGCATTAAAATACTCCTGATTCATATAGTTCACCATCTTTACTTTCTGAAACATTAATATATTTTCTTAAACCTTTCTCAGGGGTCTTAGACTTTTTCTCTGGTACGTTAATTTTGGAGCAGAGTGTCATATCGAAACATGGATTCTATGATTGTTGGAATGATTATATACCCTTTTTGTGAAAAATCTAGGATTTACACTGTTTAACGTGCTAAAAATATTCAAGAAACCTCTATTATTCAGGAAATCTGTATAATATGTTTTTTGAGTATCAGAATTTTCATATGGTTGAAAGAAAAGACATTTTAAAAATTTCCTATATAATGAGACATTTTAAATACATTTGGGCATCAATCATCAATCAAATGAAAAACGAAGTATTATAACAGTGTCAGTGATAAAGTTATTAATGTAGAAATGCTTTGTTTGCATCACCTTCAAGTAAAAGTATTGTGTTGGCAAAACAATACTCTTGGTTATTTTCTGTGATGACTCTATTTACATTTTGTTGTCTTAAGGTCATTCGAAACAACTTTATTAGATTGTGTTGTGACAGCTAACATATCAGAGTGCATTAAAAAAAAACTATCAAAATCAGTGAATTTTTATGTAGTTATTTTCCTATATAAGAGGGAAGAAAATGAGCAACATTTTTGGTAAATTATGCTTTATTATTTCAAGAAAAGTAAAGAGGAAACTAAAAAAATAGTTAAATAAATTAATTAAAAATGTTTGGGCAGTGTATGGAGAAGGTGCTTTGACTGATAGAACGTGCCAAAAGTCTTTTGCGAAGTTTTGTCTTGGATATTTCTTGCTTGACATTGCGTCAACGTCGATGAAACTCTTTCAATGAAAATACCTTTTAATCGTGGCTACTTTTTCTTCACTTTTGTACTAGAACCTTCCTCCTTGAATGAATACCTATTGCATATAGCTAACCCACTTATCATCTCATTTCCAATCCATGCCCTTACTCAGTTGGTTTCCATTCTTTTAATGAATCCGTTATTATTAATATATATATATATATATATATATATATATATATATATATATTAGAGATTTTTTCACCTGTGGCCTCTGGTCTCTAACTCCAACCCCTACTGTGACGCACTACTGTGGCCTTGCTATACCTGGATCTTGGTCGCATAACTGCAGGCGATTAAAAAGTGTACACATTTTTTACAAAGAAACTTTGCCTATATTTAGTAAACAGAGAGGGCACCACTGCACTGAAACCTAAAGTTGCATACAACCGTTGTAGATTTTAGCTTATTTGCACATACATACACACACATATCTTCAAACACACACACACACACACACACATATATATATATATATGTGTGTGTGTGTGTGTGTGTGTGTGTGTGTGTGGTATGTTTTAGATCTGGAATGGTAGTAATTCCTAGAAAAGTTTGCTACATACATTTACATAAGACATTTTTAAAAATTCCTGACTAAAAGTAATGCTGTAAATATCAGGGAGGTTACGCAAATTAAATTAACCAATGAAAAAAGAAGGAAAATAAGCAATTTATTAAAAACTCTTCCTCTTCTAATCTCTTACTAGTTTATAAAATATTATTTAAAATTCTTTAATAAAGATTGCATTTATAAAATAGTGTTTTATGTTAATTTTGTTTATTATAAACCTTTTTCTACAGCAACACCTTTGTCACGTAAATTGTAAAAACATCATCGAACGATATATTATGCTTCTGCTTATTTCAGTAAATTTATAAAAGACGAGTTGAGACTTTGAATTTTGAGATTCAATTCTTAGTCGGGAGTAATTTTAAGCTAAAAAAAATAAACATTTCTTCAGTAGGATATTTATTTTTCTATGCTGTTCTTGGAGATGAGCCAAATGATACATGTTTTTTAAGAAACTCAGGGAAAAAAATGAGTTTATGTACAGATATTACGGGTTTTTTCAATAGGTTTACATTGAGTAAATATGAAATCAACTTTGACTTAAAATTTTATTAATCATATCTGAACTCAAAAATAAATTTTGTTGGTTTTCTATAGTTTTTTACTTTCTTAACTATTCCAAAACATTTTTCTTTTATCATTCGAAGTATAGGTTTAGGGATTTTAACATATGGTTCTGTGTGGTTCTTCAAAAAATATTCATTTGAAAATGTTTTAATTCTTTTTATAAAATTAATGGTAACAGAAACTATATTTATAATGATTAAGGAAAAGAGGAGTGTATTTTTGTCTTGAATTCTGAAATTCCCATGTCTTACAATTGTTGTAATGTTTTCGCATACGGATTTGGAGGATATATTTGATGTACAGTCGGACCTCTATTTAACGAAGTCGCTAAATCCCGAAAAAAAGTTCGCTATATGGAAAATTCGTTAAATAGAGATTCACCTTTTAAAATACTTTAAACTAACAAAACAGATTTTAAATTCATAAACACTAAATATTATTAATAAAAGTAATTGATCACACCTTTATTTTGTAAATTAATGTCTATTTGTTTTATATATCTTACCCATCAAGCAGAAATCTGCAAGGAAAACAAGAATAAAACAAAACATTTTCCGGGAATACAGTGTATTTTCAATTTTAAAAAATATATTAAAATTAATGAATTTTAATGACAGTATCACATTTATTATAAGAAGTAATTTTAAGCATACGTTACCACATGCATCCTTAAATTTAATTACTGATAAAGTCTGTTAATTTTGTCTGATTTTTTTTGTTTGAAAAAGTGATTTCTCTCATAATATGTCTCTCATCTTTGCAATGTCACCAAAAACCTCTTCAGGCGTATTTTCTTCAAACTGCAACCTAGCGTCGGAATGTGTTAAAAGAAAGTTAATGTGTTAAATGTGTTAAAAGAAAGAATAAGTTTGAAATGTTCAGAAATATTTTGAGAAATATGGAGAAAAATATAATATTGGATCACAAGAAAAAGTTCGTTAAATAGAGAATGTACTTCGCTATTTGGAGGTTATTTTACGAAGAAATTCACAAAATATTCTTGGTTCCAAGGAAAAGTTCTCAAAATAGAGAAATTCGCAAAATAGAGGTTCGTTATATAGAGGTCCGACTGTAATTTCTCTTTTTTTAAATTTTAAATTAATTAAATTGCCTTAAAAATTAAATTCAGGTTAATGAAAACTCTCCACTTGATTCGATATGATAACTTATTTTTTCGGTTAATTTAAAAATTAACATTTTTGTTTCGTAGGAATTGCTCTAATATCGATAAAGTAAAAGTAACCTTTCTGAAAGAATCCAGTCGAGCATTTTTAAAGCTTTGACGCTTAGCCAACATAAACAAAACACTAATTTGTACTATGAGCATACAATTGAAAATTTTCTATCTCGAATCTGATTTAGAAATTAACCAAAGCTTTAGACCCATTGATAAACCATCGTGTAACATATAAATATCAATATACGTACAGAACTGCTCAATATATATTTTTCCCTCTATCAGTAGTAGATTATAATGAAGATTTCGCTTGAAATATATATAAGCAAATCTTCATAGAGTTTGAAAAATTACCGCCGACAAAGTGTTCTAAGATCGGTGAAAAGGGGAAAATCGTTCTGTCAATAGGCTTCTCCATTAAAATTTATTTAGTTCATAAGTTTCTATGCTTTACCTTTTTTTATTACTTTATTTGGTAATTAATATTTTAAAATGAACAAAATTATTGAAAAAGAAATAGCATTTTCCTCTGTAATCTGTTTTATTTTTTTCTTATCTTATTGATAATGCTTTGAAGATAAAAAAATAAGTACAATAAAAAATACCGAAGCAAATGCAAGCTGTATTTACTTCTTTATAATTTGGTAAATATCATTCGCTGCATGAGAACTTCTTCAGCCTGGTGTCAAAATGTGTTGCCAAAAGGAATTCTGCTCCCAGATATTTTGTCCAAGTTTCTCTATCAAAATATTTGGGTGCAAGCAGTGGCGGCTCTTATGGTTTTATATATATATATATATATATAACACGAAGGTAAGCCATAAAAGATAAGACATAGACGGTAAGAAGAAAAATCGGAAACAAATTTAATTCCAATGAGAACTATTGAAAGTCTTTTAAAATTTAACGCTTGCACCCATATATATATATATATATATATATATATATATATACCGGGTGCGTCATAAATTCGAGCAAAGTTTAAAAATTCGTAATAAAAGAAATAATGGACGGAAAATTTTTCTGTTTGCGCGAATAGGATCAGAGGGACATTGGATTTTTTCCATGTAAAAAAAAAAAAAAAAAATTCCCAAAGTAACCGAAAGAGGGCGCTTTTTCGTGACCATGTTAAGCCTGCATTGCAGGAAAGACATGCATTACCTGTTGTCACCTACATGCAGGATGGTGCCCTGGCCCACATTTCACGTGATATCAAGACGTTCCTGTTGGAATCTTTCACTGAAGACCGAGTTTATAAGTCGCGGTTGTAAGGTTCGGTGGCCCTCATGACGACCAGACTTGACCCCGGCAAATTTTTAGCTGGGGGGATACTTGAAGTCTCTTGTGTACCGGGGCTTACCAACCACTTTGTGGAACCGAAAAATGTCATTCGACAGACAGTCGCTGCCATCGATGCTAAAATCCGCTATAATGGGCTTAGTGACGCTCCTCACGTGCCTATTACCTTGTGCTGGTAGTAATGTTGAACATCTGTTACTTTAAAATAAATGCACAGTCTCATGTTATTGTGATGTGTTTGATTATCTGTTTGAGTTTTCCTGATTTGCATAAAACGTCATAGTATGACGTGTGAGCGCCCTCTTTCGGTTACTTTTGGAAACTTTTTTCTTTACATGGAAAAAAATCCAATGTCTCTCTGATCTTATTGGTGCAAACAGAAATATTTTCCGAGCATTACTTCTTTTATTATGAATTTTTGAACTTTTCACGAATTTTTGACGCCCCCGGTATATATATATATATATATATATATATATATATATATATATAACCCATCGATGGTGTTTTACCATTGATGGGAGTTGAACCTGGGGATCCTGTCCGATGTAAAAGCTCTCTCATTTAATTACTCAGAGGAATTTTTATTGTAAATGCATTTCTCTACCTCTTCTTCCCTTTTATCTTTTGAGATTCTCGATAAGTGTTGTTATTCTGAATATTTTTAATACATTTGTTTACTGGCGATGCATATTTTTTCACCATAAATTTCTGTTGTACGCTATTAAAAAATCATGTTTTTTCCAGTTCTTGGATTCCACCTATAGCGACCAGAGCTTGGAAATAAACCATGTTATCCTAACCTTCAGCCATTCACACTAATATTTAAGTTATACTAAAAATTTCCATGTTTTATGCCATTCATAGACGTTATCGGCTTTTTTGTACTAAAACCATCTGAACACACTTTTTTTAATCTAAAATGAAAAGGATTTCCCTTTACTGAAATCAGGTGTGCTCTGTCTTAGATATTGTAGAATTCTCCATTCTTTAATAGTAATTTCTTTTGAAAATAAATTCTGGGTTAAATTATGTAAAAACATTCTGTATAAACATATATTAGTTCAATTTAAAATGCCCAGTATTATTATCATCACCCGTTTTAAATTTTTCTGGGAACAGGAAATGGACTTTTCTGTTATAATAACTTCTAGCTTTTAGGAATTGCTGTAAATATGCATTTTTAGCAATATTTCTTGACAATATTTTCTTGGGAGCAGGAAATGGCCTATCCTGTTATAATAACTTCTAGGTTTTAGGAATTGCTGTAAATATACATTTACAGCAATTTTTCTTGGCAATATTTTCTTGGGAGCAGGAAATGACCTATCCTGTTATAATAACTTCTAGGTTTTAGGAATTGCTGTAAATATACATTTACAGCAATTTTTCTTGGCAATATTTTCTTGGGAGCAGGAAATGGACTCTCCTGTTATAATAACTCCTAGGTTTTAAGAATTGCTGTAAAAATACATTCATTATGTAAATAAAACTAATGAAGATAATTTATATATTCTTAATAAAATATCGATTACATTTACAGCTATGGAGTATTTCTTTTTTTATATTTATTCCTATCGATTCATTTGATTTTTATATATATAACCAGAAAATTATTTTTCAAGCTAATCGCTTCAGAAAGTATTTTTCACATCCTTGCAGAATTTATCTTTAGCGACTGGATTAAATCATAAACTTTATTTTTTTAGATTTTATATTTCTGCATAAAATGAGATATTCCTACATTAAATGCTATCATAATATAAAGCATAGTTAATATAGGTATGGAAAGAAATAAAAAATTAAGCTTAACTAACTGAACTCACGAATTTTAGTCATTTTCCTTCCGTATTACAACTTGTAAGTCCAAAACAACAAGTATTTACCCTAGCCGCTTATGCCAACACTATCTCTGACACACTATAAATTATGAGCTTTCTTTTTTCACCAATATTTACTTAGTATTAGCTGTCCTTTTCCTTTTCGAAAAGGGAAAACAGCAAAATTTCATCTAAAGCTCAGTAATCACGTTTCATTTACAGGGGGAAAAAAACTTGGGATGGGATTTTTCAACCCAGCCCGTGATAACACCGCAGGCGTCAATTCGCTAAAATCCCTCCAATTACACACAAGAGGTTAATAAAGATTAATAAATGTGTGGAAATACTCAAGAATGCAAGTAGGCACGCGGGGAAAAAAAAACAAAAAAATCCCCTGCACTGGAAATCAAAAAGTTACATCTCTTATCACACTGAGCCAGTTGACAAGGCCATTTTTCATGCCCTCTTATCTCGATTATGTTTTGAGCACTTAATTAATCTAAGCGATGAAAGTACCGAAAATCTAGATGCATAAAAAAGCGGGGCTTTTGGACGCCTCTGCATTCGTCACTGAGGAACAACTGGTGATGTATAGCGCTGGGGAGGTTTTTAGAAGATTAACGACAAAATAATTAGATGTGTCCGCGCTCTGCCAAATTTGCTGTGTTTTATCTGACTAAAATATGGTTTTAACAGGCTCCGCTGGCTACTCCGGGAGGATTTCTTTGGACTCGATGCGGAGATATGGTGAGACAGAGTGGGCAAAAAAGTGAGACCGTACAGTAAAATCTGCAGCAGATTTTAAGATTTTTATCTTGAAAATAAATTAACTGAGGAAAATGCGTGTCGTCTATTTATAAACCTCGGTTCCTTAAATATATTTAATATTTTTTTCCGTATTATATAATTCGTACCTTCTCGAGTAATTAAAGAATCATTTCCTCATTTGGGGAATAATTTTTTCTGCAGATGAGAAAATGCATGCTACAGTTTCATTAAAATATTAAAATAGATGTTATTACACTTTCTTTCCATGCAAGTATAGGCGTAGCGTGCTTCTAACTTTAGAGGGGGCACGAACTGAATTCATTTAGGGCCCTCCTCAGTGCATTGACTGCCGGACGGTCCTTAAAATATGAAATATTATGATTTTTTTAAAAAATGAATAACAATAGAAATGATGTTGACTAGTATTCAAAAGTTATACAATGAGAAAATAAAATGAGAAAAAATATAGCATAAAATTTTTGTTATGCATCATATCATTGCTAAAAACTATGTTAAGGCTAAAGACAAAATTGGGATCTTCAGTTTCACAGTTTCAAAAAGCGGAAAAAAAACAAATTTTTTTTAAAGTTTTCTACAATTTCCGATTTGAAATGAACTTCTAATAACGTTTAAATTTATTTCAAGTTAAGTTAGGGGGCCCCCCGTGCCCCCCCCCTCCTCCCGACGATACGCCTATGCATACAAGTTTTATAAAATAGCTACTCAGAAATAGGTTCCTTTGATCATTGAAAAATGTCAAATTATTAACTTAATGTATATCATTTTGTCTTTCAGTTTATGATTTTCTCATAAAAAAGTAAACTCTGTAGTGTGAGTAAAATAAATCCTTGTGAGCATTTTACATCCAAGTCGGGTTTTTATTAACCAAAATAGTAAAAAAATATCTATTAAATCTTATTATCTGTTACAGTCCTTTCCTACCTCTGTTTTTTTCTAATGCGGAGGAACATTTTCGTGAGACATTTGCCTTTTGTTATTTACCGTGATTTACTGGCTACTTTATTATGAGAACAATATTTATGTGAGTCAACAATGCTCCCTGTGAGGGGGATGACACAGAAACATCCAAGCCTTCTTCGGGATTTGAACTCGAGCCCATTGCGTGGCAGCTTAGAACGCTAACCACTACACCATGTGAGCGGCTCCTTTCATAGCTCTTTGCATAGTGTATATTAGCTTTATGTGAGGAAACAAATTTGTTTATAACAAATGCCCCGAAGATTCGCTATGACGCCATTTGTTCCCAGTAAAGGGCGACACTGCTGGCCATTCATTTAAGGGGGCACCTTATAGGTGGCCAGCATTACCCCCTACAAGACTGTCCCGTAATTTAGAACCGAGTCAAGTGACTAGACCATAACACTTGAACCCGCACCTCCAGAGGTAAATTTAAGAACTTGGAGGACATTGCAGCCATGACAGATTTAACGTACACCAGCCACCATTAGTGAACACGGAGGTGGATTTTGTCAGCGACCAGTATCGAACTTGCAACCCTCAGATCCCTGGCTCGACGCCTTTGCAAACCGGGCCACCGCGCCTTTAAGGGGCACAAATTAAAATCAATCCAAACTTTAATACCGGTTCTACTTGTATCTTGTCTTATATGTGTAAAACTGCCATTCTTTTAAATATCCATTTTTCTCATATGCCGCTTTTCCTGTATGGGACAGCAACCTTAGATGTGGGCCTGTACAACAGTCATCCAGATATTTACTTATTTATCTATTTTTTAATGCAGTAAAAATGGATTTTTTTTTACCATGGATATTAGTCACTACCCATTTAATGGTACATTATTATTCTGGCAGCTGAAATTCTCTGTAACGAGCGTCTCCTAAAAACTGAAAATTGAATCCGGGTCTCCTAATCACAAAGTCGGTGTTCTACTAAAAGAATTAACCCGGTTATGTCTGAATTCTCATTTTTCCAATTGCTTTCCTTACAACTTGTAATGGTTTTCTTTCTTTCTTTTTTACGTTATCGGACCCGAGAGCGCAATTCAAAGTTATTTAATACATCTGTCTTATATATATGATGTATTACTACAGATATAGAATATGGTAAAGGTATAAAATATCTTGCGTTAATGCCGTGAGATTAACCACAACACATTAAGTTCAGTTCCCTCTCTTCCTGCTAAAAATCACTTTCTATTTTCTGATAGAAAAATAGTTAAATATAAATGCGAATGACTTAATCATTTTTCGATCTAGACGATTGAGGACATTTGTCATATTTACGTCATTTTCGTGACCAAAATCATGTATTATATTGATTGGACTCGTTTTTAAGAAGAGTTTGGTATACTAGAAATTTTAGTTTAAAGTTGAAAAAAATCTAAAAATACATTCGCAATGAGAAACGTAAGGGGTTTCGTTCTTCCCTTGATTCCCTAAAGGTCAAAATAAAATCAGATCTTTCGGTGTATTCATTTAGCACATATATAAATAAAGCGGTGTATAAAATAAACTCATTTAGTATTATTTAAAACACGTACCCAGCTTTTGGGATAGAGATTCATAATAAAAACTGAAGAAGTTGATAGTCGATGGACAAACCTAATGTGTAAACTTCAACTAAGTGTATTTTATTATTTTTAAAAAAATAAACGAAAAGAGATTCGTGGACGAATCTCTTTTAATTTATAAGGGATAAAAACTGAGGAAAATGATTAGTCCAATGAAATGTCTAATTATCTTAAAAATATAAGTGAATCTAATGGGTAACCTTCAACTAAGTGTCATTCATTATCTTACAAAAAATAAGAGAAAAGAGATTTGTGTGATTTATACGGGATAAAAACTGAGGAAAATGATTAGTCCATTTAAATGTCTAATTATCTTAAAAATATAAGTGAACATAATGGGTAACCTTCAACTAAGTTTCTGTTATTATCTTTAAAAAATAAATTCAAAGATATTTGTTTGATTTATAGGGAATAAAAACTGAGAAAAACGATTAGTCCATTTAATTGTCGAATTATCGTAAAAAAATAAGTGAACCTAATGGGTAACCTTTAACTAAGTGTCTTTCATTATCTTAAAAAAATAAGCGAAAAGAGATTTGTGTGATTTATAGGGGATAAAAACTGAGGAAAATGATTAGTCCATTTAGATGTCGAATACGTGGATCTTGCCACGAAAGTCACTTAACATATGTACATCGGGAGAATGAACACTTACAAATCAAAATGTAATATTGTGTTGTGCATAATTTTAACTAACATAATATTTGAAACATTTATTTAATTACTTTATGTTTTTTTTTACTGAAAATGAAAAAAAAAACTTTATATTTTAGTTCTATATGCCTCATCAATGAAAAGAAATAGTGAAATAATTAATATATTCCTTAAATTTGAGTTTAAGAAAATCTAGAACATATTTTATTATAAATACTTTCAATGTACTATGGGATTATTATCCTTATATCCGTAAAAAAGATGAATCCTGAAGACAAAAAAAAATTGATAGAAGGGGAGATATATACGACTTTAGTTCTAAGAAATTATTAAAATTCAAATCGAGATATATAGTTAAATTTATATCACTGTATACCATTTTAACAATTTGAAGCACAACTCAGAACTAATGGAAGATTTTGACGTAAATGAAACTCAAAACACATTTACCGTCTAAGATTATTTCCATCTATATAATTAAATTCAAAGAAGTTATAAACAAGCTTTATAAAATACATGGATTTCTGTATTACCATTTTATCAAAGCATATTCAACCTTCACTCTATGTGTGTTTACCCACATACACAAAAAATGTTTTTGAAGAATTATTTTTTATTCGAAAGATAAAATAAACATAAAGAAACTTAATGTTCCATTTTTTATTATGGCGCCCAATGCACATTCAGCCAGCATTTTATTTGTACATATCATGGGCAGATAAAACTGCAGATTGATAGCAAAGCTATCTTCCGTTACAGATGTATAGATAAAAATATCGCACATTTTCCATTAGAAATGATGGATAAAAAAACTAAAAAAAACCTGGGAAATAAGAACACAACAAAATACGGAGGGAGTGAATAGAAAATTTTTAACATTCTAGCTTTGCAATATTTACGATGACTGATATAGAAGAAACGAATTGTTTTATTTACGGAAAAATGATCCTGGATTCTGAATAAAATATACTGAGGAAATCAAAGTGGGGGCAAAATATAGCAGTTCGGTTGCCGGTTGAGATTCCAAATATTTTTAAAGCAGTTTATGGCATGCTTTTGTAGACATTTCTCCAGTGATCTTCGCGTGGAGATATAATTATTAGCGACGTAAAGGAACATTTTAGACGACATTTATGCAACAATTTACCGCCTTATTGTACATAAAATAATTATACTTCTACTGATCGAAATAAAAATGAGTCTGATACTTTATGTCATGTCCAAATTCTTTCGGATTATAATATTATATATATTTTTTAAGTAAAATATATCTATCCTTAATAATTTTGTAAGTAAAGAAACACATGTTACGCGACTCCATACAAAAAAACTTTCATAGGTGTTTGAATTATTGTTAAACTTTTATCGTTTGTGACCTTCGTATGGTATTAGGAAAATTATAGAATTTGCAATACAGAAACGTAAGGATTCTTAAAAACCCGAAATAATATTTGGGGAGATAACGTCGGCTCCACGGTAAACTAACGAATGCGGATTTCCTTACTTTTCAGGAGAGCAAAAAAAAAAAAAAACAGTTTGAAGCTTATTTTTAAAAACATAAGTGATTTTTTTTTAAATTTAAAATTAAATAGGTCCCATCAATTGTCCAAAACATGTTTTTGTTATTGTTGCGAATTTAATAATATTTAGCTATTTAATAAGATTATTTTTAAATATTCGTTAATTTACTGCATATGGAGAATTGTGATGGACTGTCATGAAATCTGTGGTAAAGTATCGAATGGGCAATTTTCCTGTAGATGCGCTAGTTTGCAATGCATTTTCATT
Organism: Dolomedes plantarius; assembly: GCA_907164885.2. Taxonomy (NCBI): domain Eukaryota; kingdom Metazoa; phylum Arthropoda; class Arachnida; order Araneae; family Dolomedidae; genus Dolomedes; species Dolomedes plantarius. The sequence goes on from OU015495.1 coordinate 101,929,312, forward strand.
CTAATGGATTCGTTATTTTAGATATAAAAAAAAATTATGTTTGAAAATTGGTCATAAATAGCAGGCGAAATGAAATATTTTTTCCGATTTGAGATACAAAACCGATCGCTGTAAGAAGTGAAGGACACTGGAAGTACGTCGCCATTTTTTTAATTAAATGCACGTTTTCGTTTTCGAATTAAAGTTTTGAACTCATTCTCACTGTATTCCGTCTCAACAGATATTTTATTGTTTTCTGACTGTCCATATTGATACAGCGTGTTCAGCGAAGGAGTCTCTGATTTCAAAACTAAAAATCTTGAAAAGAAAGATCTGTAGGAGAATTCAATAAACGGCATATTTATCGTGAAAGCTGTAAGAATTTTACACACTAATTTTCGAAATAGTTACAAAAGCTGCTAACAGATGGCGCTGTTGGCCAAATTTTACTGGCGCAGGCATGGACTGTCTTCCAATTCGCCTGAATCCCTGTGACTGTTTTTTTGTGGGACACATTAAAAGACACTCTGCAGGAGTCATCCCACCACGCTGGACGAGCTTCAATCGGCGATCTGTGTGGCAGCTGAATCGATTTCTGTTGAGACACTACAGGGTGTGATGGCAAATTTTATTGCTCATTTGCGCCACCTCCATACAGCGAATAGTGGACATTTTGAAATGATTGTGATGTAGTGATTGCAAAGACTGTTTGCAAAAACTACGAGTTTATTTGTGCATGCTGATACGAGTTGTACAGCTCCATCTGTTATCAGCGTTTGTAATTATTTCGAAAATTAATGTATAAAATTCTTACCACTTTCACGATAAACATCTCGTTTGTTGCAATCTTCTACAGATCTATGTTTTCGAGATTTTAATTTTGAAATCAGAGACTCCTTCACTGGACACGCTGTATCAATATGGACAGTCATTAAACTTAATTTTTTTGTCCCCACATCGTTTATCATCTTCGGTTTGCATTTCACTTCCCCCTTTTTTTCCTTAATTGTTTTTTTCAGACACAAATTAGTCTTGGCTAACATTAGACTATTGTCCTGAAAGCAGGATGCATTATGGTCAACACAAAGGCCAGTGAATTTGTTTTAACGATGAACTTGTTCTGTTAATGAGAAAGATTGGTAAAATGCATAATGCGATACATATAATATACAAAATAAATTTCGTTCTAAAACTAGTATTTTCATGGACAGCTTTTTACTGCGCACTGACTTGATGTTTTATAGATGCTAAGTATATAGCCGCGACTAGGTTTCATGTCAATATACATATTAAAAATTGATATATCACATTTAATCAGTTACAGATAATATAAAAAAATTCTCAAAAAATTAATTTTTTTCTTCAATTGATCGTGATCATCATCTCTTCAGCCTTAAAGTTGAGTACAACTGTAGACAAGATTTTAAGTATTAATGCTTTACTCATTAGAATTGTTGAACTGCATGTTATGGTGATTTAGATATTGTTTGTGATATTATTATTCATTTATTTGATTTCTTTAAATATGGAATTTGTTCCAGATTGTTAAGACCCCTAATAAATTTGAGAAGGCCCCTTCAAAAAATACTAGAGCGTTTAATAGCAAAAAGGCTGATATTTAACTTTGGGGTATTCATCATATGATCATATGGTTTCTTGTACCCTGTACACTCTTTAAAAGTTATTTTACAATAGAGCGTTTAAAAGAAGAAATGCTGATACTTAACTTTGAGGCATTCATTATGTGATCTTACGTTTTCATGTGCTATGTACACTTTTAAAAATTATTTTATAATACAGCGTTTAAAAGAAGAATTGCTGATATTCAACTTTGAGGCATTCATTATATGATCCTGTGGTTTTTTGTACAATGTACGCTCTTTAAAAATTATTTTATACTAGAGCATTTAAAAGAAGAAATGCTGATATTTAACTTTGAGGCATTCATTATGTAATCATTCGGTTTCTTGTACAATGTACGCTCTTTAAAAATTATTATATACTAGAGCGTTTAAAAGAAGAAATGTTGATATTTAACTTTGAGGCATTCATTATGTGATCCTACGGTTTCTTGTGCAATGTACGCTCTTTAAAAAATATTTTATACTAGAGCATTTAAAAGAAGAAATGCTGATATTTAACTTTGAGGAATTCATTATGTGATCCTACGGTTTCTTGTACAATGTACTCTCTTTAAAAATTATTTTATACTAGAGCGTTTAAAATAAGAAATGCTGATGTTTAACTTTGAGGCATTCATTTTGTAATCATTTGGTTTCTTGTACAATGTACGCTCTTTAAAAATTATTTTAATCTGCTTAAAATAAGTGTTAATTATTAAATAATGTCAGAAAAAAGATCTGCAATGTTTTATAATTTTCCACGTCTTGAATATGTCGATGAGTTAAATATTAGATAGAGAAAAGAAAAAAATACGATTTTATTACATGTTCCTACAATCCCAAATTCTATTTCTTCTCTGTAAAATCAGTAAAGGACGTAAATACTTAGTTTCCTAGCATCAAGTTCTTGGAAAGGGTGATTTCAAAAACCTGTAAGAGTTTTATTAATAAAACTGCAATAAAACTGAGCGAGAGCTAATATATTTTTCATTACAATGAGGAATATTTACTTTAGATTTTATTTTTTTCATACCAACGCAAAGGAACTGCAAACATGAACTACCATAACGCCTTTCTCATGGGAATGTAACTAAAAATATTTCGCAAATTGCTTATTAAAAGAAGCATCGCCATCCAGGAATAAAAATTTCGATTTTTTCCGCCCGTGTAAGTAACCGCTTCGATGGATATTTTTAAATTCCTTAAATATGTGGAGGTTGAATTGTGAAATTTATACCATACTATAAAAAGAGAGGAGAATTTCGTTATTTATATAATCTAAATAAATGGCAAAATTATTGTTAAGACAGGTAAGCATTTAAAGGTAATACTAACATTTATAAAGCCAAATGTTAGTATTTAAAGGTAAGTATTTAAAGTAAGTATTGAAAGGTAATGTCCACAATTATAAAGCTGAGTAAAATAGATGAAATTTCAAGTATATTGATACTTTTGTAGATTAAATTGAAAAATTTTGCATAGTCAAGTACCGCTCTACGTATTAGAAATTTGTGCATGTAGCATCTAATTCATTTTTAATTCAACTTGAGAACATAAGTATTTTTGTTGGACATTTTCGTCTAACAGAAATGCCTGTATTCTAGACTAAGTTATAATTAGTTTATCGTGTCTCGTAATTTATGTGGTGAAATGAGATAAAATTCAATTTTAGGATATTTTTCTTTCTTCTTATTCAGGCAATTTTTATTTAATTTTTAAATTTTAAACCCGATTTCCAGTGTATACTCATGAATTTGAATGAAAACTAAAAGTATGTTTTTTCAAAACTATTTTTAAAACATGCTTAAAAAATTTTAACGCTTCTTGAATAACTAGAAACTTTTATCAAATGGGCTTTTACGTGTAGTTACTATTATAATATAAGCATGCGATTCAACATAAATCAAATAAACATATTCATAATTGAACACAAATGTGGTCCTAATCAGAATTATTTAGCGTAAGTTTTATTTTAATCTTTATTGTTATTTAAACTTTAAAAAAAATGGAGAACATTACCTCAATTAGGTATTTAAGGAATGAATTGTTGAATTGTATAACCTATGAATAGACAATTGCTTTTCTTTAGATGTGATTCCTCTATAAAGCTCGTTTTCCTGTAGCATTCATTGAGATTTTTTTTGGAATGACGATGAACTCCCATTCCAAAGAAATGATGCAACTCCCTCGTATGCGTAGAAAAACACTCACTTTAATTACTAATCTCTACATGGAGAGTAACTTCGGCCGCTGAAAGGAGGATTCAAAGGATAGGAAGTAGATTACCTCCCTTTGGGTCAGCAGAGATGGTATTATCGCCGCGAAAATTAAATGATTTCAACCACTGAAAAAAAAATATTTCAGGTAGTCACCTCAAATGAAATTACCGCGGGTTATTAACGTAGGATTACTTATAATTTGATTACTTTTTTTTAATGCACTTTGGTACTTTTGTGTTTAAATGTGTACTGCTACTGGGTTTGGCGCGCTGCTGAAATTATAACTCGCGACGCAGGACAATTTTTTTTTCTCTCCGAAAGACCGTAAGTGAGGAACGTAATCCTACGTTAAAAAAAATCCCACTCTTTTAAAGTATTGGGACAAGTTAGGTCGCTTTTTCTTTTAAGGTAAAGTTTAAGATACCGGTGTGATCTCCTCTAGAATAACAGTTTATACATGGAGTAAATATAGAAATTATTTTTAAATATAGAAATTATTTTAATTGTTATAATTCTTCTTTACATGTTATCTAAATACAAATCGTAGTACATAATTTGTGTTTCTTACGAGCGAAACCTTGGATAAATTACGGAAATATACTTCTTCATTAGATAAAATAATTACAGTGTTAGAATTACGTGTCTACTATACAGAGAGAGCGAAAGAGAGAGAGAGAGAATAAATGGAAGCCGAGCACGTAACTTTGATATCTAGTAACATTTATAATCACCAAATCTTTCGTGAATGTGAATTTTTTTTCTATCAACACCCTAATAAAATATTTTATTTTGTAACAGATAATTTTCTGTAAACTGTCTATCATCATGCATGGGTGGGCAAAAATGTGCAAATCGTGTTTCTCTACTTGGACATCTCCAGAGTTGGAGCCTCCAGAGTTTCTCCAGTTTTGATGTAATGCTTTACATGTATATTTATTTCATTGAGTATTCCCAGATTTAGACTTTTTCCTTCCCATAGCTAGGCCTTAATTTGTATCATCAAACTGTTATCTTTCACTTCGTTTCATAAAGAGGTTGGGACACTTGTTTGAATGTATATTTATTAAAATGATAAGCCCGTTATTAATGATGCTCAGAAAAATTATTTTGGACCTGGAAAAGTCATTTACCCTCTCAGGTGTGTGTGTGTGGGGGGGGGGGAGTATACGTGTGCGAATTCTTATGCATGCTTCCTTTTATATTTTTAGAATACCTTTCATTTTGTTTCAAAATGAAAGGTAGAAAACAAAAAGAAGAAAAAAATTCCCACATTCAAGACTTTATATATTTATGTCAATATTATATCACTTTTGTGCTGGGAAGGAAAATTTTGGTCTTCAAAACTAACTGAACTGTTCATAAATGAAATTTTTTAAAATACAATTGAAATAACATTTCCTAATAAATCTATACCTATATTTTAAAAACAATTACCCTAAAAATATAAAGAAAAGGGTATGATAATAGAAATAAAATAACATATAACTAGGGAATGGTCCACAAATTAATTCTCCCTGAAATCTATATTCTGTTGCGCAAAATTATTTGTTCAGTAGTGAAAAGAGATTGAACAAGTGCTTTTCATAACACCCACTACACGGGACAAATACAAATTCAACCAAATAGAAAGAAAACTATCTGCTTTGCATTGAATATACATTATTTTATTCATTTTATAGCCTATTAGACGTGATAAATCAGAGAAAATGCAGCAATGCAATGTGTTTATAATACAGGTTGTCCGGGCTAAAGGTATCCAAAAATCATGACTTATTTTTACGGAACTAGAATTAAAAAAATATATTTAAATAGAAAGAATGCATCACCAAGTTTTAATATCAATCATAGACTTCAATCATAATATCATACATTTCGATGTGTGCACCTTTTGTAGCACGACAAATGTTTAAATGGTAATCCAGTTCTCTCCAAGTGTTTCGTAGTATACCAGGAGATATTACACGAATTGTTTGAATGATACGCTTCTTCAACTCATCAACAGTTTCAATTTTTTTGTTTATACACAACGGATTTAATGAATCCCCAAACAAAAAAGTCTAATAACGCCTGATATGCTACGAAACATTTGGAGAGAACCGGATTACCATTTAGACGTTAGTCGTGTAACAAAAGGTGAACACATAGAAATCCATGATACTATGATAGAAATCTAAGATTGATATTAAAACTTGGTGAGATATTCTTTCTATTTAAATAATTTTTTTAAAATTCTAATGTGTAGTTCCGTAAAATTAAGTCATGACTTTTAGATACCTTTAGCCCCGACACCCTGTGTTTTGGGAGAATTTTTTCTGAAAAGTGGACGTAGCCTCATTTTCTTCTCGATAGTTTACTTCACCATATTTCACCATATTTTCCAGCACAAAACATCACTTCTTTATATATGCAGCAAAATATGTTCGGTTCGAAGCAAATTTTTGTTGAATTAATAATTCATTAAATTGTTCAATTGTTATCAACAATTTACTGTGAACTTACCTTGCCTAAACTACACATAACGCCCCAATATTTTAAATATGAAATACGTATTTTTTCTCTAGTGTCCATAACATATTTTTACATTTATATATTAAAAGTTATTTTTAAATTTTATCCTATACCATTCCGCACACAAGATATTTCAAAGCACCAGATTCTTCAAAACAGAGTTTCACGTCTTTAAAAATTAACAAGTCCTTTTCCATTTTTCCCTAAAGCATAATTATGCCTCTACCCCCGAATCCCTTATACCTGACTTTTTTTTCCAGGCAAAACTGATTGCGGCTTGTATTCACTTGCAGGTCATACAAAATTTAACGCACTTCCTCATTTGCTACAGTTTCCTTTATTTCCAGCTGCCAACTTTCCCATGGATTTTGATGCAACGAGTGTTTTTTTATTTTCTTATTTATGTCATGGTTATACACAGAAAGCAGAATTGGCTGTAAATTTCGACAATTGGTGTTATAGCCTGTAAAAGTAAGAGGACGACTTTGAGATTGATGCGGGTTGTGTAAGAGGGAAACAGAAACTGGAGTAATTAGTAATTTAAGTGAATTGTAGAAAAATGTTGCGACTAAAAAGGAACTGTTTTTTTCATTAATAGAGATTTGTGTATATTATAGGGTCTGGAAATTTTATTTGCATTTCTAATGGTTTTCAGATTGTATAAATTGTTTTAGAAGGAGACTTAACATTATAAGTTACATGACATTAAGATAAAAATTTAAATTTGATTTTAATTTGCTTTTAATCGAAACCTGTGATGTCAATCTTAGCTGTTTGTAGCTGTCTGGAATCCTCTTCAAGCTGTTTAGCCCGGTCTTTTACTCATTAAATCCTCGAGTTTCTAAAGGTAACCAAAGAGTCCCAACCAACCAATCAACTGTATGTCAATAAGTGGCCACAGGAGAAAAACAAATATGTACTCGGGAGGCGCTAAAACTGTACGGACATTTATTTCTATGAACAATGTTAATAGCAACCCCAATAAATCTGTAAATCTATGTAGATCGAAGTCCTCGGGTTGCCTCCAAAGCAATTTCATCTACAGGAAGGAGAACTACAGCGTTGACCTACAGCGCTGGCATTTCAAGACCTTTCGATAGGGGAAACAAAAGAGTTGACCAGCTAGCTAATAGAGGAGATAATTGATAGTTAAAAATTATTCATACCAATCCACAAAGTCACAGGTTCTGAAATCTAGAAGATTTCTCCATACCAACCCTATTACTCGAAGAAACTGTTTTGAAAACAGGAGTAAAAAATTTTCAGGTATTCACTTCTAACGGAACTACCATGGGTTATTAACGTAGGAATACTTATCTCTTTGCTTACCTCTTTTGTATCTATCTATCTATCTATCTATCTATCTATATATATATATATATATATATATATATATATATATATATATATATATATATATATATATATATATATATATATATATGTATGTACATATATGTATGACAAAATTTTGACGCATCTTGGTACTTTTCTGTTTAACTTGTCCCAGCGATAGACTGGGTTTGGTGCGCTACCGAAATTATAACTCGCGAGGACGGACGGACGGACGATTTTAGCGTCTGAAATTTTCCTTTCCGCAGGACCGTTATGGAGGAACGTAATCCTACTTTAAAATCAAAAATATACCAGGTAAAACTTGGAATTAAGTATTTGCTCTATTCAGATTATGCACTAGCCATGGTTACGTAGACAGCCATTCCTTCCGAATCGGTCTCTTTTTTTAGATCAGTCATGTAATTTGTGGGGGTCAGTGGAACCTGTGAATGAAACCTACCTAAAATACTGTATAGATTTGACGTTCTCTTCCATTTGGGACAGATATTAGGAGGCAGGAGTCCTAATGGGCAAATAGCTATGCTATCGTGCTTTCTTATTTAACGTTATACGTTCATTCTTTAAAATTTTCCTCTGTATAATCTTACCTGCTATCGGAAATAAAATAAATATAACTTGCAGTAAAAAAAATACAAGTTCAGTTACCTTTAATGTATCTGAAAGTGTCTACAAAAGGAGTATTGGTTTTGAAATTTTTCAGTTTCTTTTTTTATTTTCACTATAAGAGTATACTATTTATGTACCTGGATATCTTGCTGTTCAGTGTGTTTTACAGCTCTACTTTTAGCTTAGGTTTTAACTGTCCAGTGTATTTTCATTTTTGTAAATTGTATAATTATTAGATATGTAGAGAACCACCGACAGTCTGTTTATCGTAAAGATCAGATTATCACAAAGTGCGTATTAAATCATTACTAGTTGGTAACCATCAAAACATGACGGCTAAATAGTAAATAAATGTACTAATAGACAAATTATACTCAACACATCATTGCCAAATGTTGAAAATCATAATAATGTTCAGAAACAAATTAATGTGTTTAAGTGGCATCGTGCTTAGTGAGTATCTAAAGCCGGATTTAAAAATATCACTGAGCATGCGCAGAAAGCAATTTCTTAGTTGTAAATTATTGCTAATTAACAGCGCGAAATAAACAGTTTCCATCAGGTTTAATCTTATATTTCACAAACATAATTATAATAAAAATAAAAATGGCAGAGAGAGATCTAGAGAGACTTTTCGAAATAAGCGTGTTTTTCATTAAAACATGTCACTGAGCATGCGCAGAAACAGCGAGTATATAAAGCCAGATTTAAAAATATCACTGAGCATGCGTAGAAAGCAATTTCTTAGTTGTAAATTATTGCTATTTAACAGCGCGAAATAAACAGTTTCCATCAGGTTTAATCATATATTTCACAAACATAATTATAATAAAAAAAAATGGCAGAGAGAGATCTAGAGAGACTCTTCGAAATAAGCGTGTTTTTCATTAAAACATGTCACTGAGCATGCGCAGAAACAGCGAGTATATAAAGCCAGATTCAAACATGTAACTGAACATGCGCAGATACTAATTTTTAATTGTAAATTATCGCTAATTAATAGAAATTGCGGTTACAAAAAACCAAATTTGATAAATCTAAAGATTACAATCTTTCGTTTAAGACCAAAAGGAAGTAAATTGATGCAGTAGTTTTCTCTCACGGACTGCCCAAAAAGTCGGCTTAGCAACTTAAATATATACACTGCTGGCCACTGTAAATGCAACACCCTGAAGGAAACATGCAAATAACATGAAATTTACAACATGCATTAGCGGAGGTGAGATATGCAAATGATTAGAATTTCAGCGCAGACGCACATCACGCGCGCTTGTGGCGCCACTTCAAAGCGCTATTTAAGGCTTGGAGATTTCGACGATTTCAAGTTCGGCAATTGTGTTTTTCTTGTGGTTTTTTCAAAAAAACGATCAATTATGTCTCGTCGAAAACAGCGATCATCTTTTGATCAAGTATCCGAGTTCGACAGAAGAAGGATAGTGGCCTACCAAGATTGTGGATTATCTTTCAGGGAAATCGGTAGTCGTGTTGGACGAAACCAAACAACTGTAATGCGGATATGTGATCGTTGGATGCAGGAGGGTACGACGGACCGGCGTGTTCGATCGCATCCACCTCAGCGCACCACTTCACGTGATGACAGGCAAATTGTGCGCATGGCAGTGACGGATCGCTCAGTCACATCACGAACCATAGCACAGCACATGCAGTCTGTAACGCATCATCCAGTGTCTGCGCGTACCATTCGACGCCGTTTACAGCAGAGTGGTCTGTCCGCAAGACGTCCATTGCTTTGTCTACCCTTGACGCAGAACCACAGACGTCTCCGCCGCCAATGGTGCGATCACAGAAGGATGTGGACGGCAGAATGGAATGAAATTGTCTTTACTGACAAGTCACGCTTCTGTCTGCAACACCACGATGGTCGCATTCGAGTCTGGAGACACCGTGACGAGAGAATGCTGAACAGCTGCGTTATGCACCACCACACTGGTCCTGCACCGGGTATTATGGTATGGGGCGGTATTGGATATCACTCTCGCACACCTCTAGTACGCATTGCCGGTTCTTTAAACAGCCAGCGCTACATCTCCGAGGTGTTGGAGCCAGTTGTCCTTCCTTACCTTCAGGGCTTGCCCACAGCCATATTTCAACAGGATAATGCGCGACCACACGTGGCACGCATTGTCCAACGGTTCTGCGTCAATTTCCATATTGAATTGCTTCCCTGGTCGCCTCGCTCTCCGGATCTTTCGCCGATAGAAAACATGTGGTCCATGGTAGCTCTACGATTGACCCAGATTCCAGCCACAGCAGAGCAAGCTGCCACAGCAGATCAACTTTGGCAACGTGTGGAAGCTGCTTGGTTTGCTGTACCCCAAGAACTCATCCAAAGTCTCTTTGAATCAATGCCGAGGCGTGTGGCAGCGGTGATCCGCAACAATGGCTACTACTCTGGCTACTGATTTTGGCAGGAACCACACTTCACAGAAGTCTATAAATTTAATCACTTGATACTTGGTCAACATGTTATCTACAAAATAAATTTTGGTGTGATATCTCTTGTCTTTCTTGGTGTTTCAATTTGGGTGGCCAGCAG
>OU015495.1:101945158-102063521 GCA_907164885.2 Dolomedes plantarius
ATGCATTGACCATTGTATTTAATTTGAATATTCTCTTCTACATTAGTTTGTCTCTAAAATATCCGTTTCGATTTTTTTTTCATAAATACATATTTTTTGGACATTAATTGCATACATTTACCGTTATATTTAACTTGAATGTACTCCTTAGCGTAACACGGGTATTCAACTAGTTTTGCCATATAAATATATGATGTGTAAGTATGTTTATCCGGTCCTTATATGGTTTAGTGTTCCATTCTCGGAATAACCAGTTGTATGTTAGATATCCATAAAGATATTACACCGAAAATGAAAGAAAAAATGGTATGATAATATAACGACCACAATCAGTGGTCGTCATATTCTCACACATTATACTTGTTAATGATAAATATACATAAATATAATTTTCATAACTGTAAATATTTTTACTGGGATCAGCATTGACAACTCGATATATGTTATGAATTAGTAAATGAGCTACAATTCTCTCATGATTTCCTATAAGATCAATCAGTTAAGCTGCCATTACTGCGGTATCCAACCAATTGTTTTTATTGATAATTTAAACATACAAAAGCCTTGATAGGCATGACATGGAAATTAAAAAAATGAATATATTATACTTGAATTTTATTTTTAATTATAATATGCATGAAATATATACAAATATTGCTTTATCTATTAAAAATAAAGAAAGAATGCATTCAAGTAACTTTTTAGATGAATAAAGAAAGAAAATTAGTTTTCAAGGACCAAAGTTTCAATCAAACTTAATTAAAAAGTGAATGAGATGAAGAAAATTGGAAGAATACCTTTTAAACTACCTCCGATCGATAAGTAATGATTTAACATGTATTTATATATGCATATATATATATATATATATATATATATATATATATATATATATATATATATATATATATATATATATATATATATATATATATATATATATATATAATATTTATAAAACTTTCTTCTGGCATTGACATTGTAAACAGATGAAAATGTTTGAATCGAAACACGATACAAGAGTTAGACAATGAAGCGCAACAGCATGTCATCTGTCGAACAATGAAAAGCCTAAAATTTATATTTTATACTTAAAATAATTATAATTATATTTGAAGTTACATTTTAGTTAGCTTGAATTACGGAAAAAAAGTAGTATTTCAGGTGTTTGAAAGAAAATAACCTTAAAACATATTTTAAGAGAATTTTATTTGGATAATTGTTTCAGACACACATTATTCTACACAAAAATAGTAAAAAGAAAACACTCTATCGATTACCTCCCAATTTCTTTGAAAAAAAAATCTTAAATATGCATATCGGAAACCCTCATGCTTAATTAAATGGAAAATTGCAATGCCTTAATTTTTTGTCTTTTGTTTTGAGAAGTGCATTTTTTAACAAGTAAGTTTTGAAGCTTCTAATGCTTTCAGTGAAATTTGTTCATAACATTTTTAAAAAATTTTTTTGTACTTTAATTAACAATACGTATCATAAAAATTAATTAGTTTCGCAAAGAAATCAAATCAAACTCCCCTCTTTGTGTACAGGTTGCACTTATTTTTCCCGTAAAGAATAGTTATAAACTTAATGAAAACTTCTTTACATTCATTATTGTTCAGAGGATCAAAGTTACTGTACCCGACATTTCTGTATAGACCAATTCCATTTTTTTTGCGGTTTATTCCTCCAGTTAACGTTCATTAAATTAGACAATTACCAGTTAATACTCCGAAAGTAACAAGTAAGATTTTCCCTTTCTGTAGTTTCCTTTCTGTGCATATATGTAAAGCCGCCCACAACCCCCCTCCCCACACACACACATACATATATATATATATATATATATATATATATATATACATATACATACACACACACACACATATATATATATATATATATATATATATATATATATATATATATATATATATATATATATATATATATATATATACAGAGGCTGTTGGCACATTTTTTAGACGATTTTGGTAAGCGGTAATAAAAAATCGTTTGCTGCAAAAGAAATAATTGCAATTCTACTATGTTTTTAAAAGTCAAAATTATCGTCTGCGGCTTGAAAGTTTTGTTTTTATTCAAAATGGCGTTTTTAACAAAGCAGTGGTTCGAAGGCTACATTTATGCTCTTTCCGAAGAGAAATATGCATACTCCGTTATCCAAAAACGATGTGAGAGTAATGGTTTTGTGATATCTAAAGCGTCGATAGGTAATATCGTCAACAAGAAAGGAAAAAAACGTCAAATTGGAGCCTCAAGTGGGACAAAAATTCCAAACAAGTATCCAAGGAAAAAACGGACATATACGACTATTGCAAAGGTACGTTGTTTATGTTAAAAGAAAATCCCCATAGTCAAAGGACAGTTGCAAAATCATTAAAATTCTCGGTGTCTACTGTAAACAAAATGATAAACGTTGATTGAAATCTTAAGAAAGCGAAAAAACGCAATGTGCATCGTCTTCTTCCAAATCATATCGCTGAACTCAGGACACGCTGCAGAATTCTATATGAGAAACACTTATCCAAAGAAAAATGGAAAACAATTGTCACAATAGATGAATCTGGGTGTATTTAAATAATCGCAACAAAAAAAGAGCCATTTATTATCATAAAAGGGGAGAAAAAAAATTTAAGTACATTGTTCAAAGAATCGAAAGAAAGTTTTTCTAAGGGATTCATGATTGCTGCTGGTTTTTCTTATAATGGCAAGTTAAAATTAAAGAGAGTGGGAAAAATGTCAAGATCAACTCCAAATACTATCAGGAACATATTTTATCGCCAATTTTTCTGAATGAAATACCATCGCTTATCCCACAGTGCCATCAATCTGTGAGACTCCATCAGGACAAAGCTAGCAGTCACACATCAAAATCCACTGTAAATTTCCTAAAAGAAATGGAACAAAAAACTGGTATCAAGGCCATACCCTTCACTGATATCCCTACTAAATCTCCTGATGTATCACCTTTGGATTTTTGTGCTTTCGGACTTTTAAAATCTGCATTATCCAAACGTCGTCCCAAAACATTTACAGGACTCTGGAAAGCTGTTCAGGAGGAATGGGATAGGATACCTCTTCTGACACTTCAAAAGGCATTATTATCCTGGAAATTGCGGTGTCTAAAGATAGTTCAGAATAAGGGAAGTCAAATAGAACATTTAAAACACAAGAATTTTATGTGATTTAGTTTTGTGAATACAATATACATCGTCTAAAAAATGTGTGAACAGCCTCTGTATATATGTATATATATATATATATATATATATATATATATATATATATATATATATATATATATATATATATATATATATATATATATATATATATATATATATATATATATATATATATATATATATATAAACCTGCCACCCATATGCGTTCTGAGCTGCCACGCAATGGGCTAGAGTTCAAATACCGGATAAGGCCTGATCGTATCCGTGTCGCTCCCCTCATAAGTTGCAATGCTGGCTCACCACTATGGTGCTCCCATAATAAAGTAGGCAGCTAAACTTCGCCTATCTAAAGAGACAAGTAAATGCCACATTTTTAAAGAACATCATTTGTAAATCTCAGGGGGTTGTAATTTTATTGCACGGTAAGAGAAGTCTCTTGGTTAAATATAGAAGTTCCCAGCATGTAGTGATTATTTGGAGTTATTATTAGCAACATGTATATAAGTATGCTAATAATAAGTCCAAATCCATTGGAGTCCTCTCTTTATTGCACGGTAAGAGATGTCACTCGGTTAAATATAGGAGTCCTCAGCATGTAGTGATTATTTGGAGTTATTATTAGCAACAAAATTACCTCTTTTATTTTTAGAGTGTTTGGAATTACTTTCCCTTTGGCGTAACTGCCCGCCAAGTTCATTAATAATGGGGAAAACAATATCAGTTTTAATGACCTTATAGCTAAATATTGCTAAAAATGGGTTATTTTTAACATTAAAACTGTTTTCAGTTGGATTTCAGACTCGACGAAATCTGTCTAAGATTACAAAAAAACATATTGAAGAAAAATGATGCCTTCCAAGAAAATGGTGCATATTTGTCAAAGTGGGAAAAAAGATGATGAAATTGTAACGTATTGAACCTTACGAGGCCCTCATTCATTCATACAATTTCGATTTGATTTAAAATAATACCACCTGACTACCCGTTTCAGTTTTTTTTACTCACCTTGCAATCTGCAACTCATTCAAATAACCGGAAAGGTATACTGTAATAGTCGTGTAGTTATGCCTCCATTTTCGTAATATGCCCAAAACAGCGTTTCATATTTACAATGTAATCTTTTCAGTAGGAATGAACTTGAATGTGATGTTGTAATTGCATACTGTCCAAGATGCGGCAGAAAAAAGAAAAAAAGTATGCTGTGTGCTCAGGAACAATAGGACAGTAATATACGCGCGATTCCGAACATATACAACTCCAGTGTACCCGGTGGCCTTGAACTTAGATTTCGTCCTTGTAATGGGCTCCTTAGCAAGGCTTAGCCCTTCAGTGGGCGCGCCCATGTACAGAGTGCAACATTTTCGTAATTTTGAATGGTATGTTTTTACATTTAATGTTTAAATGTTCTAAGCAGTTTCTATATATAGCTACACCCTTTCTAATGCAGGTCTGATTTTCTGACCCTTGTATGCCTTCCCAGTCATTGGTAGTCGTGATTTAACAGCGGTAAACCAACGATTATACTGGATTACAATACGACAAAAGCAGGAGTTGATGTACTCGATCAAATATGCAGCTATTTCATGGTATCCCGCATACCACGAAGATGGACAATCTCATTGTTTCTTAGGTTTTGTGACATAATAGGAATCCATTCGCAAGTTGTCCTTGGATCCAATAAATTGAACAGTTTTGAGATAAAGCGATTTCATCTGCATTCTTTAGCCTTTAATTATAAATATACCTCAATATTATAAACATTTTATATCTTGTCATAAAACACAGAATTATTATTTTCAATTTGAAAAAAAAAAGTTTCTTACAAAAGGAATAATCAAGGGTGAAATAGGCGTTGCACTTCGTGCCACGCGCGCCTGCTGGTGTTCTAAAAATTCGCGCGCCTGCTGAAGGGTTAAAAAAAAGAATAATTATTTATGTATCACAGTCCTAACGCTAAACCGAGCTTTTTACCGAGGTCCACACCTGTTTTTGACACCTGTGCTCTCAGACCAGCGGGGTAAATTTAAGAGGAATCAAAATATCGAACGCGGGTTTGTGGTGGCCCTGTGGTACAGTGCGCTAGCTTTCGGTGATGAGGGTGCTCGGATCGAATCCCAACGTTTCGCCACTAAAATACTTCTGTTTGTGTCGTCCCTTCATAGGAGGTAATGCTGGTCCGCCTATATGGTACCCCCATAATAAAATGGCCTGCAAACTGCGGTGTATTATCGGCGAATGACTTCACGATAAGTGCCTCCGCTAGAAAAAAAAATATCGAAAGATTGTTCGATGATTAAAAAACCGCCCCGAAAAGCCGAACATGGTGCGTTTTGTTCCTGCCAGCTCTAGAACTCATTTTTAGAAGCGAAAAAAAGTAAATGTTCGTTACAAAGCCTGGAGAAGTAAAATAATTAAAGGTTGATGACAATTTGAGAAAATTTCTCCAATTTATAAAGTTTTAAATTATGATCGTTTGATCCTTATTGAAATTTGTATCGATAGCTGATTAATATTTTACCATAATAGACATTTTTAAGCATATGCAGTTTATTTTCAGCAGAAGAAAAGCATTTCACGACTGGTCCACGTTAAATTCCGATATACATATTATCCTTATGAAAGAAAAAGAAAATGCATTTTCCATTCCTACAGGTCTTACAGCGTCTAATAGCAATATCTGTGGGTGAATAATGTATGGTCGATGATCTCGTGGTGGGAAAGATCACGTGTTGTGGTTGTTCTTTCCTGTCAGTGCCTCCATCACGTAAGCCAAACTCATCGCGTGATATGCCGCTCGCATCATGTATGAGAAAGAGAAAAGGCATTTTTTTTCCATCGGTGAGATCCGAATCGTAAAAATTGCCACGCATTCTGGAGTTATTTTGTAATCTTTTGCACTTACTTAAATTTAAAAATGATAATACGTTGTTGTTAAATTTTTAATGCAGTCGCAACTGTTATTTAAAATTAAAATAATAACTAGAGCATTTCTCATTTCTATACGACGTTTGGTCTGCGTTAAAAGTATACTCTTTTGCTATTCTTTGTACTTTCAAGAAGAAATTAGAAACATATAACAGTTTTTACACAATGTGCATAATATTTAAAAAATGCATTCTATTCATCATAATGTCGTTATGGTTTCGCTAATGGAAAAAAAAAGATTTCTTTCATTGACTTTTAGAAAGGAAATGCCTATGTATTTTTATTTCAATAACTTATATATATATAAATCAATTGCTGCAAATCAATATCCTGCTTATTGTGCTGTATACAAATTCAAATTTTAATATGTTTTTAGATGTAACTCGTTATTGTCGGTTCCATGTATATTTTTGTTCTTCTTATGCCCACACACACATACACAATTATATATATATATATATATATATATATATATATATATATATATATATATATATATATATATATATATATATATATATATATATATATATATATATATATATATATATATGTACATATATATACATATATATATGTACATATATATACATATATATACACATATATATATATATATATACATATATATATATATATACATATATATATATATACATACATATATATATATATATATATATACATATATATATATATATATACATATATATATATATACATATATATATATATATATATATATATATATATATATATACATATATATATATATATATATACATATATTGTCGGTACACAGTAGTACATATATGTATATATATATATATATATATATATATATATATATATATATATATATATATATATATATATATATATATATATATATATATATATATATATATATGTATTACTGTGATCAAAATGTTCCGAGAATGGTGGTATAAAACAAAAGTTATCAATTTATTGGTCAACATTTATTGCATCTACTTCAAAGTAATCTCTTCCGACTGCAATGCACTTCTGCCAACGTTTTTTTCCAATCACCAAAATATGCCTTAAAGTCATTTTTATGAAACAGCTTCAGAGTGCGTAGAGAATTTTCTTTTATCGAATTAATGGACTCAAAACGGTGACTTAGAAGAGGCAATTTCAACCGTGGAAATAAGAAAAGTCACACAGTGCCATATAAGGTGAATACGGAGCTGGTGGAGCCGTATTTATTGAATGTTTGGTTAAAAACTCACGAATAATAATTGCACTGTGAGAGGGCGCATTATTGTGCAAAGCTCATAAGTGTTCTCGCCACATTTCATGCCGTTTTCGACGGATTACTTCACTAAAATGGCTCAAAACACTCACATAATAATATTTATTTACTTTCTGGCCAATTGGTAGGAATTCATAATGCACAACGCCACGACAGTCAAAGAAAACAGTCAACATTTCCATGATTTTTGAGCGACCTTGTCGTGGTCTTTTCGGTGTTGCTTCACCTTTCAAGTGGCATTTACATGATTTTTGAGCTGTTTCTGTATCAAAAGCGTATATCCAAGTTTTATCACCGGTAATAATGCGTTTAGAATGGAATCGCTTTCAGAAAGCATCCCTCCGGCCAATTGAGCGGTATTGCTTTTGGAACAACTCTCAATTGGTCGGATCTGGAAACGCTCCGGCAACGTGGCCGGCAACGCTCCGGCCACGTTGTTTCTTTTGGAACAAATTCAAAGTTCTTGGGACAACTCGAGAAGCGACATGTCAAAACTCTAAATAATCTTTTAAAATTGCTTGACAGGAACCAAATGATATGGGAACTTGCTCAATAATGTCTATTAATGTCGGACGACGGTCACCAAGCACCAATTCTCTGACCTGATTGATATCTTGAACATTAATCCAACTGGATGATATACCAGATCACGAATCATCTACGACAGATTCTCTATTATCTTTAAACTTTATATACCGATCAAATAACATCGTTTCTGATAAACATTTGTCTTTAAGAGCTTTTTGTAAAATTTCAAATGCGTTTGTGGCAGAAATTTTATAACGAAAACATAATTTAACGCATGCTCTTTGCTCAATAACATTCGCCATTTCATAAAATCAATAGAGTGGAAATTGTTCTCTCATTAAAAAGAAATTCATTTTCAGACAACAAAATGAAATAAATTTCTGACTATTGCCAGATGTTTATAGAAGTCGTAAAAATGTTTCATAAAAGTTTGCAGACGATATCTACTTTACATGTATTACACAGGGCTACAAAAAAATTTTTTTTTGCTGCCCAGGATTTTAGAACTGATTTTAGTTATATTTGGGGCGCTGCATGTATATATGAAATCGGTTTTCCGCTATCAGCTCTATATTATTAGATACAGTAAAACCTCGTTTATCCGAACTAACTGGGACCATAGGCAATCCGGACAATCGAAAATCTCGATAATCCGGGTAATATGGGTAATAAACAATACAAAATCCTTGACTAAGAAGACTTACTTTGTTTTGTAACAAAATTACATAATATTGTTTTCAAGACATTAGAAAATATAAAAATAACTTTTCACATCATGTCTTAGCAAAGATTTGGTAAGTCTAGTAAAGCTTTCTTAAACTCAACAAAAAGTATTTTATTACCATAACTTATTGTACAATCTATGCAGGAAGTGTACATTGTATCAAACTAAAATGCGAATATTTGGCGTACTTATAGTTACGTTCTTGCTATCATAGTTAAAAATTATTATCTAATGTGAGCATTAAATAAAAATAATGTTTACAAATCTGATCCAGATTATCCGGAGATCCGGATCAAGGAGAGCCGGATAAACGAGGTTTTACTGTACATCCACTTATCTATAAATGTTTTTTTCTATTGAATAGATTCAAGCATGGTTGATTTGTCCTCCTGGGAAACTGGACTTCTGGAAAAAATATGTTTCCCTGAATATTTTCAAGATGATTGGCGCCTATTTATTCACTGCTCAAAGCGAAGTTTTAAATGTGTCATTTTACACAATGGGAACCAATATGGTTCAATACTAATTGCTCACTCAACGAAAATGAAAGAAGAATATGACACCATAGCTTTGGTCTTGGAGAAGATAAAGTATCATGAACATCAATGGGTGATTTGTGTTGACTTAAAAATGGTAAACTTTCTCCTTGGGCAGCAAAGTGGCTACATCAGATATCCTTGCATCGTGTGTCTTTGGGATAGCAGAGACAAAACACACCACTGAGTTAGAAAAGAGTGGCAAGAGAGAGAAAACATGGACGTTGGGGAAAAGAATGTCATTAACGACCCTTTATTTGGACGAGAGAAAATCATCTTTTCTCCACTGCATATCAAGCTGGGCCTAATGAAGCAGTTTGTAAAGGCTCTTGATATGAACGGATCCTGCTTTACATATATAGGGGGGAAATGCCTAAGTTGAGTACGGAAAAAATTAAAGCAGGAAATATTTGACGACCCACAAATAAGACAACTCATCAAGGATCCTCCTGCCTTCGTAAATTCGATGAATGAGGCTGAGAGAAAAGCCTGGACTTCATTTGTTGCAGTTGTCGGAAATTTTCTGGGCAAATACAAAGCTGAAAATTATGTTGAACTGGTAAACGAGATGCTTAACAGTTTTAGATCCCTTGGGTATAACATGAGTATAAATGTGCACTATTTACACAGCCACTTAGACCATTTTCCTGAAAATTTAGGAGACACCAGTCAGGAACAAGGTGAAAGATTTCATCAGGATATTAAAACTATAGAAGACCGCTACCAAGAACAATGGGATACGCACATTATGGCATATTACTTCCGGAGTTTAAAAAGGGGCTGTTCTAAAAATCATTCAAGAATGTCGTGGAAAAGAAGTTTCCGAAGTGTTCAGTGACTAGTTTGATGACTTTTTCCTCTTTCTTGCTCTTTGTAAATAGATAAGTACTACTGCAATATTCAGTATGATTTTTATGTTCCTTTAACATTTTAAAAAAATATAATAATAATAATAATAAATTGCGTGTTTAGTTTTTTAATCTGATCCATGGATTTAACTTAAAATAGTGTAACGTATGTTTCACTAAAATGTTATATCTTAGAAATTTGAGCTCCTGGGCAAAAACTAATGCCATATTTAAATTCAAGGCGTCAGATTCATATGAAATCAGCTCCAAATACCCTGGCACAAAAACCAGTGATCACCTGTGTGTTATATATATATATATATATATATATATATATATATATATATATATATATATATATATATATATATATATATATATATAATATACTGTTTTTATTGTACGCAAAAATTGTACGAGATTTAGTTTTCAGCCTTTTATTCTAGTATCACAAAACATCGTATCAATTAATTACAGTTTTTTGGTTAACAGAAGAGATTTAGTAGCGAATGGTTAATTTTATCTCACGATTTATTCTCAAATGCATTGTTCGTGTTAACAAAAAGAGAAAATGAACCTGGCGTGAAGAATTACCTTAGGAATAAACAAGAAGTGTGGTAAAAATATTGTATAGCACCTAGCAATTATTTAACTTGCTATTCGAGTTCCCCAGACGCCTGTGAAAAGCATAAAGATCTTCCGGGAATACCTTTTTTCTAGATTAAGAAGTATTTTGTTTCCCTTTGTTATTTTAAAAGGAACAAGTAACATGCAGGTGTTGTTGGGTGGCATTATTTTCGACGTCTGGTTTCAATTGTTTTTATTTACTCCAGAGAAACACCTTTTTGAATGTGTAATCAAGTTTTTAAACTACGGTTTTATCACTTTTCTATTCTTTTTAGTGATATTTATACGGGTAGAATAACATACATTACAGACAACTCGTTCTGAACAATTAGGCTATATTCGGAATGCCTAATGGACAATAAAACAATTTTTAAATCGTTCAAAATTGCTGTCACGGATAGGTATTTCTAAGAAACTATTACATTTTTTTCAAATTTTAACTTGTTTTCTTCAGCCTTCGCATAATATTTTAAGCAATTATATACATTGAAGGTCATCAAAATTTTGAAGGTCATCAAAATTATGAAAGAGAAAGATAAAATACTGTTTAAAAACCTTTATTTTTCTGTCAGAATTCGAGCTAAAGTTCTAATGATTTCTGCCTTTCGTTCTAAAATATTAACGTATTACTAGTTCCATGTGTTCATCTTTATTAAAATACAAAGAATATTGTGAAGTGGTTAATTTTTTTTATCTTTGTTTGGGAGTCTAAGGTTTTTTTCATAAATAAATTTTTGCAATTCTTAATGAAGGTGTACTCGATTCTTAGCAGCAGTTTAAATTGATAGCATACGTTCTACATAAAACTTTAAACTTAATTATATTTATTTTTTCAGTACAATAGTAATATCTGTTCAAAGAAATTAAAACGATATCTTAATGAAATTTTAAAAGCTTAAAATTGAAGAGTTTTGACAATCTTAATTGGGGTAAGATCGTTTATCGTAGTCAGTTTTTTATAAACTGCATTCTGTTAATAAATGTGTGTTCATTTTTAATAAAAACGAGCTTATCACACGAGTATATAACTGTATCTGTAAAATACAATATGAAAAAATCAGCTTTTTTTGAACAACCTTCTACATTTGTGATTCTTCTAAAAATTTGAGATCATTAGGAATACATTCTAATAATTTAAAATTTCTTCATAGCTATACATCATGGGCATATAACAATGCAGATAATTTTTCTCCAATATTCTGAGCCCATGAATTTATATATATACACTGAAGTGCCACTGAATTAGGGATACTAAAGCCTATGCAAATTGTATAGCGCTGCGCATCATTTATGCGCAAGTGAGGGCGCTGTGGTAACTGCATATATAGCGCGTACTGTGTTTGTTCTGAATTAGTTGTTGGAATTGCCAGTATGGGTAAACTGCCTGATTTAGACGCCTTCGATCGCGGACAAATAGTAGGTGCGCGACGCATGGGCCATTCAATTTCCGAAATCGTCAGACAGCTAGGATTTTGAAGGTCGACAGTGTCAAGAGTATACCAAGAATGCATGGATGGTGGAAAAAAAACTAGCGATCGGGCAAACTGCAAAGGACAAATAGCCTTGACAGTGCGTGGTGAGAGACGGCTCAAGCGTATTGTACGTAGCCAGCGAAGCTAAACATTAGCTCAAATTACCACCCAGTTTAATGACGGTGCCAGTCGTACAGTCAGTAAACGGACTGTGCAACGCTCGCTTCACCGTATGGGTTTCGGGAGCCGTCGACCTACGAGAGTACCATTGCTCTATACTCTGGTTGGATGAGCATTCCTCTGACTTCTCTGTCGTGAATTGGCTACCTAGAAGCCCAGACTTAAATCCTATTGAGCATCTTTGGGATGTTTTGGAACAAGGCGTGAAAGGCCATCACACAGCATTAAAGAACCTTACTGAATTATGGACAGCTTTAGCCAATATTTGGCAAGCCATTCCCGTGGAACGTTTCCAGAAACTTGTTGAATCTATGCCTCGTCGTGTGGCAGCCGTTATCAAGGCCAGAGGAGGCCCAACTCGTTACTAGGTAGGTATCCCTAATTCAGTGGTACTTCAGTGTGTATATATATATATATATATATATACTGTATATATATATAATTAAAAATTACTTATTACCTTTGTTGTTAGTAATTATCTTTTATTTGTTTGCTATGCACTGTGGCGGTGCTCATAATGATATGTTAAGGTAATAAGCTTAAGTAATATTCATATTTTCACTTATCTTTTCATGTTTTTGGTTCCTGGCTGTAGTGGTTTGTGGCTTATACTGGTTTTTCACTTACAACTTTGTCTAATATATATATATATACTCACACATGCTTAGAAATCTGTGTCTGATCATGCACTCTAGAAAGACCAATCCTTTGTAATTGGAAATTAAATATAAGTGGGTAATTCTTTATTCAATCTTAGGCTGTCATAATACTCCTAAAAGAGTGCCTTTCTGAATCTTGAGATCAAAGGATCATATTTAAATTATCTCTTAGAATTTATTCCCTGGCTCTTCATTTGTTATATAACAGAAATTAAAAGAATGAGAAAGCAACACTTAACTGTCTCATAAACAATTTCATTTGCATTATAGTTTTAAGAAAAATATTTGGCATATTTTTATCTTTTCATTATATTACATTATGAAATATACAAGCCAGTTTGTATTTTCATTCAAATAAATAAATATGTAAATAAGTAAGAAGCGGTGTGTTTGAAACGTATAAACGTAATACATGTCTTACTCATGTTTTATTTTTCCTGTTTTACTGTATAATATGTATTATTTAACCAATTCTTAGGCAGGGAACTATATGGAAAATTTTTATCGATTAATTACATTTTAATATGAAATAAAATGGCCCGTTTGTAGGTTCTGTCAAATTAATAAATATACAAATAGAAAAGAAGCTGTGCATTTGAAGAGTTTAAACCTGATACATATCTTATTCGTGAATTATTTTTCTTGATTTAATGTACAATATTTATTATTAGGCAAATTATTATGCAGGAAATTTTATGGAAAATTTTTATCTATTAATCATATTTCCATGTGAAATAAAATGCTGGGTTTGTATTTTCTGTCAGATATGTAAATAAACAAACAAATAACTTAACAGAGGTGCATTTGAAGCGCTGAAATCTTACACATATTACTAAAGTTATAGTCTTCATGGTTTAATGTACATTATGTATAGTGAGGTATTTATATAACCACTTGTATAGTAGCACTTTGATACTAAATACAACGAAAATATAGCAAATCTCCATTATCTAGAATAGTGTTATCTTATTGTACGAAAACTACATGTACTTTCTAAAAAATAAATAAAAAATATCATTAATGAAAAAAGTATTCAGTTGCAAATCGTAAAGTGACAGAGGCACGTATGTCAAATAATCATTCCAAACAACTTTTTCATAATCCCGAACCTGTTCATTCCTTAATACATTCCTTGCATGCGGTGTGAGTGTAAGAGCAGAATTGCTTATTCACCCCCTCAAACCCTTAATTTTGGTATATTAAGAGAACTAGAAACTTGGTACTTAGTTGGGGGTAGAAAGATTTCGTGGTCGTAGACTTGGAAATAAAAACATTAACTATGTTCCTTATCCAAACTGTTATTTGAGTCATAAAATACTTGAACTTCGTCACAAAAGCGATCAGTAATAGCTGAAATGTGCGGGTTTTAATGACTCAATAAAATGGAATAAATTCTGAGTTCATTTATTCATCGTTTTGAGTTCTTTTTTTTTCGTGGTTGTGGGAGGATGTTATTATCATCGTATTTCATTTAAGTTTATATTTCTGCAAGAGTATTCATATTTGTTCCTAATTTATAAATTAAACACTATAAGTTAAATTAGTTATTTTAATGCCAGAACATGAAGATTAGTTAAAAGAAGTCCATAATACTTCCCTCTGCATCAAAAAAATTTTAGGTATCAGTAAATTATTTTTTATGGATATAATTTTCTCCTTTTTTTTATTAAATATATGAAATTTCTTTTTTTCTGTTCAATTTTACAGTAAAATAAAGCTAAAACATAATACATAAAGAAATTTAACTTTTGAATGATCTTTTTTTAAAACTTTTTGCCCTAAAATATGTAAAGGGAAATTCGAAGTAAATTTGAGCGATATTTATTCATTTAATAATCTTTTGCGGAGCATACTTGCAAATTTTTTAGAAGTTCAACATACAAAACTTTTTGTGTTATGGTGTTTCATATTAAGGCAAAGTATAAACAATGAAATATTTAAAAATCTATGTAATAGAGTAGACAGATATATGAAAATTTGCATGAATTATATGAATAATATTATTAATCCTGTTTCAAGTCACCCGTGACATAAAATTGCTTTGCAGGTACTCTAATATTAAACTTGACTCAGCTTATTCAGGATGTCATTATCTTACAATTTCTTTATTGATACAACGTTATATTTTCAATACAATAAATGAGATAAATTAAATTTCTTCACAGTTTAGATAAAGAGTATTTTTATATGTTATTGGCTTTATTTTCTCTTATAGGCTTCTGATTTTAACTACAAAATGTTGAAATAAATATATATATATATATATATATATATATATATATATATATATATATATATATATATATATATATATATATATATATTCTCTGCAGTTTTCATATGCACATATTCCGTCAAATACTAAGTATGGTTTTTCCCATTAATGCATGTGTGGTGTAAATATTTTCTATCAAGAATTTCTGAAACGTAAGAGAAATCTAGAGTAAACTAATGACTTAATACAATGAGAAGTATTCATAACTGTGCTTTTATTATTTGGATAAAATTAAATTCTGCTTTTGAACAACATATTTAAATACTTTATTATACATATACAAGAGATAAATATTAGCTAAATGTATATGCGTGTGCGTGGTGTATAAAAGTGGACTGTAATGCAATGTGACATAATTTAACTTCATGTAGTGTTATATAGAGTACAGTAATGTTAAAAAAACGTAAATTCCATAGTCAACGGCCATAATCTGGAAGCAGATCTCTTTTCCAATGATTAACAGAGAGCGCAACAGCTCTTTCATAAATATTATTCCGATTTATGCAATATTTTAAATGCATTAAGAGGCAAACCTCGTCTCAATTTTTAAGAGTTGAATTGAAACAAACAGTTTATGCAGTACTATAATACCGATCAGGCAACTTGATAAATCAAGAGGATATAAATGACTGCTTATGCATTTTATGGATTTAATATGCTAAGCCGGATAGTATGTTTTAGACGTCCCTGAAAAAAAAAATTATTTTAAACTTTCTTCCACGTACCAAACCAGAAGTAAAATATTTAACTGACAACTGCAAAAAAAGGTATGTACCTAAATAAAAAACTAATTGGAAATCATAACGAAAAAGGAAACGGATACAAACGCACATATCATCCATTCATACATTTGTGTGTGCGCGCGTATAAATGCATGTGTGCATATATATATATATATATATATATATATATATATATATATATATATATATATATATATATATATATATATATATATATATATATATATATATGTATGTGTGTGTGTGTGTGTGTGTGTGTGCGCTCTCGCGCATAAATGACTATAAAAGAGTGTGCGATTCAAATTTTGCTTAGTTTGTGAAGTATTCTCAGTATCTGAGTGTATTGTACATGAATAAACAATTGAATTCTCTTAAATTAAATTGTAAAATTATTTTATATTTATAATATAATTATTTAGATACAATAAATAAACTTTTTATCAATGCTTAAAGGTTATGGGAACCGTGCTAAACCATGAATTCAAATCAAGTGTAAGTAATTTGTATGCGTAATCAATAACGCATCAACAATTACCAGTTGGTCTATCTTATCGATACTCATTTACCTCAAAATAAGATGAATTCAAATCGGTGATATTTTTTTTCCAAGATTCGTGAATTATAATGATTTAGGCAATTTAGAGATTGATAAATGATATTTTATTTAAATGGTCTTCCCTAATTTAAAATATTTTGAACATTTTGAGATTAACTTTTCGTATAAAATACCATTTAGTGTAATCAGGGGCATTAATGAAATTCTAGAACTTAAATTGTTGTAGGGCAATGAAGATGCAACAGTAACAGAAGAAAAATCGTTGGAATAGAAAACAGATATTAATGCTTGCAGTTTATGTGTTTCTAATGATGATTACGATGATTAGAAATCAGCGTATACTATGAACTTGAAGATTTCGTTAATAGATTCATTAATAAATATCCGGATTTGATGCATTTTTTTAATCTTTAGAGACCCTAGTTTTATAAGCATTTTTTGTGCACAAAGAGAATGCAACGATATTAGAATTTAACAAAGTTTAAATTATAAAGGTTGTTACAAAACTTAAAGGGGAGGTTCCTGAAAATTATCTGGTGAATTTGTTAAATGTACACGCATTTACATAATTATGGTAAAGGATTGTATAATTCAGTCTTAATTACTGCCAAATAACAAATACAAGGGGATTTTCTCAACATGTGTGGGAAAAGAATTGTTAATGTTTGCATGCGTGTCTAATACAGTTGAAGGTGTCTGTAATTGAGTAATAATAACGGTTAAACATAAAACAAATACATTGAGTGACTGGAGATTTATTTCTAAATTAACGTGGTGAATATATTTATAATTGCGTGCTTGTCTATAATGCGATTTAGATAATGGTTAAATAATGTGATATAAATGGATGATAGGGATCTTTCTTAGTGGTAGGCAAATATTTTTTATATATCACGTAAATATACACTCATGGACAAAAAAATTAGCGCACCAAGAAATAATTGCGGGATCGTAACGAAACTTGCAATGAAGGTACATGTCGGGGAGATATGCAAATGATTAGAAATGCAGCGTGATTGCGCATTACGCATAGCCAGTAGAGGGCGTTGAACATCGTACTCTGTGGAGTATAAAACAGGTAACCAAAGCTTGTTTGAGTGTGCCGAATCATTTACAAAGGAAGAGCTGAGATAGACATGCCATTACGCCGTGTTCGAAGACAATATAAGCAGTTGTCGCAGTTTGAGAGGGGGAGAATCTTCGGGATAATGGAAGCTGGGTGGTCAGCTAGGCGAGTAGCTCGTCAATTAGGCCGCGCTGATTGTGTTGTGAGGAGGTGTTGGGACCAGTGGACCCGAGTGATGTCATGTACACGAAGACCAGCCTCAGGACGTCCTCGACAGACCAGTCGTCGAGAAGACCGCCACATCGTAAGAAATGCACGCGTACAGCCAACTGCTTCATCGGCCGCCATCCAGGCACAGGTAGCACCTTCACTAGGGGCCTCTGTGTCTTCTCGAACCATACGAAGGCGCCTGGCTGAAGGACAGTTGGTATCGCGGCGCCCATTACGTGTGCTGCCCTTGACGCCCACCCATCGACGCCTCCGTTTGGAGTTTTGCCGCGTACGAGGATACTGGACTGCAGCGGAATGGAACCAGGTCGTCTTTAGCGACGAATCCAGATTCAATCTCGGCAGTGATGACAATCGTGTTCGTGTGTGGAGAGCCCGTGGTGAACGCTTCAATCCTGCCTTTGCTGTACAGCGACACATCGCTCCCACAGCTGGTGTGATGGTATGGGGTGCCATTGCCTACAATACACGGTCACCCCTAGTATTGTTCCGTGGCACCATGACAGCCCAGCGGTATGTTCATGAAATCCTGCAACCACATGTGTTTCCACTCATGCAACGGCTCCCAGGAGCCATTTTTCAACAAGACAATGCTCGGCCTCATACGGCAAGGGTGACACAAGACTGTCTCCGCACTGTTACTACCCTTCCTTGGCCTGCCCGATCCCCAGATTTGTCTCCAATCGAGCATATCTGGGATCATTTGGGACGACGAGTTGGGCATCCCACGAGTTTGAACGAACTAGAGGCAAGGTTACAACAAATATGGAACGAAATGTCTCAAGACATCATACAGAACTTGTATGACTCAATGCCCGATCGTATCGCATCGTGCATTCGCGCTAGAGGGGGTCCAATGGAGTATTAACTCCTCCGTTCTTTTGCCTTTTTCTCTGAAATAAATTATCCTTTTTCTTTGATTTTCTTATCGTTTACTTATATCAAAGTAGTCATTACGTATGTAAAATTTCGTTTATTTTGACGACTCCTTCTTGGTGCGCTAATTTTTTTGTCCATGAGTGTATAATACAACTTGATCTGAGAATAATTTAGTTTTAACAACAAATAATTGACAAAAAATAAAGGAAATGGCACCTTTTTTTTCTATAAATTATGTGGTAAAAAGGGGTTTCTAATGTACAGGTGAAGCAGAATGCAGTGTAAATAACTCTAAAATAAGAAAAAGAACATCAAAAAGTTTTCTCTAAAATATATTCTACCGTAGAAACTTGATTTTATTTATGTACAAGTATTTAATACAATGTCTTCCCCATTATGGAAATCTCAAAAAAGATTACTAAAGTGAAATGTCATAATACTGCCCTGAAACCTGAACAAAACGAGTTTTTTTTCAATGGTGAAAAACAATCGTTAAGCTTAATATACAAACATTATGCATACATCTCTCAAAATGTAATTACATTCTCAAACTTTTTTGCCAAAATATAAATGATATAATATATGTTATTATCTTGATCAGAACTTTTCCCATAT
The DNA here is from genome assembly GCA_907164885.2 of Dolomedes plantarius. NCBI lineage: Eukaryota > Metazoa > Arthropoda > Arachnida > Araneae > Dolomedidae > Dolomedes > Dolomedes plantarius. The sequence goes on from OU015495.1 coordinate 101,964,499, forward strand.
TTCAGTTTAAAAAACAAACAAACATTACTTGTCAGGTTCATCAGTGGACAGCATAGAATATCTCTTTCAAATAATTGTGTTCAGATCTGCTGTTTAGTAAAAGGTTCCAGTTTGGATCCCATGGTAAAATCGTTATATTCTGAAGGATTTATTTTAACTTTACCTTCTCCTTTCACCTTGAAGAATTTTAGTTTGAAATTATAAAGCTAACTTATGAGATTATGGGTTGTTATTTCCTTTTAAAGTGATTCCTAACACGTTTATATTCACACAAAATGAAAGATTATCAAATCATTTAGATACGAAATTAGGTTTTGTATGTTATATTAAATTCAGAATCCACTGGAGATGCCCCCGCTTTAGATTTTCTTTTTATTTCAATCAATTATTAAAAACCTCACGTTTCATAATTACCTAGAATTTCTCAATGAGCTCTTCAGGTAATAAATATATCCCGCTCTTCAGATTTACGTCTTGTACTTTGACCCTTCCCTCATATAACACCAAAATGCACATTCATTCTTTTCTCTTCGAAATATCTCCATCCTCAATTTCAGAACATGTATTTCATCACGAATCGGGTCTGTCGTACGTGATGGCATCATTTAGGAGAAGGAACAGCTCTACGCACGTGATCCTCCCGGCCACGTGATCTCCCAACATAAATTTTCCATCAACAAATTACAGATATTTCGGAATCTGCAAAGCTAGAAATATTTTTAGGATTCTTGATGTCTTTCTATGTCAATGAGTTCCATGCATTTTGTCGGAAGAAAGGTGAAATTTTTTAACCGCTCACAAAGCACATGATAGTCATATTCTTGTCCCACATTTAGAGCTTTTTTTTAACCTTAGCACCTTCAATATTCCGAAAGATATTTATATACCAGTTCTCTTCGGCGTAGGATATTTTCCTGTAAGTTATCAAAAATCGGGTTTCATAATTTAAATATACAGTTAGAGAATACAAAGGGGTTCTAAACCCTCGATTCTGGGATTAAATGTATATTTTCTATATTTATACATGAAAGCATAACTGGGAATGAAGTTACATTACGAAAATAAAAGTGCGCGTATTTAATACCGAATAAAATTAACCAAAGGTTTTATTTAAGTCTTCAAATAATTTTGATAAAAAATATTAAATATTACGCAAGGATCTGAATTATTTGGTATAAATTGTGCTTGGAAGTGCTAAAAAAGTCCAGATAATATAAAAATGACCTTATATTCGGTAAAAAAAATGAATCATACATGGGTATTTTTTTATTTGTTAAGGATGCTGACAGTCTTTCGGATAATTTGCGTTTTATTTGACCTTTATTTTAATTATATTACGGGTTTATTGGAAAAACTACTTGATTATCTGCTCACTAGTAGAAGGGTATTCAGTATTTATACTGGCGGGAAATCTCCTTCAGACTAAAATGCAGCATTACTAATAAAACAACTGTATTAATTAAGTACTAAGAATTTGTCACTTGGTACCAAGAAGATGTCATTTGGTTTCCCTGGTAGGTCCTACTGTAGAAATGATCCCGAATTTTCCTCAGACAAAATCCCATTTTCAATAGCTCGGCTGAAATAAGCAGTGACGTATGTTCATTCATTAAAGTACATATTATTCCGTAGAATCTGACTCTCCTTTACTTCATAACAATTAAAAGACATTATATGGAAACTAACCCATCTGAGCACCAATATAAGTTGAATCTAAATAGCTACATAATACAGTATAAAATAACCATTTTACATTAACCCTTGTCACCCGGTGGTTTTATAGCTATACTACCCTTAAAAGCACGTTAAACGAGTACGTTAAGATTTCTTGTAAAAAAAAACAGAAAATCCATGTATAAATCTGTGGTTTCCGCTATGAAGTCAAAAACAGAGATTTAAATATACCAAGTTATTGGCTTTTATACCAATCGCAGAACAATAATTTCGACTTGAGTCTTTTGTACAAAGAAATGTACTTTTGCATACAAAATTGATAGACTTAAACCTTTTATACAAAGCAAAATAATTTTGTTTTTTTTATCAGTACTAGCAAATATCTAAAAAACACTTTTTTTGACTGAAACTCTTTATACCGGGCACCATAGAAATAATACTAACAGAGGTATTACACAATTGGCAATGTTTTGTTTTTTATACAGTTATCTTTTTACATCTGAAAAAAGCGACAATGCGAGCTATTCAATTTTTTTTAAACTTGAGACCTTCAAGAATCGACAGTTGGCTATAAAATTTTTATTGCTGCAGTAATGTGACAAAAGTATAGAATCAGTGCGACAAAAAAATATGCCGTTTCAAACAAATATATAAAATCTGCATAGGAAAACATTAAAGTTTTCTGGGTTAATGTTACTTTGGAGATGATCCGAAATAAATCAAATAATATCCGATGGAATTATTCGCTGAAAAATGAAGAATTAAGCCGTTTTCTTCATTCCCAAAATGTAACCAGATTCACAATATCTATCTTTTGCTTTTGTGAGAATTATCCTTCATATTCCCCTATAAGAATAATCCTGAGAAAAAATCCTATATTCCTCTAATTTCGCAGATCTGAATTCAAAAACATCAGGAATTTTTGGGCGTATTTCGAAATTTTTTAGTAAAAATATAAGCTACAAAATGAAATAATTATAAATTGTATGTATTAAATTTAAACAATTTGTTATATTTTCTTTTCACTTACACAGATTTCAGAGATTTTACAGCATTGGTACTTGAGGCAAGCAACTAAAAAAAAGTAAAAGTAAACGGATTTGCACACATAAAATAATTATATCTTGGCCATATGCTGTGTTAGAGAATTGTTAAAATAAAAAGGTATACGGAGCATAGATCAAAATGAACTTTACTTACCTTAAAAATTTTCAGTTTTATAGTATATCTATGAAGAGGTAATCAAAAGAATTATGCATACAGTTCAAGTAATTATAAGGTATTAGTTTTCCTACCACGACCTAAACGCAATGATAGTCACGTCGATGTAATGTTGTACCGTGTCGCGAACATCACGTTACCATTGTAACGACAATCTTACCGCCACATTTAAGTCACCTTGAGATCAGAACGTGAATCTTTTTTGTAGCATTGTAGTGCAATTAAGAGAGTGTTTAAAAAATCATAATTTGCCTCTACAGGAAGTGCTATTTACGATTGTTGTATAGTATTGACGTCAGAATGTAACGTCACAAAAGGAAACATGAGCAGTTCTGCATTGATCGTAGTACATAGTTAATGGTCGAATTACTAGGGTGCTTTTCTCCGGACACAGAATCTATTGGCTGTAATCCTATGGTAGGTAGGATAGTATGCAAACTTTCGGAATAGGTTTTAAGCTATAGACTCTAGTCACTTTTAATTACGTGTTGCAAAAATTGACGGTAGTGCTCCAAACCAATATAATACTAATGACATGGTGTTACCTGCAAGCCTGGCAGTAAAAGTTTCATGAGGTTACAATATTGTACTTATATATATGTACTAGCATTATAGCCCGGCGTTGCCCGGGTAGATATATAGATATAAAATTTTTGATGCATTCCATCAACAAAATACTGGGCTGCACCCCCCGCTCTTCATGTTCATCTGGCTAGACAGATTGCGCTTAGCGCGTTTCTATGAAATGATATACAAACAATAAGAAAGACAGAAACTTTGAGCCTGCGGACCTTCGTCTGATTATACGTGTGATTTTATTGAGAATTAATAACACAGTGTTGTGTGATTCGCACGTTTGGATTGAATAAGTATACGGTTTAATTTTATTTGTCAGATACTGTTTAATTAGATTTAATTAGATTTGTTTGATCCACTGTTTAATTAGAAATAAGTTTTAAAATTTACATTTGCCTTTATTATTTATTTTCCCCTTAAAAGCTCAGTTTTTTCCACATCACCCAAGAGGTAAAGTGCAAGATGCGTTATCCCCTTTATTTATTCAAAGTAAGGCGGGATTCCGCATGAAGCCTATTTTCCTTACTTTGGTGATTCGGTTTTTTATTGTCGACAGGTCAAAAACCATATCGGTTTTTAATTTTCCCAAGGCCAAAAACCATTGAAAAAGAGAATTGTAATTTGGTTTTTTATTTTCTTAAGGCCAAAAACAGTAGAAAAAGCAAATTGTAAATAGGTTCAAGCGATGAGAAAAAATACAAATAACAAAAGACACAAAACAGATCCAGGAAAGTTATGTTAAAACATACTAATATGAACTGCATTCTTAAAAAACTCTGATCTCAGTTAGTCTAGTGGTTAAATTTTATCTTTTACCATATTTAAATATTTCTTTTGTCAATTTATTTCGTTGTTATGCACGTGACGCAACATTAATTTAAAGTATCACAAAAAAAAAGAAAACACGTGATCAGCATTTCATAAATTAAATTCTAAAAATTAATCTTTAAAAATTCACCAAAAATCAGAAAAGGAAGGTAAAGATTCGAAAAAGATTTCGTTTTAAAGGAATATTTAGCATCTTTCTCGTGATATAAATTTTATAACAATTTGATTATCATTTTAAATGCAAACTTTAAAAAATTAGAAAAACAGCTTAAAATTTAATTATAAAAAATCGAAGAAGAATTTTTCAAAATTCTTTATCAGTGCACCCCTCTACTATAGACTCCACTATAGAAGAATCGCCATGCAAAATTTCAGCTCTTTATGTTCAACGGTTTGGACTGTGCGTTATCAGTCAGTCAGTCAGTCAGTTAGGCAGGGCCAAAGGTTATTTCCATGAAGCTCTGTAGCTTCATGGTTATTACCAACTCCACTTCCCCCGCACGGGGGAAATGGGGTTAGTAATGACCGCGCGGGTGATAGGTTTCGGATTTCAATAATAACATGTTGTGGGGAACTGTCTGTATCCACAGGGGGTACGCGCACCTGTTACGGGCACAAAAAATCATTAAATATTAATTTTTAAAAAACTAATTGAGCCCCAAACTTGTTTTTGCTGCGTTAAGTTTCTCGGGTCCTAAACATTAACTGTGCCGAATTTGGTCCCGGTGAGTGAAACAGTCTATGATTCTATAGCGGAGTAACAAACAGACAAGCTCTTTTATATACACTCATGGACAAAAAAATTAGCGCACCAAGAAGGAGTCGTCAAAATGAAACGAAATTTTACATACGTAATGACTACTTTGATATAAGAAAATGATAAGAAAATCAAAAAAAGAAGGATAATTTATTTCAGAGAAAAAGGCAAAAGAACGGAGGAGTTAATACTCCGTTAGACCCCCTCTAGCGCGAAAGCACGATGCGATACGATCGGGCATTGAGTCATACAAGTTCTGTATGATGTCTTGAGACATTTCGTTCCATATTTGCTGTAACCTTGCCTCTAGTTCGCTCAAACTCGTGGATGCCCAACTAATTTTTTTGTCCATGACTGTATATAGATATATGACATATCATGTCTTGTAGAAGCAGCAGGAAAATCGTTAGTTTATTGGGACGCCGTAAACAGGCGAATTTGTCTATATAGTTTTATTGTCGTTCATATGCAGTTCCCCATAGGGATGGAGATAGACCTAGTGACATATGAAATGTAGCAAACAATTTCAGAAAAAAGCGCGGCTTTTAGCCGTGTTCTCATTTTTATATCGAGAAAATACAGAAGAGGTGATGCAAAGGTTATTCACTATGACGTTATGTTACGTCATGGACTAGGGCGTTTCCAATGATTCTTATTGGCTCAGTTTCCTTAGACAGATGCTGTCCTATGTCTATACGGTTTTTTCTCTGCCTACAAGGAAACGAAGGGATTAAGTACTGCAGTCTTTATGAAAATTACATCATCTTTAGAAATCGAATAAATTATGTTTTACAAGAACATGGAGAAGTCAGATTATTAATATAAAAACTATTTTTATATTACATATATATATATACATATTGTCATTATCTTTCACGTAAAGTCATCGTTTATATTAAGGTAAAGGTTAATGGCACAAGTTATTGATAATCTCTGTTTAAAACAAGCACTATATAAGATTTGGAGTTTTAATGGGAAGTTTATAATTCTAGTTTTTTCCGATTTTTAAATACTTTTGTTTAATATTCAAAATTTCTTGACTTAATTCCTGTTAATTTTCGAAAAGACAAGCCTAAATTTTTCTTTTGTTCCTTCTCTGATGAAACATATTTATAATAATTAAGGTGACATCATTCTGATTTAATTTCTCTCTATACAGTTATATTACAGTGCAATTTTGCATCGATTTTTGATTATATTTGTTCTTAGTTTAGTGTTCTCCATTCAGTGCTATTGTAATGTAATACACCATTTTCAAAGTGACGTTGATATCAGGTGGACGACATTTCAACAATTCTGATACTAAACAAGCACTTAGAAATATCTAATAATTTAATATATTATAACAATATTAATGAGAAAAGTTTTAGCTGCATAATTTTAAAACTATAAAGTCATGCTTCAATTTTTTTTCAAACATATATGTGATTAGATTTATGCTAAAAAATATAGAAAGAGGGAAAGTGATTAGGTAAAAAATAAGAGCACCATGATGAATCTGAAATTAAGAAAAAAATAATCAAATTTCAAAATGAGAACGATTTATCATAAAGGATCCCTTTTGGCCCATCAATTACGTCATAAAGCATGATTTTTTTTGTTGTATTACAAATTGATTAAGTTTTTATTTCTGTCAGAATTAATAAATGCATCATGGTCTTAAAATGAGCATTTCCTTAACGGAAATACTATGGGTCAAATGACTACGCTGATTTAATTTGGTATCGATAAATCAATGTATAGGAATTTTTCAGGTGATTTCTTTCGTTTCTTATCAGATTAAAGTGACAATTTTCATGTGTGCTTGTATTTTTACTTCTAAAAGAATTTTTCAGTAAAATGTTTCGGTTTTGGTAAAACGTTTTGTAAATGAGCATTTAAATTTCTATTATTTGTTATTTAAATAAATAAATGGCAATTTTTTTGCCTATATAAAGCACAAATTCTCATGAAAATTAATGCAATGAAACAACACTAAGTGATTTATGCATCCTGTTTCTACAATCGGTTTGGTATCTGAACATTATAACAAGGGAAGATAATAGCATTCATTGTCATAGTTTTAATAATTTTTACACGAGAAAATACCACGTAAGTCGTACAAGATGGTAGTGGAAATAATATTAGAGCTCAGAATGACATCGATACTCAAAATATACTACTAGCATCCGAATTGCTTGCATGTTTATGTGCGGGTTAGTTATCGTTTAATAACATAAAAAGTAGTAACATTTTAGCTGATCTTTTGTGGATTAGCAATACAAATGAAAATTTAATAATTGATATAAAAATATATGAAATGTAATTTAAGTTCTTTTCTCGAAAGTGCTTTCATGTTTTATAAGATGAAAAACGTGGAAAGATATATATATATATATATATATATATATATATATATATATATATATATATATATATATATATATATATATATATATATATATAATATATATATATATATATATAATATATATATATATATATATATATATATATATATAATATATATAATATATATATATATATATATATATACAGTGATTTCCGCTTATAAGAATCACGTTTGTTATTACTGTTTTTGATTCTTATAAGCGGTTGATTCTTATAACCGAAATTTAGGTTTTTGGACAGGAACACACACACCTATATATACATATATTAGATAATTTACCATAAAATACTCTTTAATTTACATTAACTATCTTTTATTAAAATTATTTTTTATAGTTTTAAAAATAAAACTTAATTTTTAGACCTATAAGTAGATACACATCATTATAGTAAGAGAAGAAAAAAATACAATATTTGTTACAAGTTACAACATACCTGCTTAACAGTTTTAACATTTCAACTACAGGAAGGGAGCAAGAAAAAGTTTTCTACGGTAGTTTGACGTAATGAAGTTTTCAGAAGGCTGTTTATACCTCTTTCAATACTTATAGTCTCAGACGAAGATTTACTCGGACGGGTAAAGTTGCCCCCGGGTCAAGCTAATAGGACAGTGTTGTGGTAAAGCGTTTAAGGGGAAACTATTATGTTATGTCTAATAAAGAAAGGGGTGAATTTTACGACTATATTCCATCCCATCTTATCAATCTTTCTTTTAAAAAAAAGAAAGAACTTCGTGCCTTTTGAGGGTTTAAGTAGCTTTTTTGGAAAAATGAAAGGAAAGCGAAGAGTGTAAACTGATTCTTAAAACCGGTGGATTGATTCTTTAAAGCGAAAATTTTAACATAGAAATAATTCATTTGTTTTTGTTTACGCAATATTGATTCTTATAAATGGTTGATTCTTATAACCAGTGATCACTATAAGCGGTGGTTACTGTATATATATATATATATGTGTGTGTGTGTGTGCGTGTGTGTGTTTGTTTCCATGTTCTGCGTCTTATAACATAATTAAATATAGGTGAAAGAACAAAATTCAATTTATTTTCAAAATCCTTCTTGAAAAGCATATTAAGATCGCAGATATGAAGTAACCACGGGAAATATGGTTAAAGTCAGAAATATTCAGCTAGAAGAAATTTTATCCTCCAAAATGCACGTTTGTGGTGTTTCCATAGAATAAAATTTTCTACTGCTTCGCCTATTTAATAATCATATTTTTTAGGGTGTAAATTTTCGTAATCTCAATTTCTGATACAGGAGAAAAATGTTAGGCGAGAAATTTTGTGGAATATGGGTTTGGGACTTCTAAAACCGAAAGCATACGCAATGTTTTGTATCAAAATGCATCTGACGCGTGTGTCATTTTGAGAATGCACATTTGACCACGTATTTTGCAAATTCTACGTGATGATATCATTTTCTAGATGTCTGGAACACGTGATTCTCCCTGCCATATCATATATGACCTCACTTTTCTAAATTTTTTCATCGCAAAATTGAAGATAAAAAATCGAAATATAGAAAAGTACACTGTTCATGGTTTCTAAACTGAATAACAAATTAGAACTCTTCTAACTGTAGGATAACGTTTGTCCTTTGGGCCTGATTTTAAGACGTACCTTATATCAATGAATAAAAAGGTCTATTTATTGAATTTAAAAGAAAAATAATTTGGTATTATATTTATTTATCTAGATAAAGGACAAACTGACTGAGTAGAAATAATCTCACATTTTGGCATAAGTAGATAAAGATTCATCTAAAACAGAAAATATAGTATAAAAACTTTTATAAAAAAGTATAAATAAAAATATTTGAATTTTCCATGTGTTTTCATCGATAAAAAGAATAACTTGTAATAAACGAGAAGAAATAGTTTCATATTTTTATTTAACATTATAAGTAATTGAGAATATATAGAAAAATGTACTTATTCACAAATCTCTATGTAATTTTCTTTTTGTGTGATCAAGGAACCTCCATTATATACGATATCTATTTATATATATATTTGCACGTATATCTGTATATACAGGGTGTTTCAGAACTTTAATGGGACAATTTTAAATGTACAAATTTTAATGGGAGATAGGGTACAATGGAAGAAACTTTTTTTTATAGAAATGTATGGTCACAGACGTTATAGTTTGGTGCTAGTGTACGGGTGCCCCATCTTGCTGGAACCACTTTCGACAGTGAACAAAAACAGGAAATTCGTTTTAGAATTTGAATAATAATCATCTGCTATGGTATTACTTTACATAGAATTCAAAATAAAAGATGTACTTTAAATTGCCGCATAAAACTGACAGTAATAATTAACTTCTGGAGCAATTACATCCTCTAAACACCCTCTAGAGCCAAAGTTTGACGTCTTCGACAATATATTCATACATAAAAATTTTTCTTTTAATTTTCTCTATCTGCCATTAAAGTTTGTACATGTATAGAGTAAATAGCTCACTTCTACCCAGACTTGGGTGTATATAATTTGAAGTGGCACTCTAAATGAATTTGATACAAACACAGTTTATACATGAAACAATGTTTATTGAATATTCTTGCACATGTGGGCTTTGCTTTTAGCAACAAGATTCATACGTACTACTTGTACGGAATATATATATTAACATTCAATAGAAATACACATTTCAATACTCACAAACCAGCAGAGAGTCAAACCAGCAGTACTGCCACGTAAACTTTGGGCCCCCTAAGCACTAGCGCAGGATAACACCTGGAGCTACTTACCCCGTAGCTCCCTCTCGCTTATCTATCAACCTTAGCAACCTTTTTCAACCCTAACAACCTTTTTTATTAATGACGCTGCATGGTATTTATACTAAGCGCGTATGGCGAAATTAGCATATCTCAAGCAGCTTCTTTAATTCATTCACTCAAAAGTTCGATTCTTGTGAATCGAATCCTGTGTATACTTTACACATGAGTTATGCAACATCCTGTAATATGTCCATGAAAGTTTACGAGAGAAAGACAAGAAGGTTTATTAAAGGATATAAAAATGATAAAAATTTTATAATCTTGATTTATCAACAAATCTTCAAAATTCGTATTGTCAAACCATACAGAATGTAAAAATAAATAGACGAAATCAAAATTCAATGCAGATTTTATTCATTTAAAAGTTTTACATAGAGAAACATAAATATAACTTTTGTAAACAAGATAAATCAAGTGTACAGTGGTTGCTGTGTGTCAATGAGACCACTTGTCCATTCAAACATACCACTTAATCCACGGGAATTATTGGTTTCTTTCAATGGGCACACCGTATAGGGTAACAAACAACTCCCCTGGTGCCACCTCAATTTTGACTGAGCACTGACAGGGGCGACATCTGGGGGAATCGTACCTTCTCCCACCCTCTCTGACCTTGCAGAAAAGAACTCATAGAAGATATTACGTATTATAACATATATATATATATATATATATATATAAAATATTTAGATATATAAATACATACCTCATAAAAGGTATAGTACTTAAATACAACAATATGTAGTCCAATGCTAAGTATGTGAAAAATATTTATGATAATGTAAAATGTCCTCAGAAAAACATCTACAAATAATTCAATGGAGAAAAAATCTTTTCAATAAAGAAACAATTTCCCGTACGAAAATATTTTCTCTCGGACATTTTTATATCGATAATTCTGAGCTACGATTTAAAAAATTCAAGTGAGTGGCAAATTAAATAAAAAAATATCGATTATAACAAAACACGAAGAAAAAAACCCAGCGATTCAAAAAATGGGAAAAGCATAAAAAATGCATATTTTTCAATTAATTAAATTTCATATGTCAAACGCATTCAGTTATGAATTTGTGCCAGATAACATATTTTTTAATTAGAAATGGAAAAAAAAATGTTTAAAAAATATCCCGACGTTCTTATTTAGCCTTTGAAGGAAATGATTTCTGTCAAAATCTAAAAATATCTGCAGTGGTTTGAATCACGCAACAAGAATATTTTATTGCTGACTTCAATTATCTTTCCTGGATATTTTTTTTTCTTTTATAAAATTGTCTGTTGCTTAAATGGAAAAAAAAATCTTACATATCAAACTCATTCAGAACTAGCAATAGAGAAGTGATATAAAACTATTGAAACTGCCAATAACGTTTATTGGTAATTATACAATATGCATAATAGTAAAAGGAAAAATTTGAAACCATATAAGTAGGGGTACGTAAATTTCGCAAATATATATATATATAACATATAAAAACAGAAAACCCTTTCAAAATTCTAAATTTCCTTGAGGGTGGACTAATTACGTTTTTCCTTTTCGTTTTAAGAACGAAGGAATTGATTTCGGCATATCCTATACGATCCCTGAAAATATCTAGATAATCCCCTTAGTTATATAAGTTCTCAGACCCAGCCAACCGGGCTGACAGCGAATCGCTGCACGTTTGCATAGTCACCTGACGAACCGTCTATGAGTTTTTAAATAGACGTACTCCCATGTAGAATAGTGATGCGACATCGATAACAAAACATCGATGTTTTGAAACATCGATATTCAATATTAAAACATCGATTCTAATAAAACATCGCCCAAAATCCATCGATGTTTTTAAACATCGATGTTTTAGAACATCCATTTTTTTAAATTTTTTTAGTAATCTCTAACATTAATGTAACTTCCGTTAGTCGTGGGGGGAGGGGGTGATTTAATTTTACTCTCTGATTGGGCAGGCACAAATTACAAAAACTTGGTTGCTTTGGATTACATTGATGACTCAAAATTCTCGTTGTAAATACCTCCATGGTTTGCCTTCAAATGTCCAGATAAATTCGTGGTATTGCCAGAAGTTTTGAGGGACTTAAGGCAAATATTGCATTTTGCCAATTTTTCAGTGGTTTCGTAAAAATATTTCCAAACGGTAATTTTGGGAGGCATCTTACTAATAATATTAACGTCAACTTATATAAAACTAGAACAAAAAAAAACTTAAATGGATGCACTCGTGTATATACTATTTGTAAAATAAAACCCCATGGAAGGTTCTGGAGTGTAAGGAACATTCCAAGCGTTCTGATTGGTTCATTGGTTGTTAATTGAAATTTGTCTGTTTGCTAAGGAATCATTCCCCCTTTTGTATTCGTCCTTTTCAGAATTCAGACTTACATTTACTGAGTATAAAAATTATGCTACGTTGTAAATTTTTTTATTACGGTACTTTTTCATTAAAAAAAAACTTCGAGACAACGTAAAACATCGAGCACAAAACATCGATGTTAAAAAAACATCGGCTTCAATAAATCGATGTTTAAAACATCGATGTTTTGATAAAAACATCGATGTTTTGAAAACATCGACATCGATGTCGCATCCCTAATGTAGAAGTGGCACATTTTGGATTATCACCTCCACATAAAGATATAGCTGTTGAATGAAATAAAAGTTTTGTCGAGAGCTGCGGTGTGTTTTTGTATGTACAGGGCTTGAGGGGTCAATGAGTGTTCTTTACAAAGATCTTCGAGATGTAAAAAGCGACAGCAAACTTCACCGATCAACGACGTTGTTATGCGCGGGAACTGAATTTGATTGACTATAATGTCGAACTTGAACTGTTTTGACACACGGCCGGGCGGCAATATCAACCGTTTTGCCGTCACTAAACGTCCCCGTGTCTGTTTCGGTGCATATATATATATATATATATATATATATATATATATATATATATATATATATATATATATATATATGTATATATATATATATATATATATATATATATATACGTATATACATATATATGTATATATATATATATATATATATATATATATATGTATATATATATATATATATATGTATATATATATATATATATATGTATATATATATATATATATATATATATATATATATATATATATATATATATATATAATGTATATATATATATGTCGGACTTAAGCGGGAACGAAATAATTATTCTAAATTTAAAGGGGGCTTAGTAATTAATTTATTGTCGTGGCGTAATTCGCCACTATTCTCATATCTTGGTTCGAAATACATCGAGAGAAATCGGGGAAATTCCCTTTGGATTGATTGACATCTGTGGCCACGCCTATGGTTCAACGCCGGTGTATGCGTCACAGAGATGATGTGGGCATGCGCGGTGGCTTTGGATGGCAGAAAAACAATAGTGTTTAATCAGACGGCGGGAAACTCTTGATTAAGACAGTCAAGCGTCGCGCGGAAGCTTGATGACTCTTGGATTTAATTTATCAGATTGAATCAGGTAGCTTAAGATTTTGGAAATAAACGATGTTAGATATATTAATTGTAGTTCTTTGCCACCGGCCTTTTAATTCATTGACTGCCATAACTTGAATAATTAAGTAAAGATAGATTAAGAAGGAGTAAGTTTGGATGTAAGACGACGTACTGGGAAGGGTGTAAGTAGCGATCCCGACAACAGTCGAGCAGGATTTTGGGATCGCGCGAGGGAAAATAAAACCCCACAGCTTAAAAATGTAAGTTAAAAATAAAAAATTTAATCCAAGTTCTCGTCATGCTCCCTCGTGACTGCGTTGACTCGTTGGTAGAGTAAAATATTTAGGTTTGGAGCTGCAATTTTCGTGCTGATGCTTCGTGCAGAAACCAATGACAACGATTGCCGTCGCAGGGTTCCTGTCGGGATACCATTCGACCTAGATGATGTTTCGACTTCAATTGTGTGGATTAACAACGCTTTGCCTGCTGTTTGCTGCATTGTGTCTTCGGAGTGTCCAATTGTGCCATCACCGTTGCGCGGCTAGGATAACTTTGCCGTTCCGATTTTCATCAGTCGTCGAATCATCGCGCTCACCAGTTTTTCTTCAATGTGTTTTTTTTTCTCCCAGAGAGAGTCATCGTGGGTGTGTCGCAGTGAGTCTCCTCTCTGCTCTGTGTTTCGCCAAAAGACCTCGAAACGAGGAAGTTATGTAATTTTTTCTCTCCCGACTCTGCAACCAGCGTGAGTTATGTTTATAAAGACAGCGGTGCGTGTTTGTGAATTTGCCAAGCAACAGGAATTCTGTCAGATCTGCGTTTTAAAACAAAACGATAACGCCATGGTTTTCGGTCATCTAAAGCAGAGGCGGCTTTTTAACAAACATCATCCGGAGAACAGAAGAAGATTTTGTGTAAATTAAAAGAAAAAAAATTCGTGCAGAAAAAGTAAAATTTTTTTAGTTTGACAGGATAAATGAAGTCCGGTAAGCTCCGTTTTATTAAACTTTTAAATGTGAAATGAGTTAAGCTTGGTTTTCGAAAGAACTGTTTGATTAAAACGATAATGTGTGCATTGATTATAATTCTGTGTCAGAGTATTAAATACGATATGGGTTTTTGAAGAAATATTATATTTTGATGAGATAAGTTTTTGAATTTAATGAGATATTTGAAGTGTTTGAAGTTTCTTGAAGTATCTGAAGTTTTTGAATTTATTGATGAGTATTTTTGTGTTTTTGAAACCCATACAATTTTATAAGCATAGAGCTTTCCCACCCAGTTTCACTGAAGAGTATGTTAAACTTTAGTCACAACTTGAGGATTGGGTTAAATGATGAATATTAACTGACACATTTAAAAAAGATCTGTGATAAGATATGTAAAATTTTCATATTTTTCTCAGCGGATTTAATGACTGCTGAAAAATTTGTTGTTTTTGTGAAGGTTTTGTTGATTTGATAAGGATTTTGAGTTTGACAGACTTATTTCATGTTTCAAGAAAAATTAATTGATATTTAACCAACAATTCGTAATGTTTTAAAGTTATACTATTATGAAATTAAATTGTGTATCTATCTTGTTCTTGGGGAGGGGGGGAAAGCAAAGTAATGTACTAAATTAGGAGCAATTTTAAAAAATTTTGCAGATTCTGGTTTCCTGGTGCGACGATGATCATTTTATCCCTTGTATATATTTTGTGTTTATTTGAGTGTTATGGAGTAGTATTTTAAGTTACATTTTTATAAATATCGTGTTAAATATTTTTTATAGTGTATATTTTTGGTCGACCGGCAGGCTTAATGAGGAGGGCCTCTGATTGTTAAGTGTATATTACTATATCGAAATAATAATAAAAAAATGAGGTGTGGAATTTGCAGGAATGTAAGATGTGAAAGTTTATGAAATATTTTGGCCTTGAAATTGGTAAGATTTGGATAGCATATTGAAAAATGTGAATTTTTAACATGTTTTGTCAATAAATAATAAAATGATTAATGTTTTGACCGGGCATGAGCCTGTTTCACATGCCTCCTCATGTCATTAGGATTAGGATTAGTTTTAAGTAAGTCATTGAGTGATCAGGAAAAGTGCGTAATAAGCATTGAGAAAAGAAACTGCTTTGAGTAATCTAGATAATTTTGAAAGTTGCTTACATACATTTTTATATTCCAATTTACTGTTTCTCATATATTTTTAAAATTCAAATTGTGTGTTCTTGATTTTATTGGTTGGGTTGGTAAAATTTTATGATGTGTCTTTTTTTTTTTTGTATAAAGAAATAGCAATAATGTAAAGTTCAGAGATCCATCTCTTAATTGATTTTATATGTTGGGTGCTTAACACCCTCTTGACTCCACTTATGTGGTTAAACGTTGTGTGCTGTCTTAAATTAAAGATATAAAAAAAAAAAAAAAAAGTTTAAACGCTCTTTTTTAAGCTACTTTGTGTATATTTTATCAATTTGGATCTCATAAAACAAGTGTAATATTATGGTGTAATTTCGAAAAATATGTTTTTTGGGTTTTGTGCACAGATGAAGAGTGATGTACAGCGTCTGATTTACAGAGTTGATATTTTTATTTTTGGTTGTACAGATTTGGACTTCTACATTTGTTAACAAGAACTGAGTGGTTACTATATTTACTTGTGATTGAGGTATTATTGTGTTTCTTTAATAAGATTTGATGATAATTGTGTTTTTTAGTGATTTTTGTAATTTTGGAAATTTATATTGTGATGATTAGCAACTCGTCAATGTCAAGTGTGTCTCAAATGGAGACTTGTGTAAAATGTATCAGTACCTTGATTCAATCTGGCTAGGCGTGAATAGATAAAATTTTGGGTTAGGTTTAATTTAATTTGTGTTGACTGGGGAGACGTCCCTACTCAGCAATCTTTTTCGGTTGATAGTTATTTGGGATTTTGAAATATAATCTTAGTGTTTTCTCTTCTGAAGACTTGCCGGATGGAATTAGCTACTCCATTTGTGTGCGTGCCTTCAGGGGGACGGGGGGGGAAAGTTGTCGGACTTAAGCGGGAACGAAATAATTATTCTAAATTTAAAGGGGGCTTAGTAATTAATTTATTGTCGTGGCGTAATTCGCCACTATTCTCATATCTTGGTTCGAAATACATCGAGAGAAATCGGGGAAATTCCCTTTGGATTGATTGACATCTGTGGACACGCCTATGGTTCAACGCCGGTGTATGCGTCACAGAGATCATGTGGGCATGCGCGGTGGCTTTGGATGGCAGAAAAACAATAGTGTTTAATCAGACGGCGGGAAACTCTTGATTAAGACAGTCAAGCGTCGCGCGGAAGCTTGATGACTCTTGGATTTAATTTATCAGATTGAATCAGGTAGCTTAAGATTTTGGAAATAAACGATGTTAGATATATTAATTGTAGTTCTTTGCCACCGGCCTTTTAATTCATTGACTGCCATAACTTGAATAATTAAGTAAAGATAGATTAAGAAGGAGTAAGTTTGGATGTAAGACGACGTACTGGGAAGGGTGTAAGTAGCGAGCTCGTCATATATATATATATATATATATATATATATATATATATATATATATATATATATATATATATATATATATATATATATATATATATATATATACATATACTGCCGTTGATCAAATCTTTTTCGACATAAACTTCTACTAGTCAGATCAATTAGTCGTAATTTGCAACAATATTTGCACTTTTGTATAGTAACATTCTTCTCGTTTGAGAGGAAAATTATTATAGTATTATTACAATAGTATTATTACAATTCTTAAAAGCTTTCCTATCAGTCCGAGGAAGTGAAAAACTCAACGAAGTCAAATCCAGGAAAATGTAGGAGGGAATGACTGGAACCCGGTTGCTAGAAAACCTCAGTGAAACTTAGAGAATTGGAGTATTTCTGTTTTCATCTTTGCATTTTTTTGTTCTTACGTAAGTAGAGATAATCCTTTATCAAAAATGTCTCAAACACCTATGCCCCAAATAAACCTAGTCTTTTAAACATCTCATAAAACACCTCGCGAGATCTTTAACTTACATTCTATGAATGATAGGATCTTGTTAATTTTGCACAGAAGCCTATGGAAAAGTAAAGTTAATCCCTGACACTCCTTAGGTGATGGTCTAATTAAGGGACAAGTTAGCATAATCTCCATATACCTCAAAATAGATTATAATAGCATTAATTTTAGTTTTTAGTAACTTCAAGAGTGATTTCTAAATTTATAATAGGAATTATACAGATATGATTGATAATTATCGTAATTACGTACTTTTCCCTTAGTACACATAAACTTTCGTTTGTATAACTCAGGCATGGATAATAATAATATACAAGCACATCTACATTTTCTTGGATTTACCGCATAATCAATAATAAAGTTATTTAAGAAATTTATATTTTTTTTTCTGATTTTCATGCGAATTTCAAAATAAGAAGATTCAAATAGGGACATGAGGATGCAAAAAGGGAACCACTAAAAGCATGAAAAAAGTTAAAGTGTTTAGAGCACAGATTCCCAACGGGGTCCAGGTGGACCCCTTGTATGTCTACGGAAGTTTTAAAAGGGTCTATAGTATTCCAGGGGTCTATTGGGAGTATATGATAAATTTTTCTGTTTTAAAACATTTTAGGAATGTAATTATTATATAATAATATCCGTTTTAATATGTATAAATACAGATTTGCATAGGGCGGAGTGATCCACGCATCTGAAGTCGAATGTCCTGACGCTTTTGTATATGTCGGCTTTTATTTGTGTACCAACACGGCTTTTATTTGTGTACTGTAATTATGTTGTATGCTGTATATTATAGGGAAAATGGGAGGGGGTCAATGAAGAAAATCCTTCTTTTAAAAGGGGTCGATGTAGAAAAAAGGTTGGAAACCCTTGGTATAGAGTATATTGTTATTGTCTTTAGCTTCAGATACGGCTGATTTAAGTACTGTGCAAAGTTTTCGTAGCGCTTTTAGCACCTTTAACCCAGACGCGTCTACTTGAAATTAGGTAATTTGACAACTTGAAGCAAAAATTACGTTGCATCGGCGACACCTATAAAGGTTAAAAAACAGTGAAAAGGAGCAGATTTTATTTTGCTCATGTAGCCTGGAATATTTTCCTTTAGACAGGATTTCCTGAAGTGTGAGAGACTAGTTAGTTAAGCAGGCTGAAGTTAGAAATTTATATCTAATTGAGTGACGTGATTTTAAAATTACTGCTTGCAGTTACAAGTTTCTTATATGTTTATTGCAAATACGATTATTTTAATGTGTACTTAATTTGAGTTATGTAATAAAAATACCTTTTCTGAGTTAAACTAACTTTTTCTTTCTTCTAGAATTTAAGCAACCGAGTATTTGTTTAAGACTTACTTCAAAAAGGTATTTATAGGTTTCAAAATAGCAGAAATGATGTGTAAATTTGTGTGGAAGTATCGAGTTTATGAACCACTTTCATTTACAGTCCGTACAGTCCTTTACAGTCCTAAAATTCCTTTGCTGAGTTAAACTAACTTTTTCTTCCTTCTAGAATTTAAGGAACAGAGTATTTGTTTAAGACTTACTTAAAAAAAGGTTTTTATAGGTTTCAAAATAGTAGAAATGATGTGTAAATTTGTGTGGAAGTATCGAGTTTATGAACCAGTTTCCTTTACAGTCCTAATACATGAGAACTTTAATCGTTTTTGCCTGTAGCAGGTACCACCATATAAAAATAGTTGTTTAGAAGAAGCTTTTCTCAAGATCCATAATGATACATAATTCTTTTTCCTCTGAAATTTATTTAAGGGAATGGTACATTACAAAGCGATTTTTGAAGTTTTAACTTCAGAAGTATGAAATTTTGCATATATATTCATTAAAGTATAACTATATCAAACATCTTATAAAATTTTATAAATATTTACATTTTTTTTTATATTTTAAAAATTGAAATTTTTATTATGTTTTTTAAAATGTTCCATGCGATCCAATTTTTAACTCCCCCCCTTAATTTTGCATTTTTATATTGCTTATTTTTATATTGCTTTTAAATACATTTTGAACAGAGATATGTATTACTTTGTGCTTTCGTTGAATAGTTAATTTTTAGAAAATATTTTTATGCTTGAGCTCTGAATTCTTGGGAAATTGTTGTACTTTTCGACATTTAAGTTTGATAATCTAAATGATGTCGAAACCTCAAATGGATACATAACTTTATTTTTAAGTATCAAAGGAGTCTTTATTACAAATTTTATAAAATTTCGTCAAATATTATGACGCAAGGAGCATTTCAAAGACTTGCAAATCTGGAAATTACGCATTTCGAGAAAAAGCCATTTAAGATATTTTTTCACCTACCTTTAATATATACTTTTCTAGAGTTACAAAGTTTTCATTTTAATTTTCATTATATGTTTTAAATGCATTTTATTCCAATATTGACATATTTGTAAAATAGTAATACACTTCCCAAAAAATTTCAATATATGGTAATTTGAAAGTCTACCATCACTTTAAATTTCTTCAAATTTATTCTGAAAGGTCTTTTAAATGAATAATATTTTTTCAGATTTATCAGTTTCCTTATCAAAAAAATATTTAGACACATTTTCTAAAGTATCTTATATAAGAAAAAATCTATTGTATTGCATCAAATTATTTCTTGTAGTTCTCAAAATTTACGTTCCGAAAACAAGACTATGTTACCATTTCACTTTATTAAATATTATAGTGGAAAATTATGCTTACGACTTTTTGAAAATATACAATATGTGAATTTCTAGATATTCATGTAAACCTTTTACCATTATCTGCCATAGCCCATACGTTTGAATTTTTGCTTTTGGATTCATTTTTTATCATCTTCCGAGACACATGCATTCATATGCATGGGGATGATTTATCTAGCTGTACAAGATAAAGAAAAAAAGGGAATAACGTTTACGAATGCAATGTTTCTGTGTCACTCCCGGTCTCTGAGGTATAAAAGATCCAGATAAAGCTATTTGATGATGTCAACATTGGTGAAAGTATGTCAAAAATGCTGGTCTCAAAACTCAAAAGGAAGTACATGATTTCCCTGGAGATGTTTCATTCATTTATTAGATCTTCCCATTTCTCCATCAGATATATGCTTAATAGTCGGAACTCATTTTGGCTGCGATGTACTTACAAGTCATGAGTTAAAATTTTTTGAGCATACACGCGGACTTATTAGTGAGGAAAACTATGGGAGCGGTACACTGTTCTAAATAAATTATGTAACGACTATTAGGAATAATAAAGATTATGCAAAACGGTTCTTATGACAGGAATACCGCCCGATAATGTTTAAATTACTGGAAAATAGCTCTATAGAAATGCTCTCATTTTGTGTTCTTTCAGAATGACAATCCAAAATTCAATTCAGCGTTAAAAATATGCAACTCTGTTGCTATACTTAACCAAAGTTAGTTGACCATTATGAGTTGAATATGGAAATCTGAGTTTCTTACACTGCTAACTCTACACGGTTGGATTCAAACTAGTATAAACTATCTCAAATTTGTCATGGTATAAAAAACTACCGAGGAGAAAAGAAATGTATAAATCATTAGCTACTTTTTTTAATTTCTCCGGCACAGTTCTTAGCAATAGAAATATTACTTAAAGTTACATCAGAACCATTGTGCTTTGGTTTTCATCGCTCATGTTGAGGCACTGATGGAAGCATACGACTGAATTAAACATATGTTTAATGCATATTTAACAACGCTAAGCTTAATGGCTGATTTTTTAAGTATCTTCAATCTGCTAGTGTTCTAGTTTCCAATGCATGTTGGTCGAACTAAAATTATAATCTTCTCCTATTATTTCTTATAAGCAAAATACATTCCACAGATACACTCATACATGCATATATATATATATATATATATATATATATATATATATATAACATACAAAGCAGAAACATTTTCTAATTTCAAAAGTCTTTTCATTTTCCTTTAACATTACTTGGGTATAAGCAAACTAATAACGTTTTTGTTATATTGAAAGTAACCCAAAAGCAATAGTAGACAATTACTATATCATACCTTTAAACCCCAGTCTCGTGGGCGCCAAACTTATATAAAAGGCCACAAGATCCTGTGCCCAGAGATCTGATATGTCCTATGGTTGCAGAGTGCAAGAGTCATGTGACAACGACCTTATGAAGTTTTATTTAGGCCACAGCAAGGTTTGCCGGGGTCTTTTCTCTCTGTTTTCGTGCTTGCAACGCTGCGTCCGTCCTGTGTTTCTTTCGTCGCACGCCTATTCTCCAAAGTTCAAGATATGTGTCACCTGCGAGTTGAGTGTGGTCCTTACATATATGTCACCCTCGTGAAGTTTTCGTCCATTCAATTAAAAGTTCAGTTAGTGTGGACTATGTTTTCCTCGTGTTCTCCACTCAGATCGTGCCTACATTTTTCTACGTTAAAAGTGACACTATACCGTGTAGCATTCCATCTCGTGTGACTGCAGTGTATCCGGTGTTCCGGAACCAGTGATGTGCAACATGTTACTTACACACACACACACACACAGACACATATATATATATATACACTATATATATATATATATATATATATATATATATATATATATATATATATATATATACATATACATATATATATATATATATATATATATATATATATATATATATATATATAGAGAGAGAGAGAGAGAGAGAGAGAGAGAGATAGATAGATATACAGAAGGTCGTTATCAGCAGAATATTTTAGAATAAATTTTTGAAAAAGAAATTCCAGCCTTATACGGAAAGGACATTGATGAACTTGATCTTCATATGGACAAAGACTCTAGTCACATGTCTAAATCAACTGCCGCTTATTTACAAAGAAATAACAGAAACAGAAATAAAGTGCATTTAATGAAATACCTGTAAAATCCCCTGACACTTCTCCAATGGAGTTTTGCGCTTTCGGTTTATTAAAACGAGACTTAGGAAAATGGCATCCAAGAACACTGAACGGACTTTGGAAAACAGTTCAAGAGCAATGGGGTGAAATTGACATGACAGTACTAAGAAAAAGTTTACTTTCGAGGAAAATTCGAGCTACAGCTACTGTTAACAACCATGGCTATCAGATACAAGCAAATCGCCTAAA
Organism: Dolomedes plantarius; assembly: GCA_907164885.2. Classification (NCBI taxonomy): domain Eukaryota; kingdom Metazoa; phylum Arthropoda; class Arachnida; order Araneae; family Dolomedidae; genus Dolomedes; species Dolomedes plantarius. The sequence goes on from OU015495.1 coordinate 101,987,370, forward strand.
AATATACGGCATTCATACATAAAACTTAACTATCAAAATCGATTCCATAAAGTGAGAACGACCTTCTGTATATATATATATATATATGAATAATTTTTTTTTGCTCTTAATAAAATTATTGCTTATAATTTTACTCGGAAAGGGAAAATTTAAATATACATTTCATAGCGACGCATTTGTTTCATGTAAATAACAACATAAAATAAATTCTTAATATCATAGAGTTAGAGCATTAATAAAAGAAAAATTTTACGTCTATTGCTAAGTAATTTCAGGTAATGTTCATTGAATCAGAAAATTCATAAATTTTAATCCCCTAGATTTCCTTTTTTCTTCAGTGATACCCCTGAGTTATGACTATAAGTCTGTTTTATTCCAACACGTCCCAAATCGCTTGTTTAAAGTCCTTTGCTGACAACAGGGCAATTTTTAACGGATGTGTACAATTGTGCACAATTAAAACAACAATGTTTCAAATCTGCCAAACGTATTTAATGAGAATTCTGTTTATATTAACTTACCAATTTCTATTCTTTTGAATCGTCACGATAGCATGAAAAATGAAGTAAAATAAATTTGTTATTAAATGTCTCTATTTTAAAGAAATTTGTTTAAAAGTAAAAGAAAGCAAAATTAAATCTGAAATTCAATCATTTTGACCAAAATGTTCAATTCCACCTCTCTATTTCAGAAATTATTCTCATATTTACAGGAAACTGTGCATGCTTACACACATTTTCACCAAGGTAACTGTTTTATAATCGCTCAGTTTAAACTTGCAAATTAGTTCAAAACTTTGTCTACAGGGTTCTTATGTTTTAAGTACACCGTGGAGAGAAGTACTAAATTTGAAAATACGAATCAAAAATATTTTGAAATTAAAACAATATTTCTAGATTTATAGGTTCATTAAATTATCCAAGAGGAAAAATTGACAACGTTTGAGTCTCTTCTTATTTCGCTAATTTTCTTCGAAGAGTTGTTGCATACTTATATAGAGAGATTTGAGAATATGTGCGATTTTTGAAATATGTACTTACTGGCGATTTTGTACCACTGTTAAAGAACAGATAATCACAGAAAAACAGAGGTAATATGAATTGAGACAAAAGGAATTGAGGTATACCGAATATAAATTGAGACCAGGTTTGTAAATAATCGTGAGTTTTCCCATTTCATTATTTGCAATTATATGAACTTTTTTGCAGATAAACTTTATATATATTGAAATTTTACAATGTTCCATTAAAAGCTCATTTAAAAATCCTCTCTGAATTTAACACTTCGCCCATTGGTGATATTCTGAGTAAGCAACGATATTGATGGAAACTTAATGACGATTAATATTGCAGAATTAAACGAAATTTAATGTTCTCGAGCTTGATTGGTAACTAATGATATTTTCGATACTTTTGAATATCAAATTACAGCAAAAATATTCAATAACTGCCATTCAGTCATTATATTGGAAGTTCGCTTTTAAGACTTGCATTAAGTGTAAGTTTTTATTTTTTCCCCATTTATTTTCCTTCATTCTATAAAGTGAATGTAAAATACAGAAAATTTTCATATATTCGTAAAAGATTACTATTAAAGATATTCATTATATACATTGAAATAACTCTGCAATGGTAATGCGTTGTAATTTAGTGAAAAACCTGTTTCTGGAAAATGCATTTTCTATAGAGATTTCTTTGATTATATTCAAATTAAAGTAAAAATTTACTACCAAATTTCGAGGACTGACTAGAATGAATTTGTGTAGGAAAAGTTATTTATATACCTTCGGAAGGGAATATAAACCATAATCATTTACTTCTTGAAAAATTCCTCAATGTTTCCAACATTCTTTTAAATATTTTTAAATGTTTTGTTCACATTTCAAACCAAAAAAAAATGTGCAAATTAATCTCTTTATCATTTCTTAAGGCACATGAAATTTATATCACAAAAAATTCACAAAGGATTTTATAAATGCAAATATGATCCAGACTTTAATATATTTTTTCTAGATTTAAAAAGTAAGGAAAATGGATAGCGAAACTGTATTTGAAGGTACCTATTTCAAGTTCTGTGTTTGTGTTTGAAATGCATAAAAAACACACGTGTGCTCGTGTACACACTTTGCTATCTTTAAGGGCGAATGGATCCAGAACACACAATTAGTCTCAACGATTGTTTCCATTCTTTCCTATATATGTCATTAGATTTATGAGCCCGCTCACTCCGGTCTTCATATATTATTTTGTTATGCTGTAAAATGGGTTCTTTTGGCATACGTTTCTGTTTACCATCTTATATTTCGCCATTTCCTAATATCCTCAGCGAGTTTGGATCATGCTTGCCTGCACTGGAAAAACATTTATTTCTACCCTTGTCCATTTTGTACACATATCCATTAATAATTTTATAGAATGAATTTTCAAAACAGTTTTAATCATTCATACTTTAACTATTGCCTTTGAAAGATGAATCTTTAACCTAGAGTCACACACACACACACACACACATATATATATATATATATATATATATATATATACGCGATATGGACATACTCCATCAAAGCTGTATAGCTGTATTCAGTAAGAGGCTGATATGGGAGTGAAATGTAGATAGGCGTGGGAAAGATGCCCGTAAGTGTACATTGCCAACGTAGGTTAGAGATATTATACTATTCGAGTTAAGCATCCTTAACCCTTTACTAACTATTCAATATCAAGTCATTGTTGGGGTCTATACTGATTCACAATAAATGCCTGTCAGTATTTTGAAGTATTTTTCGTCTTCACATATTGTATCTACAACATAATGTATTACTTAGTTATTTTTATAATTTGTCTAGAACACACTGAAATTGTATTCTAAAGAATTTTCAATGTCTGCTTGCAAAGAATATCAATAGAATTTGCATGATATTTAGCCACCATTACCTTATATGTGTGATATACAGGGTGGTCATACAAAAATTTGCCGATATATGGACCTCTAGCAGCCGTTCCGTTCAACCAATCGAGATAAGACTTCAGATATAGTTATTTAGAGAGATGAGCTCGGAATTTTGTGAACGGCAACAAAGTGGAGCTCACGGTTACGGTTATAGGTACAGAAACTCGAAATTTTCGAATGGCAACGCCCACTTTTTCCCTTCTCAAAATGCTCATGGCATGCGAAAACCCTAAATAGCGTTGGAACGGTACATGCATCACAAAAAACGGATGTGTTATGCACGCACAAAAACAGCTCTGCGAACGGCCTACAAAAACTTGGAGGAAATTTGCATAAGACAGAGGCAAGACAGTAATCACTGATGACAACACAAATCGGACAAATGAAAACTTTTATTTGTATTACACATTTTCCACATGGGTGCCATCATCGTGTTTTTGTTGGCCATTCGCAGAGCTGTTTTTTGTGCGTGCAAAACGCGTCGGTTTTTTGTGATACACGTACCATTCTAACGCTCTTTAGGGTTTTCGCATGCACTGAGCCTTTTGCGACGGGAAAAAAGTGAGCGTTGCCATTCGAAAGTTTCGAGTTTCTATACCTATAACCGTAACCGTGAGCGCCACTTTTTTGGCGTTCACAGAATCCCGAGCTCATACCTCTGAATAACTATATCTGAAATCTCATCTCGATCGGTTGATCGGAACAGCCGCTAGAGGTCCATATATTGGCAAAGTTTTTTAAGAACACCCTGTATATTCAGTATTTGTTTATTCAAGGAATATAAAGTCTATATTTGCAATTAATATACCGTATTAAAAATATTTTCTTATACGCCCGTAGTATATGTGTGCCGAACATTTGCATTTGGGCAAAACATATCCAGCATTTTCTCATATTCATCATCTATATAAATATAAATTTTGTATTTATTTATACGCAAAATATGCATCAGGTTATTGTTAATAGGTATGCGTTTATACGATCGGGGAGAGAAATTTAACAATGTTTGCCTCAAGTATCTGTGGCAGTGTAGAGAATGGAGTCGCAATTGTTAAAACTCTAATGAAATCACAAATACCTGAACACCATTCATTTGCAAATTCCAGATATCAAGAATATGGTAATTCAAAATGCAGTTCGTTCAATAAAAGGACAGGAGAGTGAAATGTCTATTTTCGTATCGAATAGCATGTGTAAAAATATCTTAGAGTTATATAACTAGGATTGTTGAGCACAAAAATAAAATGCAGTTATTTCTGAAACCTTAACGTCTGTCTTTCATGTGGCTAACTAATTCTCTTTTCTAGTAAACTATTCGACTATTATTAGCTCAATTTCAGATTCGATGAACTATTTTTACTCTTGCATTTAGGTGCTGCGTGAAGCCCAAATTGAGGTTCTTCATGATCATTCTGACATTTTTAGAAAATGATACATAAAACAAACTTGGGTATTGCCGACATATTTGTTTCACATTTAAAAAAAATATTAATAAAAATTGAAGATTACCGACATATTTGTATGACATTTTTGTAAAATAATAAATTAAAACTGGATATTACCGATGTGTTTCTAAGAATAAAGTAAATATATATGCCCTATTCCCTACAGGACCTCATAATCCAATTTCATATCTCTTATCATTCAAAATTGGAATTGAATTTTAGCAGGAAGTAAGGACAGAATTTTTTTTTTATTCAACCACATTTTGTAATGATATTCTAATAAAAAATTTTCTTACGTTAAAAAATTATGCATTTAAAAATACATAACAATATGAAATTTTGCTTTAAAATTTTTTAATTAAATATTTGAAGTCTTTCTTTATGATTTTATATGTGTGTTAAACCAAAAGCTCTTTCTACATGTTTAATTTTTTTGCTTTTGACCAGGAGAAGGGTTTCTAAAGAAATAATTTTTACTATTTATTAAAATTTTGTGTGTAAAACTTTTTTATAACTTTAAAAAACAAAAAAATAATTTTTCAACTTAAATTTTGCTTAATGGGAAATATTAGTAGAATTTTTCCTCTAAATATAAAATTTTTAAATCTATTTAAGTAAAATAGATCAAAGTAACGCCGTATAAAATTTCACTGAGATAGCTAGCAAAGAATTTGAGATATGTCCATTTAAAGCTGAATTAAGAAAAATTCTATTTAGAAATGAACGTGACATAAGTACGAATGGAGTCATTTGGCACGCATAGTCAGTACTGTGTAAAAGTACTGTTTTGGCAATGTAATCATGGAAGAAATATGTAGTTTGTGTTATTTAATGTAAAAAAAATCTAGAGTATGTCTTACACTAAGAAAGTTAGAATGTGCCTCTTAGAGAACTGTGTGTAAAGTACCCTTTAATTTATGTAGTTCAATTGAATTTGAAATTCTTATTAACTATTATATTTCAGTTAATAATTTCAGTTGATTGCAGCAATTTGGTCATTTGCATGACGGACATACATAAGAATAAAATTAATCATATTAATTTTCCGAACTGGATAATCATCTAATTTGTTTCATTCCTAGACAGTACATTAAACTGACACTACAAGGTCATGCAAAAAGAAATATTCTAAAGCTTCATTTCCCTCCAAATTTATCACTTTTAAGACTTTTTTCTGACAAATCGAAAAAGATGACTGTAAAATACATCCATGCTTTAGCGTTAGTAGCATTTCAAATTGTTTCAAAATAATTGCCTAATTTGTGAAACAATTAGCAATAGAAAAATATTTTTATATCTGATATTGGTATTGAATTGCATAAGTGTAGCCATTTTATAGATTAAATGAAGCAGTATCTCACAAGACTAAATGCATAGACTGAATGCCACCCTGTTTGGTGGAGCCAGTTGCAATATATATATATATATATATATATATATATATATATATATATATATATATATATGTTGGAATCCAACTCCGAAATTGGACAATGCCCGAAAAATATGCTCACAACGCGAATGGATCGCAGACAAATGGGACAAGTCCGAAATGTTCCATTATTTCGGACTTGGGTCATTTACAAATGATCATTTCACCTATGGGCAAATCAGAAGTGCGCAGAGTACGAAACTTAATTTCATTTCGCACTTTGAGCATTCTAAATTGCTCACTTTGCGAATGGGCAGTTGAAGAATGATTAAAGTCAGAAAACATTCATTTTTAACTCTAATTATTTGACTTAAATAAAATGAATGAAATGAGTTAAAAGATAATTTTAACGATATGTATAGACTATTTTAAAAACCTCACAGTTAAAAAATTATGTCTATAGGAAAAAAAAAACATAGTAAAATAATAAATAATGGAAAAAATTATGAAAAATGCACTGATACTTATTATTACAGGTAGAACTGTTATGGCACTTTGAGTTACATTTGATGCCAGTTGATAGGCGCTTGCATCTTTTGCTTTCACACTGATTTCTATAAATGCAGTGGACGAAACCTTGTGAACTTTCCGATTCCAGGATAACTGTGGTTCGAAGTGAGTGTACGAAGCTTGTAACGTCTTTTTCAGATATGAAGTTGTCTTCAGTCATTTGGAATTCATTTCTGGAATATAACTACTCCAATATTCCGTATTTCCTACCGAGTTTGTATAGCCCATCATCGTCCACTTCCATTATCACAGCTATCACATTTCTGGCGCAGCTATTCCTCTGTCGAGCTCTGGAATTCGTAACGCAACGTTCTGAACGACGCTCATGGGAGGAAATTTAGCATCACTGCATCTTAGCATTTCGTCCGTTTACTTTTTCATTTTTTTTTTGGAAAATCAGCTCGTTTCTCTTGAATTAACTTCTTCCAATTTTGTAAGATGGACACATCAGAGTTTTCAGAATCTAATGTATCAGTTTCATGTTTACTTTCAGGACTGTTGGCCAAAACCTCTTCAAGTTTTTCTTCAGTCTCAATGTCCGTTGACCAACACAATTCTTCGGGCAGTCCGTTAGTAAGTGGAACACCAAACAGAACTTCGTATGGGCTTCTGGAGATTCCAAAATGGTAGATACCATTTTTTTTTCATTTGAACGATTCGTAATCCTTCTGCCTACTGACTTGTCTGATTGTCTGTCATCCACGTCCCCGAACATCTTGGTTTGCACGTTCGACGGAGCCTTGTTCTTTGAGAGTGTATGGGTTTTCCCATGAAGGATTTTTGCTTCAAACATATATGTTAGCTCTTTTATGACTTTTTTGGAGGACTCGCGTCAATTATCAGACTGCAAAATAGAGAGAAATCCTATGATACAAGAAATATCCATTCAATTATAAGAAACTTCTTCAGCTGTTTTCGTTTTCAGTCGGCGTAAAAAAAGGGAATTTGGTAATAAAGATGATCTTGATAGATCAAAGTGAATTTATAATCGCGATCAGGCTCTGATTGCATGTCGATGAGCTCAACCTGTCATCGTTTTCGGAATGCGTTAGTAAGTATTGGTTTAACAACGACTCCCCTGTTTTTACCTTTTTTTCTCAAGTGACACTGTTTACAGAGAAAAAGGTACAGCTTGATCACTTTTTGAGGCACATTACAGTATTTCTGTTGTAGTTCCTTTTCCGTACATTTTATTTTTTGTCACCCAAATCCATATGAGCTTTATGAATAACTTCAAAAATTTCGTCAGTATGACAAAAATATTTTATGCGTTCGGTCATCATCTGTCATTTTTTAAATTAATTTTTCGATACCACAAATAGGTACTACCTCATACCTTTTTAGTCTTCTGTAGTCCTTAGAGGTGAGGGGCTCCTTGTTTTTTCTCTTCTCCACAGTGCTTTTCACTTTCGTAATCAACTTTTCATATTTTTCAAGCGTGAAAACACGACTGTTGTCACCCGAACTTTCTAAAAAACTACCCAAACATTCGGGAAATTATTTACCTCTCATTTCATTTGCACACGTAGTAGTGGCCGATTTAACACCGTCATCAACAGAGGACATCGTGAACAGTAGAACTTACATCTACCTCCATTTTCGCCCATCCTCCAAGTGTGAAATCGGACGTGGCTCACTACTGATTTGCCCGATCGCGAACTGATCAAATTCAAGTGCACAAACTCTGAAATAATGAAACATTTCGGACTTGGCACATTTGTCAGTGAACCATTCGGGATCTGAGCATTTTTTTCGGACATTGTACGATTTCGGAGTTCGGTTCCAACACACACACACACACACACACACACACACACACATATATATATATATATATATATATATATATATATATATATATATATATATATATATATATATATATATATATATATATATATATATATATATATATATATATATATATATATATATATATATATATATATTCTAAAAAAAACTAACTGCCGCTGTCAAAAGCTTGTCACGCTATCTCCTCCGAAACCGCTGGGGGTATGGGGTCGAGACCGATACCAATCGATGCAGAATAATGTGGGAAAGAAAGTAAGACATGTCTCATATTCGTCGGACTTTAAGTTTTTTAGCGCCCGCTGAAGGATTAAGCCTTGCTAAGGAGCCCATTACAAGGACGAAATCTAGGTCCAATGCCACCGGGTACACTGGGGTTGTATATGTTCGGAATCGTAGCGGAAAGAAAAATTAGCAAAAGCCTTTTATATTTATGATAAAGGATTTTACTGCGACTTTAAAGGATCAGATTTTACTACGTTAAATATTACATCAAAATGGAAACATAAAATAAAAAGGGTTAATTCTTCAGAATTTCATGCCCATTTCAACGCTTTCACCCTGCAACAGTATTTTTATCGTGTGTGAAAATAAATAAAAGAGATGAAAAAGACGGAATGCGTTTTCTTTCAAATCGCGAAACTTTTCGCAGTCAGCGATAACTGTGCCAAACTGGTAATCATTCAAAATGCGTCCTTGACGCATTCGTTGTCACCGCCTGATGCAGCGGACAGTGATAAAGTATTTTGCATCACTGGAGATCCAAATTTTTGCACTGACAACGATTGGGAGCAACGGGTGGTTTGGGGTAGAAGAGAGATTGAAAATTCACGCCTCTAATGCTACGACGTTGTTGATTGGGAGCGAATCCGCTTTCGGATAAATTTGTTTTTAATATTTTATCAACGGAAAATAATTTTATCGCAGCTCCCTCCTGAGTTCGAAATTATATGTTGAAACTCTGATGGGAAATTGATATCAAAGAACTTTTTTTATAAACATTTTCTTTTTTGCTCTTCTGATAAACTGTGTGGTAAATGCTCTACGGGGTGTTGGGTCTGCGAACAAAAAGATTAAATTTTGTTCGGTTCGCGTTACAGTAATAACGGTATGAATTCTGACAAGGAATAATAAGTTACCGCTGTATAGACCTATATAAAGTACTCTGTTTTTCTTTTTTAATAGTGTGGATATGCATTTAGAAAGAGCAACTTAGTATAAAACACAAAGTCTAATTGAAACGTACTGCAAGTTTGTCTACATAAGTTTTACTGAATTTTTTAGCTGTTATTTTTTTTTTTTTTTTTCCCCAATGCGGAGGCACTTGTAATGAAACATTGGCCTATACTACACCGCAATTTTACTGCCCATTTTATTATGGGGGCACCATATAGGCGGACAGCATTACCCCCTATGAAGGGACGACACGAACGGAAGCATTTTTCGTGGCGCCACGCCGGGATTCGATCTGAGCACCCTCAGCACCGTAACCCAGCGCGCTGTACCACAGGGCCGCCACAAGCCCTTTTTAGCTGTTATATCTGACATTTAATTGTTCGAAGAAAAAAGCTGTTGCAATATATCCCAAATTTATTTCTGAAACAATAATTGTTTTGATTTATTACAGTGTGCAAAATGATCGTAAAGTATTTCTGCAGGGTAAAAAAAAATATATTTTCTGTTTAACCAAAAGTTTTGTCAAAAAATCTAATTTTTTTTTAAAATTTCAACTGATGTTTAAAAAAGTTAGCATTTTAGAATAACTTTATACGTGCCATAAACATGTGCATTTGAAGTCTTAAGTATCACTGTTTTTTTTCTTAATAGTGTGAATATATATTTAGAAAGAGTAACTTATTTAGTGTAAAGCACATAGTTTAATTGAAACGTACTGCAAGTTTGTCTGCATAAGATTATTGAATTTTTTAGCTGTTATCCGAGATCTTACATTTAATTGCTTGAAGAAAAAAAAATACTGTTGTAATATATCCTAAAGTAATTGCTGAAATAATAATTTTTTGTTTTATTACAGTGTCCAAAATGACTGCAAAGTATTTCTGCAGAGTAAAAAAAAATATTTTCTGTTTAACCAAAAGTTTTATTAAAAAGCTATTTTTTTTAATTCAACTGATGATTAAAAATGTTAGCATTTTAACATAACTTTACACATGTCATAAACGTGTGTATTTGATGTCTTAAATATCAAGCTAATAACAAAATCAAATAGCTTTACAAACTCAGTGTTTAAAAAATTAGTTTGTTTTTTAAAATCTTCACCCCTGTGCTAAGGCGAATCATGGATATGCCTCAGCAGAAAATATTTTGTTGTTCCGTCTATTTACAAATAAGTAAAGTAGTAACGTTGAACCAAAATTCATATCCAGTCATCGCAAAAATACATTTACATTTGTCACTTCCAGTTAGTCAATAGGTTAAAATATTAAAAATGTTGAACCGAAGAATGAGGTGATATACACAGGGAAAATGAATCATTTTATGATATAATATAAATGTCATTAAATTGTGTTGTACATGATTATTACTCATGTCATGGAAAATGAATGCTAAACACTAAAGGTACATACGCTTTAGATACTAATATTAAAGTTGAACCATGCTTTTCTTTAGACGATCATAAAAAATGCATAACGTGGTGCTCTTTCAGTTAATTCAAATTCTTATAGATGCAAAATTATTGAAGTAAAAATTAAAATTATACGACGCTCTTACGGTCAGTTTATGATCTCATAGGTGCAAAATTGATGTAGAGATTAAATTTATACGAGGATCTTTCAGTTAGTTCAAAATATGATACAAATGAAATTATTGAAGTAAAGAATCAGATTACACGCAGAATAAAATTTGAATAATTTAATGATATAATATGAATGTCATATTTATTTACCAGGAATATCTACTCATGTACAGAGAAATAGAAACTTAACTCCAAATATACATATGCTCTGCACAAAAATAAAAAAGGGTTTAAACTATGCTTTTTTAGGGCCATCACAAGGAATGAATACATATTAGGATCTTTGTTTGGCTCTATCTTAATTTGGAAAAATTATTGATGAGAAGAATTGGATAGTTTGCACTGGAAAAGTTTGATAGTTAATTGATATCACATGAGTTTATGTTAAGAAAGAAATGTAGAATATGAACTCCGATACATATTTAGAAGTACATATATTCTACACCCCCCCACATATATATATATACTAGCTGAATACCCGAACTTCGCTACGGAATACATTGAAATTAAATTCAACGATCAATGTATGCAGATGGTGTAAATAAAACAAAGAAATATTTATAAAAAAATCTTAACGGATATTTTTATAGACAAAATAATGTAGAAGAAAAATTCAAATTAAATCTGATAGAACATACTACAGAATATAGTACAGTTAATATAGTACTGTTTGAGGAACATATCTTTTACTGTTCCTCAAACAGTACTATATTAAAGAAAGTATTTTAATATTTTTAATATTTTATATATTAAAAATTATGTATTATGTATTTTGTTTTATGTATTATGTATTTTAATATTTTTTTGGATAATGTCCAATCATCTGCCACATTAGCAAGAAGATATTTTTTTTTTTGTCTATTTCGATGTTATGCATGCGTCCATAAATTAATTTAAAGTACCAGAAAAATAAATCCCGTGATCAGCATTTAATAAATTAAATTCTAAAATTAATCTTTTAAAATTCCCCAAAAACCAGAAAATGTAGGTAAAGATTCGAAAAAGATTTCATTTTAATGGAATGTTTATGATCTTTCTCGTGATATCAATTTTATAAATCTCAGATTATTATTTTAAATGCAAACTTGAAAAAAGATACAAAAACAGCTTAAAAATTAAATTTTTAAAAAATCTAAGAAGAGTTTATCAAAAATCTTTCTTATTGCACCCCTATACTATAAGAAGAATCGCCATACAAAATTTCAGTCCTTTAAGTCCAGTGGTTTGGTCTATGCGTTGTCTGTCAGTCAGTCAGTCAGTTACGGATGTGTATTATATATATATATATATATATATATATATATATATATATATATAAATATATATATATATATATATATATATATATATATATATATAATATATATATATATATATATATATATATATATATATATATATATATATATATATATATATATATATATATATATATATATATATATATACGCGTATATAAATGTGAGTGTGTGTGTATAAAAGGGTAAGCTAGCCGAAGGTATGAAGTCAATATATACCATAACTAGCCGAGTTTCGCCCGTCTAGCCGCTCCCTTCAGCAATCATTGTCAGAGAATGGAAATACAGTAACCACCGCTTATAGTGATCAGTGGTTATAAGAATCAACCATTTATAAGAATCAATATCGCAAAAACAAAAACAAATGTATTATTTCCATGTTAAAATTTTCGCTTTAAAGAATCAATCCACCGGTTTTAAGAATCAGTTTATACTCTTCGCTTTCCTTTCATTTTTCCAAAAAAGCCACTTAAACCCTCAAAGGGTACGAAGTTCTTTCTTTATTATTTTTAAAAGAAAGAGTGATAAGACAGGATGGAATACATCCCTTTCTTTGTTAGACATAACATAATAGTTTCCCCTTAAACGCTTTAGCTAAACACTGTCCTATTAGCTTGACCCAGGGGCATCCTACCCGTGCGGATCCAATTTCACTTTTCTCCACTGACAAACACAGACAGGGACTCTTTTTCCCACCTCCCACATCCTGGTTGCGGCTTCCTGAACCCTGAAACACATAAATCTTCAGGGAAGTGTCCACTATCAGTTAGGAAAACGTGACATTATTAGATTCAGCACGTTATCAAACAGTGAAACGTAAGCTAGAAGGTGAATCTTGGTCTGAGACTATTGGTATTGAAAGAGGTATATACAGCCTCCTGAAAACTTCATTACGTCAAACTACCATATAAAACTTTTTCTTGCACCCTTCCTGTAGTTGAAAAGTTAAACTGTTAAGCAGGTATGTTGTAACAAATATTGGATTTTTTTCTTCTCTTGCTATAATCATATATATCTACTTATAGGTCTAGAAATTAATTTGTATTTTTAAAATTATAAAAAATAATTAACGTAAATTAAAAAGTATTTTATAGTAAATACCTAATATATGTATATATAGATGTGTGTGTGCCTGTCCGAAAACCTAAATTTCGGCTATAAGAATCAACCGCTTATAAGAATCTGAAACAGTAATAACAAACGTGATTCTTATAAGCGAAAATCACTGTACTAAAAAACAACGAAAGAAGGTATTTAAATTTTGTGGATACGCATCCCACGTCCTGCAAATAGTCGCAAGCAAGAAGAAAAATTCTTTCCTCCTCAAGGCATGATTCAAAGGGGCATGATTCAAAGGGGAAAAAACTAAGTTTCTCAGTTTGGAGATTTTAAGTGAACTATTACCCAAATCAGAGTTTCAATTTCGTAAGCTGTAAAATATATTCATGTCATTTTAACAGATAGGTGAATTTAGTTTTTAAATGTGATAAGAACATAAATGCTCATGAACAATGATATAATTACTTTACTTTTTACGGCTGTATATTAGTATGGCGAAAAGTTTGATTTCAGTATCTGAATGATTTATTGTCTCTGAGTTATCTTTTAGAATAGTTTCTTTGTCTTATGAGGAATGATAATGTTATAAAATATTTATAAACTTTATTAGTAAAATAAATTAAGTAATTATTATTTCTTTTAAAATGCAAATTAAACTTTTTCATGCTGTTCTAGCTCTGTGAGATATATTTGTGGTGGTATATACTAATTTATTCAATACCGGATTCATATTTTAGTACTCCTGCAGTCCTATATCCCTGATATAGTATGAAAAAGCAATTTTTTGTATTCTTATTTTTGTAAAAAATCCATTTTTAATATTTAGAATTATCATAATTTTTTGTATGATAAAAAAGCAGGGTCTTTGTCCCCTCACACTCATTTCTTTTAACATTTAATCTGCAGATCCTAGCAATAATGCATTGACAGTATTAAGCAAATTGTCCACCCAAATACTTTTTGTCACGCAACATAAAAAAATATCTCAACTTTAAGCTGCTATCAAATCCATATAAAAAAACGATGCCACTTCTTGATATAAAAAGTGTCATTTGGAATTGTCCTTTCCTATCCCACCCATTCGAACTGACTAGTTACTTTCACCATATCATCAGTTTTCGTTTTGGTATACAGAGGAAATTATTAAAGATTTGAACACGTCGTTTTATAATTTTGTCATAAATACTTATTATAGCTGTCATATGTTATAAATTTTCAATTGGTTTTCCTTCTGAAAATGAATTTTGGTATGAGAAATTTTCTACTGTGCCTTTCTTATTGCAGTATTAAATCCTTCGTTTGTTCGTTTAATCGGACCAGCTGGTTATTTGGACCTAAAGGATCGCGTCCCGGTGTGTTCCGATTAACTGGAATTGACTGCATATATATATATATATATATATATATATATATGAGGCTAAAGTATGGGGGGGGCGATCGCGCGACCTTAAATCGGGATATTAGCAAGTAAAATATAGGATTAACAATTTAAAAGTCTGGGAGTTCAAATAAGCGGCATAAGGTATTGCAGTGAAAATAGGATTAATGGGTTCGACTTGATTCGATTACGGAAGAACCACAGATTCTAAAGGGATATTCCCCTTTTCATTATATAATCTTGGCGCATCTGTGGTTTGAGCGTCAAAGAGAAAGGAAATGCTGAGTTTAGCAAAACAACATGTACGATATGACATCACGCATAAGTAAGGAGCGTCACTAAGCGTTGGTTAAAAAGCTATGAACAAAGGATTTATTTCAGAGCCATGGATAACTAGGGAATGGAAAGGACGTGTCCTGAAGGCACACAGATTTTAATGGGATTAGGACGTCATTTATTTTAGATATGGAGCTGAGTAATTATTGGAATTTTAATAAAGATGTTTAGGATGTTCAATTGGAGTGTTTTTATGCCTGTTGTGTTAACATCTTGCTGTTTGATGGATTTATTTAATGATGAATGTTCTTGCCACCGGACTACCGACTGCCAAGTGAGAAATGATTCATGGAATAATTTGTAAATAGGATCGGGCGTGAAGCGTGTTAATAGGATCGGGCGTGATTATATATATATATATATATATATATATATATATAATCTCCTTGTGGCCGTTTCTACAAAGGGGGGGTAGGAAATTTCCCGTTCTAAAGAGGGAATTGGAAAAATGGGCCCCGTAAGGTTAATATAGAAGACCCTTTATATAATAAAGGATAATTTACTGACATCAATATAGCACTAGAACAATTCTACAATCGCGAGAGGTGCATTCTTTGAGAAGGACATTGTAAATTGAAGTATCAAGCTAGAAAAAAATGTAGAACATCTTGTGCACCCAAGACTCATCACCAGTGCAAATACCCGTATCATAATTTTCTACTACAGGTCATTCAGGGCTCCTCGATTTTACTGATCACTTAGCAACTGATCCTTTCACAATTTCAGACGGACTAACAGTCTACAATTTCTTAGTTTATCGATCTTATCATAACGGCTCATGTTGAAAGAATATCAGAATTCTTTCAAAATAATTGAAATCTGATTTCTAGGGGGCTTATTTGTAGAAAACGAATGTAACTTAACCTTAAAGATTTCCTTAACACTAAAAATTGTATATACACGTTGTACTGGTATTTTACATATTCTGAAATTTAATATTTTCCATGATTATTTTAATCCTATATCTTGTGATTAGTTATTAATTTATAGCTGATCTACTGAGTTAATTATTTTCTTAAAAAATAGTTTCTTTTTCTAAAAAAATATAATTGTTGCGGTAAAAGCATATAGTAATATCTTATACAGCAGAAATAGTTATTCAGCATTTTTACCTCAAATTGCAGTTAACAGATCTGCATTTAATGTTTAAAAATAGATACACATCTGACAAAATACGACACACATCATTCTGAATCAAACACTGAACAACTAAAATGAATATTTTCAGTGTCCATATTTCGTTTATATGTATTTTACGAATTATCAAAACTAAAACCTGCATCTTTACTGCAGTGAAAAGAATTCAACAAATGAACTGCCAATCATAAAAATTTCTGAACCATTCCCTTTCCCTAGAGATTACGTTTGCATAAATGGCTTGCGATTTGATTGTTTTCGATACTTGCTTATTTCTAGAGCGTGTAAAGCCATAGTTATTTACGTCCTCGTGTGCATGCACAACGGAAACTTTCTGTAATTCAAAGTTTCAACAGGGCCCACCAGTGGCCAATATATTTGCCCTTCCACTTTTATGCATTTTGTCTAACAAGTTAGAAAACATGGCTCTTCCCACTTTTCTATTTCCCAAGGGCGTCATCGAAATAATACGTTTCGACAGGCCAAAGAAGGCAAAAAAATAAAGCAGTAACACTCTTCCCTTACAAAAGGAACACGGGCTATAAATATCGAAGTAATTATGCAATCGCTTCGGAGTTTAAAAAATGAGATCCCCAGGCTGCTATTCTTTTTTAGAGGGACTAAATTTATGTAGAGTCGAATGGCAGCATGGTAATTGCCACCATTTTGTTTGGCGTTAGACGTATCTATTGTTGTTGTTTGGTGGTACGTGCTGAGCATGCAGAGTTCTATTGTTGTGTCTATTTTCGAGACAAAGCTCTGATGAATGGGATGATTTTTCTTTAGCATAGAGAAGAAGTATAGATACGTTTCGGGGAAGGAAACTTCAATTTTTATTCTCGTTTTATATGCAAGCGGGAAAAGAAATGCGAGAGACAGCCAGTTCTGCCCCCACAATTTATCAATACGTATTGATAACAGTTAAAATTCTGATTACATCAGAAGTTCATGTTATGATATATTAATAACATATGTTTATATAAATAAAAAGGAATAAACAAATAAATGGTTACATACGATTTAAAAAAAAACATTTTTTAATTATTATCATTTGAATCATCGTGGATAAAAATATAAAACATAATTTAACATTTCTAAAATTTTTATGAAGAATGAAATTATGCGTATACGACAGAAAATATTTATTATAAATCTTCTTAATTACTTTCATTATACTTTGCCTTATAAATGATTAGTGAACGAAATTTATTACTTTCAAAGGTTGGGGATTTTAAAACATCAAATTATTTACCACGATTCCCTAAGGATAAAATTCCTTTGCTTGATATCTCAGTGAAAGTATAAATTTGATGACCTCCACAGATCAAAAGGGATTCGGGGAAACGCTTAGTGTCCTTTAAATTATTTTTCATAATATTAATTCTGTAAGAGATAATTTATAACGTAATTAAACTTCAACAGAAGTATAGCATCATTTTTTTTTTCAAATAAAAAGTAAATTGGATTTTAAAATTACTTATTTAAACAAATTTCTTTAATTATCTTTAGGGGGTGAGAGGGGAAATTAACGTTTTGGTTTACAATTGGAATACCTCTTTTTACTTGGGAATAATACGGCACAATTGTTTTTTTAAATAAAAAATAAAATGGCTTTTAAGATTATTCATTTTATCAAATTTATTGATTTGTAGGCGGTGGGGCTGACAATTCAGCATCATGTTTAAAAATTCGGAATCGAGGGTCTTACAGAAATTCTTTCAAGCATCTAGGAGTATAGTAAAGTATTAGCTCTAGTAACTAATACTTTTGATTTTTAATTTTCTTTTGTTTGGCATGTGAATCCTGAGGACTAATTAATCTGGAAATATGATATGTCGTACCGCACAATAACCTTTAAAGCTGTGTTATTCTTCCTACATATAAATTTGAAAATTTAAAAACATTATGCTTATAAAAAAGGATTTATTTTCATTTAACTAATACGTGGTGTTCAGAAATATATTATGAGCAAATATTTTATACTTAAAATACACCTGTATAAAACCTTTTGACTTGGTTTCCATAACATTCATTCTTTCCTTTGTAACTTTCAAATACATAATCACAATATCATACATTTTCTTAGTGCCTATTTTTTCATATAAAAACACTACTTATTTACCTTTAGCTTACGGAGCCTATTTTTCCAATTCCATCTTTAGAGCGGGAAATTTCATACCCCCTTTGTAAAAACGGACATTAAGGGGGTTATATCTATATATATGTCAAAACATAACTGAACTGTCAAAATATAGTTGAGAAGTACTGGGAAAGGGGGTTTAAAATAATAAGAATCTAACAATCCATTTACAATGCTCGCGTATTTTGCTGTGTGGAAAATCATCTTTTAAAAGCGACTTTGAGCGGAAAGCGAATAATTCTAGGCGAGAGGATTTATTTTTAGACGGGTACAGGTTTTGGGAGAGAAGTTAAAAATGCACGATCAGCAATAATGAGGGTCCAGACGACCAAGGATGAGGTCTGCACATGCGCCGTGCAGCAGGAGCTCGGAGAAAATTAACTTTTTGGCGGCAGATTGAGTGAGAATCTCATTGAGAGCGGATGCTCGCGACAGTCGTGGCCGAGTAGATTATAAAATGGCGAAGCGCGGAAATCGACCTGGAGCGTGATTATTTCAAGAAACGCAATAAATAAGGACTAAAGATTATTGACTGTCTCGTGAATCCATTCCCTGCCACTCGTCCATGTATTTAAAGAAGATGTGGACTGCATTATTAATATTTAAACACGGGAGCAAAACAAGCTCCGTGTCATATATTATATATATATATATATATATATATATATATATATATATATATATATATATATATATATATATATATATATATATATATATATATATATATATACATATATATATATATATATATATATATATATATATATATATAAATATATAGATATATAGATATAGATATAGATATAGATATATATATATATACAACAAAGCCCGTATTCTTCGGATACATGCTATCCCACCCCGTAAGGAAAAGGCCAATATTTCC
Organism: Dolomedes plantarius; assembly: GCA_907164885.2. Lineage (NCBI taxonomy): Eukaryota > Metazoa > Arthropoda > Arachnida > Araneae > Dolomedidae > Dolomedes > Dolomedes plantarius. Next base: position 102,006,507 of record OU015495.1, read on the forward strand.
GCTGAATTATTCATGCAATATTGCTAATTAACTCGAATAACGCTAAAGTACAAGATCGTCTTTATCCAGCTTCAGAACTTAAAATCATTTATTTCGCATTTGTAATAAAAAAAAAACTTTCGAGTGACCGTATGGATCACTATGCAACACGTACTTTGGACATTTTCGTCATGATCAGCCACAGCGGTGCATGCAATAGTGCTATATCCGTTGCAGAGCGAACCCACGTTGTTATTAGTCCGGCAAGCGTGATCTACAACAAAAATAATTGCTTCCTTGAAACACGTGTTGAATATTGATCTTCACCTGTGGTTGACGTATGGGAAGCGCAATCCATCACCAAAGTCCGTATTACAGCAACAGGATACCGCTTTTAACAGTCCAACTAATTTCCTGTGATTTCCCGAATCGGATAATCAACTATTGAGATATTTACTTTTTTACTTTTTGCTTCGTCTTTAGTGATTATTTTTTAGTCAAACTAGGCTTTTTAGTTTTAGATATTAGGCAACAGTTGCACATACCTAAACGTTACAGTCATAGGTGTAGCGTGCTTCTAACTTCTTTTTTTTTTTTGGGGGGGGGGCATAAATTGAATTCAGTTCGGACCCTCCTCAGCGCATTGACTACCGGACGGTCCTTAAAATATGAAATATTATGATTTTTTTAAATTGAATAACAATAGAATTAATGTTTGAGTAGTATTCAAAAGTTATACAATGAGAAAAATAAATATAATATAAATAAAGTGAGAAAAATAAATATAACATCGAATGTTTATTATGGATCCTATCATTGTTAAAAACTATGTTAAGGCTGAAGACATAACCGGAATCTTCAGTGTCCCAGTTTGATAAAGAGGGAAAAAACAACATTCTTAAAAGTTTTCTACAATTTTCCGATTTTAACTGAACTGCTATTAACGTTTTAATTTATTTCAAGTTATATTGGGGGGGGGAGACGTGCCCCCCCGTGCCCCCCTGTCACTACGCCTATGGTTACAGTACATCGAATATCAAAATGAAAATATGTATACTTTCTACATATGCGTATACCGGGAATTTTTTCAGCAACAAATCTAAACGGTGCTGGTGAATTTTTAAAAAGTAAAGAAAAGAAGCAAACAGTTGTCAGTTGCTTCAGCCGATACAGTTCAGCCATCCTCGGGGAAGAATGCAAGCTTCGATCGGATCTGAAGAAGGCCTATTTAAGTCGGCTAAAACAAATGTTGTTTCTAATGTTTGTTTTTTAGTTTTTATTTGCTCCGTTTAAGGCGGTGAATCAGCTGGCATCACAGATTTGCAATACCAGAAAGGGCAATATGCAATAGGAAATTTTCATTTAAATGATCTTTCTAATACCTTAAGTAATATATACATATTTCTACTATATATATATATATATATTCCTGCTGTATTCCTACATGTAACTAATATATAAATACTATCTGAATACCTGTGCTTCGCTACGAAGTACATTCAAATTAAATACAACTGTCAATGTATGCAATTAATGCCGAAAAAATATATTTATAGAAAAATCGTAACGGATATATTTATAGACAAAATAATGTGGAAGAAAATATTCAAATTAAATACAACGATCTATGTATGCAATCAATTTGTATGTTAATATCCATAAAACATAACTAATTTGAATTAAATTCTTTAAAAACTTCCATCTCAATTAGTCGAGTGGTTAAATTTTTTCTTTTACCGTATTTTAATATTTTTTGTCAATTTATTTCGTTGTTATGCGCGTGACGCAAAATTAATTTAAAGTATCACGAAAAGAAGAGAAACGTGATCAGCATTTAATAAATTAAATTTTAAACATTAATCTTAAAAAATTCACCAAAAATCAGAAAATGAAGGCAAAGATTCGAAAAAGGTTTCATTGTAAATTAATATTTATGATCTTTCTTGTAATATAAATTTTATAATCCCCAGATTATTATTTTAAATGAAAAGTTAAAAAAACAGTTTACAAAATCAGCTAAAAAATTTAATTTAAAAATTCTGAGAAGAATATTTTTTAAATCTTTCTTGGTGCACCCCTACACTTTAAGAAGTATCGCCATGCAAAATTTCAGCCCTTTAGGTCCAGCGGTTTGGTCTTTGCGTTATCTGTCAATCAGTCAGTCAGTCAGTCACGGAACTGTTTTATATACATAGATATGTATATACTTTCTAATATATACACATTCACAAATGCATATATTTTAATTATGTTGTTTGCATTTGAAGAAAAGGGCTTAGTTTATGCGCACATGTTTTTTAAATTAAATCTTTTATCGCAAAATTCAAATTTTTTTAGTTAAATTTTTTCCTCTAAGACAGCTTTAAATTATTTATATATTTTGCAACAAAATTAAATTGTTTTATGAAAATATTGGAATAAAATAACTCGTGCATGGATTTAAATATTTTTTGAAATGCACAAAACAGCGTTTAAGAAAACGCATTTGTTGATCTTCGATTAGAAAAATAGTCATACTATTGGTATTTTACAGTTTTTTTTTCTTCACTTAAATAATTTTTGGACTTTGAATATTAGAAACGACAAATTAACAATCTGATTCAGTATGTGAAATTACTCTTTCAAATTGAAAAAGATTAAACTAATCAGATCGAGTAGATTCAGTTTGTTAACAGTTATTATCTCCTGTTATTTCAGTCATGTAATTTATCTCATAAAAACATCCTCTGCCTATGAAAATAAAATTGTTGCATTCGTGAAGCTTAAATGAGATGTTTTATCACCTTTTTAGAAAACCACCTTAGAGCTTTTATATTCTAAAACTGCAATATTTAAAAGCCCTGTGACTTACAACGTGCTTCATCATCTAATGGTGATCAAAAACATATCTTTCTTTTTGCTTGGCATTGGGCGAATATATTTCTTTAAGTAAGCTATTGATGATTTCCATTCATGTTTAGTTTTCAAAAGCAAAGAGTTATAAGTCCCGAAAGATATGGCCATTGATCAAGCATAAGCGAATCGGCTCTCTTTTATCTATCCCCAGATACTATTACAAATGTTTTTTTTTTCTTTTATTATAAATTCAACGTGTTAAATAGCATTAGAATCGATCATTTTCTTTTGGTTGGTTTGATTATAACCCGTAACTAAAATGACTGTATAGAGAACAATAAACTGTACGGGAAGAAATGATTTCTTAATGTATACAATATTATTTAAAGTACGGTTATATGTTCCGAGATAACTGGTACTTCATCATGAGGTCAGAAGTATTAGGTAGGAACTATGAACAATACACGGAAAGAAATATACGGGATTTCATAATGTACTGATATAAATGATTTCTTAATAACCACAATATAATTTAAAGGACGGCTGTATGTTCCGAGCGAATTAATTGTTCATCGTCAGGCCAGGAGCATTAGGTGCGATAGTTACTAGGCACAATTCACAAATGCCATGGGGACAATTGCACGTATTGCTCCTGGCCTGACTATGGACCACTAATTAATTCGTAACATGTAGGTGTCCTCTAAATTATATCGTAGTTATTATGAGGCCATTTCTTCAAGTTTGAGGATCCACGGGTTTCATGTAAGTCCCCGATAAACTGGGCTATTATCTATATAAATATAAAACAGTTCCGTACCTAATTGACTGACTGACTGACAAATAACGGACAGACCAAACCGCTGGACCTAAACTTGGCTAAAATTTTGCATGGGAAATCTTCTTATAATGAAGGGGTGCACTATGAAAGATTTTTCAAAAATTCTTCGAATTTTTTAAATTGAATTTTTAAGCTGTTTTTGTAATATTCTTTAAAGTTTGCATTTAAAATAATACATTGAGGGTTTTACAATTTATATCTCAAGAAAGATCATACAAATTCCTTTAAAATAAAACAATTTTCGAATCTTTACCTCCATTTTCTGATTTTTGGTGAATTTTTAAAGATTGGTGTTTAGAATTTAATTTATTAAACGCTGCTCAAGTGGTTTCTTTTCTTTTTGTATTACTTTAAATTAATTTTGCGTCACGTGCATAACAAAGAAATAAATTGACAAAAAATATTAAAATAAAGTAAAAGATAAAATTTAACCACTAGATTAATGTATGTTTGAAGTAATTAGTATGTTTTATGGATATTAAACTTACAAATTAATTGCATACATTGATCGTCGTATTTAATTTGAATATTTTCTTCTACATTATATTGTCTATAAAAATATCCGTTACATTATTTTTTTATAAATATATATATATATATATATATATATACCCGTACAACGGGTATTGAGCTAGTTTTCAATAAATTCAGAATAGGTGAATCACGTGTCCTTAAATTGGTCTTTTTTATTAATAAATTATTATCTATTATTATCAGCCTTTTAAAGATTGAAATTGTATCGATGCTATCTAACAATGCAAAAAATTACTGATTGTGTGTCAAAGATACCTTATGATGCTAACTATGAAAATAAATTTTTAAGTATTTAGAACTTTGACAAAATCTGCGTCGCTACAAATTTCAATTTACAAATAAATTGGCTATGGTTAAGAATTAAACAGGTGGGCGCAATTGAACCAACAAGAAGTCGGAGAGAATCTGCATCTTCTGGCCTGAGCCCTCTGATGCAGCAATTTCTGTCAATTTAAACTTGATGCACAATGACGGAATTGAGAACTAAAGACACGATTGAAGAATTGCAGGGTTACATATTGATGAAACCTGTTTCATACACCAGATGTTATTTTAAGGGGACAGTGGACCTTTAAACCTAACTTTTTTTGTTTTGAATGGATTTGCTTGAAATTTTAATATGTGATTAGTATCATAGATATGTAAAAGTGGTTAAAATTTAAAGATGGAATATTAATAATTTAAGAATTATGAATTATTAATTATATCAAAAATTGGCCTAATTAAAAATGTTCCATGCGCATTTCTTTTGCATATAATATGATAATTTTTATTTATAGGATACCTTATAGAACTAACAATGAAACTTATTGCTTATTTTAAGCATTCATTAAAAATATAAAGAGAAAAATAATAATAGTGAAAACACCCTTTTTATTAAAAAAAATTCCTATAAATCATCTTTTCAAGTACAAAATTTAGAAATTCTGAGCTACGAAGCATATTTTTTTTCAATAAGATTTGTCTGATATGCAGTTAAGTATATAAAACTTAAATTTCAAAGCAATACGATACTTAGAAATGCGCCTGGAGCAGTTTGAATATTCGTATGACATGGAAATTTTTATTTTGAGAAAAACACATTTAAAGTTATTGCTATTAGTAACCACATAATACCTAAATTAAATAAAAATGCCTATAACTAGAAAAGTAATCACAGAAATTAAAATTTCTTTTTGGCACACGTTCCTACTCGTCCGTAGTTTCACAATTCAATAAGATAACAAATCTAATTATCGGACAAATTTCACAATTTTGAAAATCCTCTGTATCCTTAAGAGAAAGAAATTAGTTTTAAGATAACATGTCTTTACGAGGCGCAAAATTAATCAAAACTGAGACCGTTTGATTTGTTCAGAGTGGGATTGTTAAAATTATAAATTAGTTTGTACAGAATAGTAAAAAATAAATCAATAAATTTAATTATTAATTTAGACTTAAACGCAGTTAGAGGATTTGTGTAGATTCATTAATTTTTCATTCTGTATTTCTTATTTATAAAATTGATGCAGTGCTTGTACCACCCCAATGTGTTTTGCCCCTTGAAAAAAACGATACACTTCTATAAAATTTCTAGAAATTCATCATTTTACCCCAAAAAACTATAGTCCACATATATATTTTATGCAATAGGTGAATTCATTTACACAAAAACATAATATTCTATGTTGTATTAACGTCTTATGTCTTTATTCCAAACTTTCAGACCTTATAATGTAGTTTGAAAAAAAACTAAGATTTTGATTTTATTCAAGTCAAAAGTATGGCAATTACAAAAATAAGTAATGACAATACATATTTTGATAAATTTAGTTACTTTTGTGAATTCTACAGCACTAATAAACAAAAAACTCCACAAATGTTCCACCAGTAAGTTAGTAACTATTTCCTCCCACAGTGTCATTCGTGACGCACAAGTCCTACGTACGTGACAACCCATTTCACAGAGAATGAATTACATTTTCCGTGACCTTTTCATGTGGCTGATGGTTAATAGATGGCGCCAACGGCACTTCCCCTTTCATCTACATGACCGATTCCGGAGGATGAAGAGGAAAATGCGAATCGGCGGTGCCTGTTGAGCGCTCTGGAATTCAAGGATTGCGGTGACCGCGGATCCGTGAAAGAATTCGGCCTCCCCTGCTCCGATCTGGCTTTTATGTGCCACTCAAAAAAGTCTCTTCCTCTCGATAGAGATGTTATTTATCTACTCATCGGAGCGTGAGCCCGATTTTTTCAAAACCACAAAGATAAGAGGGTATTCATGGGAGTTTTCTAAGTGAAAGTTTGTTGGGGATCCAATCTTTCTTTCTTCTTTTGGTAGAAATAGTTAAGATAATTCTCTACCAACCTACTTTCTGTCCCTATATATGCGCATATATTCGCATAATATATTCTTTTTTACCTATAGAGTCTCGTAATAATGAAGTGTTATGCCTTATGTGAATTCTGTCAAATAAACAGGGGCTATAACATGAAATTTCGGACACATTAAATTGTTTAAAAAATCATAGATGTTAGATCCCGCAGAGAATGATTTATATTCTTTCATTGTGTGCAATAGCTGAAATTTTTGCACATAAAATTAACGTAGGAGTCAAGAAATTAAGGTAACCCCATATCAAATATTATTTAGTTTTTGTGAGAAAAAGGCTGTGAATTTTCATACAGTATATGTATATATATATATATATATATATATATAAGAGGGTATTCATGGGATTCAGGAAAAATTGACAAAAATTTTTGGAAATTTTTTTCCCTAGAAATAAAGATTTGAAAACTTTATTTACCCACCTATTAACATACCTTAATACAGGAAAGTTTTAGAACGGTTTATTCATTTTACCTCATATTTAAAAAAAAAATTTAAAATTCGACCTTTTTTCCAGAAAATAAGTTGCCATTGTGTTTTAAAACTTTAAAGCTTTAACAAAAGCACTTGATGGCTACTAGCTTATATATATTTCTCTATGGATGGGCGTTGTATGAATGTAGATATCATTTGAGAGAAACATGCAATATGTAACATTTTTTTATTAAATTTTTTTGCAACTCTTCTCAAAAATATCAAGTTTCGTCAATATATATTAGACAATAATAAAAAAAAACTTTTTTTCCAGAAAATTTCAAGTAACAAACCGGAATATCAAATTTGTTGGTTTCCAGATGCAGTGAAATTTCTCTTAGTTTTTAGCTACATGTTCTTCAATTCTCTTTCATGATTACGATCATTAAACAGAGGAATAATAAACACACTTTTTGAATCACTTTTTCATAAGTGATTCTTCCCTTTCCGATATTACTTTACGCGAAAGATCTCCTTTTCGGTTGCAAAGGAAAATTGTAGGTCAGTTCGCAAGCTGGCTTCAAAGAGTAACTTGTATATTTTACTGTTTTTTGACCGCTTCTTTATCTAAAAGAAACAGATTCATGACGAACATATATAAAGTAGATATCTTTTCCTTATGATGGATTTCTCGTCATAAAAAAACACCCCTGTCATTTAGGGATAACAGTACCCTAGATCGAACTTATGCGGGATAAGTTGGCCCTACCGATATCCAATTTAGTATTTATCTGTTTCACATTTTTCTCCGATCATAATATATTAACTAGGCATAATATATTAACTCTAAATACCTGTGACTGTAAGGCATAACTATCTCGCGTTCGTGGTATATACCAGTTTGCTGACAGGTGCAACAATTGTTGGTTAGTTGGTTGATGTCGTATCTACTTTGGAGTCATATATAGATCCATGAGCCGCAAGGCAGCTGTTGACTTCTCTTGGAAGAATGTTGCTAGTCTAGTTAGCTCACATAAGTAGTTTTCCAGGGAGCACCACTAGTAGGTGAGTATTGACTTCTGCTCTCCACAACAAAAGCCGTATATCAGAAGTGAAATAGAGTATTTCAGCCTATTTATTTGTCACACTCAGTCTACTTTTTTACATCCTTTAAATGAAGCCTATTAGTTGGGGTAGGTATTTAACACCCTTTCATAATTACAGAATATGGTGAAGTTGTTTTTCGTTTTAGCCTATTCCATCGGAGATAAAACAGAGGGAAAATTCATATTTGAATCAAAGGAATTATTTTTAAAAAACAAATATTTTTTGATAGGTAAAAAATAGACTGAGTGTAAACAATGGCATGATTTTTTTCAAAAATTTATTTGTTTATTTATTTATTTTGTAACGCTGGGGTCATTTTTACTACCCTTTTTAACAGGAGTTTGATGCTGAATCCGGACAGCTGCAGAACATCATACAGACTGGAAAACTTTAAGGGTTACTGAGTCCTGGAGAAAATACCCGAACTATGTGACATTAACCTTTGTCTCAGAAATTATATAACTTGTGCGATGCATGATAGATGATGAAACGTGAAGTGCAAATCGAGCATTTGTATTTATAAGAGTATGTAAGCGAAGTTCGTGTAAACAGAATTTCTCACTACCGAGTACCGAGATAGCTTGGTTACAAGAATACTGACCTAGAGGTTGTGTTGGTCAGTTGATTGCCTAGTTCAGGGCACATAGGTTGGTTGACTAGCTCAGCCAACTACGGCCATTTTTTGGTCACTCAAAGGGACTGCCTACGTTGAAAATGTCATTTGTGACTATTTTGGACAATTTTAATTTGTGCAAGAATCATGTAATTCAATCTTTTCTCTTTTCAAAACCGTTTAGATTTTTATTCTACATCAAATAGAAGCAAAGTTAAAGCTATTTTAAAAAACATCGTCTGCTACAAAATTGAAGTGACAAACAACTTTAAATGCGCTTTTCTCAGAATGATGTTTTTTACCACAAATCTCTTCCGTTATCATGGTATCTTACATAATAATGCATATAATTTAATAAAATTTTCACGAAATATTTTAGATGCTATTGTTATTGAAATGGCGTACAATAATTGATGTATAATAAATAGTTTTTTATTTGGGGTTGTTTTTATAAGGAAATTAATGACGAATCGGGGAAAATTTTCATATTGGAACACAAACTTGTCTGTATTATTTTTGTATTTTAAATTTTCTATTAGATTGTAGGTCATTTTGAAGATAACTGTCATGTGTATCATGTGTCAGAAGAAAATTAAAATAGTTGCATTAGAGTTTTGTGCAGACTGATAGGAGTTTTAGCTAAATTTCATTAAAAGCTACTTCAAATTGACCAATTTACAAGAATGTATGGTATTTGCAGGTAAGTTTTAGTTAATTTTTTTTTAATATTTAAGTGCTATTTTACCATAAAAGAACAAAAAATCCTTAAAAAATTGATTTTTTTTAAAAATTGGCTCCTAACTTAGGCAGTCACCTCAAGGGATAAACGAATCGATACATGCAATTTAAAGCAAAGTCAGTATAGCTACAAATACTCATACCAACAGGGGAATTATAATCCTCAGACACAACTTCCAAATAGTAAACAAATAGTAATCCCAAAAAGTAAACAAGTTTTATGTAATCTTTAACCTCGAAGTTGGAAGATATACTTTAACCCTTTGAAGGGTGCCGTTCGCACAATGCAAACGCCTAAATCTAGTCTTTTTTTAACTTGCATTCGATGTATTCCAGTTAATTGAGAATAATAATGGTTAGTACTGCAATCTGTTATCATTTTCAAGAAGTAAAACATTTTGCAACCTTTAATTCGAAAATTTTTCAAGATTCTTTAGGTTAAAAAAATTCGGAGGGAAAATCTGCACCATACAAACAGTGGAGGTTGCTGCCCATGAAAAGGTTAAATATAGATCATTCCAAACACCCATAGCAAAGACAAAGTGCGTGGTTTTGAATTTAAGGATTTTTAAAAAATTTATTTCTCCATATAGAATGGACTGCCCTGTAAATACATTCTTCGTGTATAAGAATGGTGAAGCACGCCTTCATTAATACTGTCATCCTTATCTCACTTTTTTTTCATTCCAAATCCTACCATTCAGAGCTATTTATAGCTACCCTCTCACATCATATTATACATATATCTCGGATTGAGACCTCAAACTAGAGGCTCTAGGGGTGGGGAGAAGAGAGAGCACCGTTCGAAAAAAAATATGGGCACGGGCATCGAGCAGTAAACAGTGCCCTAGATCAGCATTTAAGGCGCCTTTTCTCAAATGCATTACTGCTTAATGGGGGACTACAGAACTCTGGTCACGTCCTCAGGCGACTCCTCACGTGGGGTTCTTTTTATCCGAGGCCGGGAATGACACAAAAAGTGAAATAAAAAAATGAAAAAAAAAATTGGAATCCCGGCCGCATAAAAAGCAGGATATAAAACCCGGGGAGCGTGGGCGAGCGGGGGGACGAATTTCTCCGGCAGGAAAAATAACTATTTCCTGAAACCGGTTCTGGTGACGTACGTGTTGCACGCAGCCTAACAGGTTGCGTCCGGTTCGCGTGAGCCGGTTGATTTTTATTGGTGCCGCGCGAAAGCTGGACTCACCCACCGGCGGCACGCAAAAGCTTGATTTGGGTAAAAGGAGTGTGCTTGCTTTTTCATTTTTTTTTTTCTGGATGGGTAATAGGATGAGCAGAGATTTTCCCAGTAGACTATTTAAATTTTATTAACACGATACGTGCGTTTTCTTTGTTTGCTTTCTGCATGTCCCTATTCCTCTGGGTCCGCTTGTAAGCATAAAAAATGGGCTGCGAGTGCACAGTTGCCGTCACTTAATTATTCATTTTATACTTCTGACCATGTCTTTGAATATATATTTACTCATGAATATAATCGTTGGATAGTTCAAGTGGACGCTAGAGTTTAAATTACCTGTCGCATTTTTAACACTTCTGGGAGCACTTAGTAACTAAAACTATAAATGACTTATGTCTGATGTTTCATGCTTGATAAAAACTAATGTATTAGCAGATAAGTTCCTATTATCAGTGACGTTTTGATTTTAAAAACTGGCAGATCTTGGGACAGTGTTATTGACACTATGTTGCGTTTGGATTCGCCCGAGGAAATAATAAGGTATTCGTTGATTTCTTAACATTTATTGTAACGCTAGCAAAATACTATTGATAATAGCCTTTAATATAGTATTTTTTATTGTTATATATACAGTTAGAATTAAAAAAACTGCAATAGGCCGTGAAACCCATCCTATTAGAAATGCAGGTGCTTCAATAGGGGAGCGCATATTTCCATTGAGATGAGGCACATATCAATAGGTAAGAGATATGTCATTTGGGAAGAGAGACAAAACATTAGAAATAGCAGAAGAAATAGGACTTGGGAAGGCTCACGTCATAATAACGGCGGAGTGTCACATCTCTAAGTGAGGGACATCATGAAAGTGGTAGGGTGTCGCATTTCTGAGGGGACGATTATAATATAGGTTGGGTGTCACATAGTATCTGAGGGAGGACACATTATAATGGTGGTGTTGTGTCACATCTCTGAGGGGAGGACACATTATAATAGTGTTGGGGTGTCATATAGTATCTTAGGGAGGAATACATCCTAATAGCGATGGTAGGCTACATCTCTGCGTGAGGGACATCATAATAGTGGTGTGGTGTCGCACCTCTGAGGGGATGACACATTATAATAGTGGTGGGGTATCACATATCTGAGGGAGGGATACACCTTAATAGTAGTGGTGGGCTACACCTCTGAATGGGGGCCATCATATGGGGGCCATCATAACAGTGGTTGGTAAAAATTGCATCTCTGAGGGGAGAACACATATAATACTGGTGGGTTGTCACATATTTGTGGGAAGGGCACAACATAATAGTAGTAGTGGGCTACGGACATCATAATAGTAGTGTGGTGTCGCATCTTTGAGGAGATGACACATTATAATAGAGGTGGTATGCCACATATCTGAGGGAGAGACACATCATAATAGTGGTGGGGTGTCACATCTCTGAGTGAGTGACGCAAGGAAGTAATGGTGCAGTAACACAACTCTATGGAGGGAACATATCAGTGCTTGGGACCACACATGTATAGGAGAAAGTTACGTCATAGTTGGGATGTAGAGGACACATAACTAGAGGAGAGACACATGAAAAGGTGCGGGACACGTCATAAGACTGATGGGCATGGAAACATAAGTAGTGTTCAACGTCATCAGAGTTGTTGTACATATCTCTTGAGGAGGGATATATTGTATTACAGACACAAATCATAATTGAAATTGGACTGACAAGGGGAGGAAAACATCTTGGTAATGATGAGGGCACAATTTACTTGTGAAGGGACAAATCCTATTAGGAATAGAGTAAACATAACTCAAGGATGGATACGTAATATTAATGCCTGTCAGAATATGTTCCTTTAAATCCAAGAGAATCACAAAAAAGCCATACTTACAGAAGGCGAAATTATTCCACATGCAGAATTTCTGGTCAATTTGGTCTGGATTACACCTCCAAGACCAAAGTTACTGATGTTCAATAAAATATCGATTAAATTAAATGCCTTTTCTTTCTCTTGCTGTATTTGCTAATTAATTACATTTGAAGATATATTTTTATACACACTTTGTCTGCCACTTTTTGGGGGTTTATTTAGGTAAAACTATCTTTGACAGTTCAGCTACTACATTCTTTCTCCCTCTTTTTTCCCCTACGTTATAAAGTTTTGAATTATTATTAGGTTCTTGGCATTTCACGAGCCATGTTTTAGTGAATCCATTCTTGTTTCTTTAAACTACTATAGTAAGACGTAAAACAAAATACATTAACTCACCGTCATTAATACAATTCATGATTTATCACAACATTGATATCTGTTTGCTTCAAATTTGTTTTCGAAAATTGTTTTGAGGTTACCGGTAATATTCATCTGGAATCAGGTATAGGGAAAATCAGCTCGGGTGGTCCTTTTAGTCAGTGGGATCCGTTGCGTCATTTCCTCTTAGGTTTGACAAGAGTCTAATAAATGTATGGTCAACCCAGCAAGAGAGTTTTACTTTTGTTTCGCATGTTAGTCAAATGTTAGGGTTGTTAGTGAAGATTATTATATGATGTGGTTTTGTAATAGTCAACGCGAATGTATGAAAACTCTGTTATGGTTCAGTTTATAAGAAATCTTATATTTAAGGATATTCATTTCTTTTATAGCTATATTGATATTCCCTGGTTTCTTTATAGTTTGTCAAAACTTATTTTTTGCTATTACTCTTTAACAGTTCAGTTTAACGTATTAGTCTGAGATATTCTGTAGTAATTCAAGTTTTTTTTTTAATGCCGTACCAAATTCTATACCGGAAAAAATATATAGTTCAAGTTTAAATTATTTGAATTCGACTTATAATGAATATTAAAATTTTACTCAGATTCATATTATGAAATCCACTGCGGATGTTTTTTGTATATTCAAATTAACTGCTGATAAGCTAAAACATATTTACAAATATGTGTATTATATTTGCAAATGATAAAATTTAAAGTCCAAAGTTCTCTTACAAGCAAATGTAGTCTAGTGATCAGGACGAAATCCAAATATTGTGTATTGATTCCTAATCCTAGCCGACGAATCTTATTAATGGTATCAAAAAATATTCAACGTGCAATGTACAAAGATCACAAAACAGTAGATTTCTTTCATTATTTGTATTTTTAAACAGCCATTTCAGGTTTTTAATTTTTAAATAAAATTTATTTTATTCATAGTCAGGTGCAACTTGAGCTCACAAACTTCATTTCTGTGCTCAGATGGCAAAATGTTATAAGAAACTTTTCTTAAAAAAATTGAGTTTTTCACATTCTCGCTTGTCGATATTTTCTATTTACTGTAACCACTGTAAGTAATTGTTGCTCATGTAAAACAAATTACAGATTTTTCATGACATCTTGATCCTTACGTAAATTTCTTATAACACTTTGCCATCTGAGCACAGATTTACTCTTTGGTTTACATTTTGTGATTTTTTTACCTTAATTCACTCTTTTCTGGAAGCACACCATGAAGTCTTATTCATTACCTTTTTATAAGTTTAAAAAGAGAGAGGAGAAAAGAGAATGCGGTAATTTCAAGAGAAACGATTCGTTTCGCCAACTTGGGTTGTCATTACAGCAACCAAGACACGCACGAGTTATATCTCAGGTCGATACCAATTGAGATTGGTAGTAATCGAATGAAACCATTGGTTGTAAATAAATGTTTGCTTTGATTGAAAAATAAACGTTCAATGAATCCATTACTGTTGGAACAGCGTTTATTTGATATTTCATACGCAGAAAATTAAAGATTTTTTGGCGCGGTAAGAAATCTGTCGTTGTAGAGGAGCACAAAACACATTGAGCAATTACGACTGAGGGTAGGAAGAGGATGCTCGAAAGGTCAAGCCCTCAACATCAGAGAATACTGTGTCGAGCCTGCCAGTCAGCATGTAAGTTTTTAGTCGTTAGAAACTGGCTTGATGCTGTAGATGCGGGGTTTTGAGCCGTTGTGCAGCAAAAGACTGTTATATCATTTAAAATTCAAGCAACTCTTTACGGATGTGCCTTTGTCTGATGGATTTTCCTTTCTTTCTTGGGTAGTTGACTGAATTAGGGTTGCTAGTGAAGATTTTTATATGATGTGGTTTTGTAACTTGAGAAATCAATTCAAGTCCAAATTTATTAATGTTAAAACAAAAATTAACCTTTACAAAACCTTAATTTGACCAGTAGCTCTGCATGACAGCGAGTGCTGGCCATTAAATAAATCTGAACAAGGTAAGTTGCTAATATTTGAAAGAAAAATACTCCGGAAAATCTTGGGTGCAGTTAAGGAGAATGATGTCTATAGAATACGATATAATTATGAGATTTACAGTAGATTTAAAGAACCAGATATTGTCAAAGTTATAAAGGCTAGCCGCATAAGATGGCTAAGACACCTTCTTAGATACAATGACTTAAAACCAACTGAATTGGTGAACTTTTCAAAAATTGAGGGTACGCGAAAAAGAGGAAGGTCTTCCCCACCAGGTGGGTCCATTCTGTTGAGAGAGATCTTAGAGATCTGGGAGTCAACCGATGGCAATCTATTGCTCCAGATAGAGTCAGATGGAGGAGGCTCATGGAGACAGCCTTGGCCTGTGACAGGCTGTAGTGCTGATGAAGAGGAAGTGGTTTTGTAACAGTCATCACATTTATCTGGACTACAGCAGAAAGTTACCTGAACTAACAAGAGGATTTTCAAACGAGGGATGAAGTATTTGAAAATGTGTGGATGAGAGGGTAGGATTATTAAATATTATCATATTTGAAAGGAAATTGAGATTTTCATAGAATAATTTAAAATACAACAACTAAAGTCTTCTATATAGTTATATTTACTGAGTCAAATTTGTCTTATCAAATTATATATTTAACCTCTGTTTAAACTTGACTGTAGGTAGTAATGAAGCAGGATATTCCAAAGAATAAATATTCATGCTCTTAAGTGATATTTAGGTAGCAGGCAACCCAGCTTACTACCTAAAGCAAGTTAATTCCCCAACTTCTTACGTCCCACCAATGCCATTTATTAAAATTTAAATGAATTGAATATAATTATCCAGGAAATATTATTTTCAAATCAATTCATGTATAAAATGTTTTCAGTTTTTGCCAAGAATTTCCATTAAAAATCCTGAGATTCCTCCTTGCATATTAAGAAAAATATATATCATTTATCCTCTACCTTTTGGAACAGTAGAATTCCGTTCCCTCTTCTTTCATATCTAGGTTTTCCGCCATGATTTAACTTTTCCCCATTTCTTTAAATGCAATTCTTACGGTCCCATCGTATTTTTTCCCCCTCTCTCAAAACCCAGGGCTTCACATCAAACATCATTATCATATTCATATATTCAAATGATTTACCATTTATTACACATTCTATCCCAAACTTCCGGAGCAAACATTTAAGAAAGAAGTATTTGATATTTATTGCTGAAAAGAAAATAATTCATATTTTTGCTTAGTTTCTCTTGATAGAATGGGATATTGCACCATCATTCATTTCCCGAAAATTAACGGTTGATGTAAATACCGAGCAATATCTTTTTATCAATTTAGATTACTGTGTGTTTAAATGAAAATTTAAACATCGAGTAATTTGAGATATTTTAGGGGGCAGTAAAGGGAAGGGTGTTTAGAGAAAATACGAAACAATTCCCTCATTTATCTTTTCAAGGGGGAAAAAATAGGGAATCAGCAGAAAAGGAATTGTTTATCAAATCAGAACTACTTAATACATTAATAATGGATTAATTATGCATTGTTTCGGATTCAATGTTATTTATTCATATTTGATTAAAACTCAATCGCGAAGAGGCTCATAATGCATAGGGAAAACAAGTATATTACTTTAAAGATGAATAGGAAGGAATATTATACAATTTCATTTTAATGCCTGGAAAAATTGCAAATAATTTATTTAAATGAATAAAGCAAGAGATAAGTTAATTAAAAAAATAGAAGAAAGCAAACACTCGTTTCTTATTTCTCTCTCACAAAAAGGGACATTGAAAGCTTACTTCAAAGAATAGGAATCTGTTAGAGTTTATTTAAATTATTATTGGTACTCACAAGACTTCAAAAATAAAAATTAATTATGGTAGTTACCAAATCTGATAAATTATCTGTAAAGTAACACAATATTCAATAAATCAGGATTAGTGATGAGCGACAATTTATTTGGAGATAACTTAAAAATAAAATTTTAGATACGAAAGAAAAAAAAACTGTCACTATAATTTTCTCATGAACGTCTTTAATAGTTAACTATCATCATATGAAATCTACTTGACTGTAGTAAACCAAACTGAACCAAAAAAAGACTGAAAATTTAACAGTAGTTTACACTGCGCGTAGTATATGGCTTTACAGATTTTAAAAATTCCACCAAATTAATAGTGGAGTCAGAGAAAATTATAAAAAAATAAATTTTAAGAAGAATTGGCTATCATCTCTGTTTTCAACTGGTTACAGATCTGAACTTGCATGGATACATAAAATATCTTCCCATATATAACTAAAGAGAAATAGCAAAATTAGAGTAAAATGCGTGAATTATTTAAGTTGCCCAAGGAAATGAAAGTATTATGAAACCGTTATGGTAACGCAGGATATCAATAGCATAGTACAAAGAAGCACAAAAATATGCAGGAATAATCAAATATTAGATTAATTGTCAGCATAGTGTAAAGTTTTTCTATTTTCCTATGAAGGACATATAAAACAAACAGCACTGAAGAGGAGGGCTTAAAATACCAATGGGCAAAAGTAAGAGCGAAAACCCATGGTTACTTTATTATCGAGGCCATGCCCAACTTGTTGAAGCAACACTATAACATAACATATTTTATTTATAACTATCGAGTCAGTTGCTGTTATTTACTTCTTACAACTCATATTAAGCATGAATTCAAAATTTTGGACATTCAAAACAAGTTTGTCTTATAAAATTCAAGTTTATCCGAAACCTCAAATAACCTTATTACGATTTATTCATTTAATAATTTTTTCCTACATTTTTAATGATAATAAATCTTTAAATTGGACATTAAATATTGGAAGGAGAGAAACTTTTTTTTAGAATTTATAGACAAATTTATAAAGAAATTATTACATAATTACAAAAAATGCCTAAAATTATTTTTTGGTGACAAATTTCCTAAGACTATTCTTTAAAATTGTTTACGAATTACTTATTCAATAAAGTGGGAGAAAAAGTTATTTGAGATAACAGAAAATAATTTAAATTTACAGCAAATGAAATGGGCAATGATTACATTAATAACTTATACCAATATCTACGCAACCTGTGACAGCTAGTTTTTAAAAACAGTATTCTGTAGCCTAGTTCAAATAATGAAGCTCTCAAATTTAATGCAAAAAAGCAGTCAACCAACTTCAGGTTACATTCAACAAAACAGGTATTACAGAATTCACTTTCTGCCTATTTTATTCAATTGCATAAATTTAAAATGTTCTAATCTTTTCATCATTAACGTCCTAGATCTCTTATTCATTTCCGTAATCAAATTGATCACCTTCACTTCCACTAGTTCGTATTCACTCTCAAAAGTTCATTGATTTCAACGAACACACTTCATTTAAATCATTTACTTCTTCCAACAGCTTAGGGTTTATTGAAAGTTTTACCGGGGAGAATCCCGGTAATTTCCACGGGGGGAATATGAGCTAAAATTATAATACTCATAAATGCATCTTATTACCCTGTTCTCATTTTTGTTTTGAAATAACAGTGGTAAAACCACAGTACTTCAAATAATACACGTAATATTTCTTAAAGACAATAAGTGTGAATCTCTGAAAAAACTGATGTTAATAGAACTGAAGGATAAAAAAAATGCATTAAATCCTTCTATACACAAAACACGCATATATATATATATATATATATATATATATATATATATATATATATATATATATATATATATATATATATATAATGTGTGATAGGCATGAAATGAAATAGGATACATTCAATCTTCTTTTGAGAAACTTTGGAGGCTCTGGAACATGAGCATAATTGAATGTTTCAATCGTTCCAAATGACTAGTCGTAGTATATTAAAGTGTACTACAAATTTATCACATAAAACTCTTAGGGTACACAGAAAATTTATATAACCGACCTTGATTTTATCACAGTTAATGCCGTGAAGTCCTGAATCAGGGCAATTAAGTTTAAGTGATAATTTTTGTGTTTTAGCATAGGTGTAACAATTGGAAATTTTAATTTTTTAAAGATTTATTACAAGCTGTACAGAAATGTTCTTTTCTCTTTAGTAATAGAAATTACAAAAAAATGAACGTGGGGGAATTTTCAATGCAGATTGATAATTTCAGTTTTATGGAAATATGATGCCATTGTTTTTTGATAGAGTGGTGTTGATAAACGTGTAGAAATCTGGGACACATGCCCTATATATGTTACCTAATGCCCAAATGCGATTTCCCTTTATGCCAAAAACTGTCATTTCAATAGCCGGAAAGCAGTTACTCAAGATAACGTTTAGCAGTTCTCAAAATTAATCACTGCAAATAAAGATTGCAGAGTAATAATTATGAAAATTATATTCTCAAACAAGTCTGTAACTTTATGTTATACCCGAGTAATTAAAGTCTTTATGGTAATTCTTTGGTAACGTCCTTTATATTAAAGCATGAAATATGCAACAATGCCTTTGTTTTTCAACAACGGTATTTCCTGGAGAAATAGCAAGAAATGCGTTTATATTCATAATAGGTTCAAAAGTTGATGATGGCCTTTTCTAAGAAAACAATAAACAAAATAAAATTTCGCCCGAAAAAATGTATGGATGTAATTTTTCACGTCTGCTTGAGATTCTACGAGTACATTCTAATCGTGTATGACCTGCAAACGAACTGTTTGATTAGCATACAGTACTTGGTGTCATAAATAATCCATGAAGAGGTTTTAGACTTTTTGTCCGTAAACAGTGCGTGAGAAGTCACAAAAAATAATTATATCTTCATATCTTGTAATATTATGAGTAAATAGAGAGAGCGGTAAATCAAAACGTTGCACTTAATAATGGCTGTCACAGGTGAATGACAGGTGAAAAAATGAACGCAGATCGTAAAAAATTAAGCTCCTCTTTGTGCAGTGAATGTAAGAGAAAAAATAATGCCCCTTTTTTCCCCACCACTCATGTTCTTTTGTGAAAAAAAATTATTAGAAGTCAGTCGTTTTTCTTGACTAAAACATGCCTATACCAAAATCGAATATTCTGATTAAATCTAAAATGAAATGTATTGGTAAATGTTCGTTAAAAATTCTCGAACAATAATATTCCAGGAAGGTTTTCACTGAGGTACTCCCTTAATACCACTGGCCGGATGATTGCAGAATGGCTAGGGCGCTGACATTCAGTACCAGAGTCCGCTGGTTCGAGTCCCACTGTTGGTATGGATGTTTGTAGCCGTTCGAGATCAGCTTTCAGCAGTAGGTACCGGTCAAATTTGCCCTCGTGTAGCCAAAAAAAACTAGTAAAATAAATCCTACCCCCCTAAAAATATGTTACATATTTCATAAAAGTTTCAAAGCTACCATTATATTTTAAATTTTTTTAAAGTTTTTTTTCATCAAAGTTTCCTTTAACTTGTTATAAAAAGTTCACAGTTAGAAATTTTCTTTTAAATAATTAAGTGTATTTTTCAAAATAAAAATATACTTTTGGAACTCGACTTAGAATATCATATTCGAGTTATTTCACGATTGATTCATATAAGCTCTAAAAAGTTTTAATCAAAATAGTATATTGTAATGGAACGATTCAGTTTCAGAGGAAAAGATGGCGCCACCATATCGTCTTTGAAAGTTGCGCTAAGTGATGTCATAGATGACGGGAAGAAACCAACGAACCAGCGGGCTTGAAATTTCCCCATTGCTTGAACTCAAGTATAGGTAGTTAATATGCCTCCAGGTAAATGTCTGAACGCTCACGGTGCAGGGTGAATTCATGGGAGATGACGTCATAATAGTTTCTACGCGTTTCTAGAAAGTGTACTTTCTGGAATGTTTTAAATGACATCAACAATAGTCTTCAGCAAAAGTCTGAACACTCTCGGTGCAGGGGGAACTCATGGGAGATGACGTCATTATAGTTTCTACGCGATTCTAGAAAGTATAGTTTCTGGAATGTTTTAAATGACAGCAGCATGTTTTTAAATGTCATGGTTCATCAGCATGGTTTTAAATTCTGGAATGTTTTAAATGTCATGTTTTAAATGACATGATAAACCATCACACTCCAGGTAAATGTCTGAATGCTCACGGTGCAGGGTGAACTCATGGGAGATGACGTCATAATAGTTTCTACGCGTTTCTAGAAAGTGTACTTTCTGGAATGTTTTAAATGACATCAACAATAGTCTTCAGCAAAATTCTGAACACTCTCGGTGCAGGGGGAACTCATGGGAGATGACGTCATTATAGTTTCTACGCGATTCTAGAAAGTATAGTTTCTGGAATGTTTTAAATGACAGCAGCATGTTTTTAAATGTCATGGTTCATCAGCATGGTTTTAAATTCTGGAATGTTTTAAATGTCATGTTTTAAATGACATGATAAACCATCACACTCCAGGTAAAAGTCTGAATGCTCACGGTGCAGAGTGAACTCATGGGAGATGACGTCATAATAGTTTCTACGATTTTCTAGAAAGTATAGTTTCTGGAATGTTTTAAATGATACCAGCAACAGTCATCAGCAAAATTCTGAACACTCACGGTGCAGGGTGAACTCATGGGAGAGGACGTCATTGTAGTTTCTACGCGTTTCTAGAAAGTATATTTTCTGGAATGTTTTAAATGACATCAGCAATACTTATTTTTGGTGTAAATTTTGTTTTCCAGTGCCACTAAACTAGCTAAGATAAAAGTCAACGTGGTATATTTCTGAAATGTATTTACTTTACCTCTGTTATACCTGTTTCCCCTCCAAAAGCTCTATGTTCCATGGAAACAAAACAACATCCAGAGAACAAATAACAATATTTCTTTAAACCATGGTCAATCAAAAAAATTTACTTGTATAACGCGATTAACGTTCTAAAAATTTTTAACAATATCCACTTCATCAACACTTTAAGATTGGTAAAGTTTTTCATTAAACGTTTGAGTAATCATTTAAGATATGTTATTGTACAGCATTTGGTTACTCACTTCTTATAAATACATATATTTTTCACCTGAAGTAGATATATCATTTTATGATGACTTCCAGACTTTAATCAAGTTTCTTAGATAGCAAAACTTTAGCATTAATCATGCTTTTTAACGACATATTTGTACGATCATAACGGATTTCCATTAGTCTGGGAATGGTATTAGATTTCAAGATATTCATAAACTTTATAATACATTTTATAAGAATTTGAATAAAAATTAGTCTCTATTAAGCAGTTAATTGTAAACACAGTTCACTATATATCTGTGTTTGCCGTGTAAAGAGTGTCATGTATAACATCGTAGTTTTGAGAAAAACGGGATTGAAAACTAACATGTTTGTGTTTTGTTTCACATATCCCAAATTTTCACTGATGAATAAAAATATTCAGGAGTGGAATCGGACTTAGCTTTCTGTTCCCCGCAGTAGCCCTTTATTTTTCAAACATACCTGGTTTGATAACACATTTTAGCCCATTTTGGACTTAACATCCCAAATTTTCACTGATGAATAAAAGTATTTAGGAGTGGAATTAGACTTAGCTTTCTGTACCCTGAAGTAGCCCTTGATTTTTCAAACGTTGGATAACTTATTTTTTCCAATTTTGGACTTAACACCCTTTACACGGCAATCACAGATATTGATTCTGCGGAAAGCTCTCCTACTGGATGTGTTTGGATATATTTCCTGGTGTGTATGAAATGGTATATGGTTTTCAGTTGTTTATGGGACTCAATATTATCGAATATTATTCCCAGTGGTTCATTTTAACATGATTTATTTCGCACATTTTTGTAATGATTTGCATTTTTTTTAAACTTACCCTGATATCCTGAACGTTTGCTAAAACTTATTTCAATAACTATTAAGTAGCAAAATAGAAAAACAAAATTAAGTACTTTTCTTTACACCCAAACTTTTATAAATCTTGTGAAAACACAAAAACTCTTGCCTCAATCATTCAATGTCATTACTCCCAAGCATTTATATCTTAATAATTCAGTTTCACTCCAATCTGGAAGCTTTGCCAAATCGAGTTTGTAAGAAAACAACAATACAACAGAAATAAAACGAGGTTGCAGTTGCTTGTAATAATTCCAGAAATTCTTGACTAAACTGATAAGTTAGGTATAAATAAAATAACTTAACATATGATGATATTTAGCTTCATGCTATAGATAATATGTGTCCTGAAACATCTGTATTCTTAAGAATACTGAAGAAGAGTATATTTTTTTAGGTATTCATCCGACTTCCGTCCTATTTATATATATTTAAACATAATAAAAAATTTAATAATACTTTATTTTTACATCTACTGTTTATATGAAAGCATCAATGTTTCATTATGTTGAAATACAAAAAAAATAAGGTACGTATCACTAGTGCCGCTATGGTTCAAAACGGGGTAAACGTCGAGTTTCGAATAAAATCTCGAAATTTCAGCTATTTTAAAACGTATACAAAAAGAATTGGTGGTGGTGGTGCACAATTTGTCTCAGTTTAGTATATTGCGTAAGCTAATACAAAATATAAAAATATCGAGTAGATTGCTCTAGAAATTTGCAGTTTTACTTGATTAATGTGAATATGTACGCACACACATATATACATACGTACATACATACATACATACATACATATATATATATATATATATATATATATATATATATATATATATATATATATATATATATATATATATATATATATATATATATATACAGTGGAATCTCGATCTATCGTTTTCAAGGAACTGACTGAACTGAACGATCAATGCGAGAAAACGATAGATGCGGGAACGGAACAAAGCAATATGATCGTTGGGACTGGGTGAAATAAACGAAACATACGGGAAAACGATGATTCGGAGAACGAACGATCGAGATTCCACTGTATATATATATATATATATATATATATATATATATATATATATATATATATATATATATATATATATATATATATATAAGCCTTGCATATAGAAGTTCAATGGGACAGAAAATGCATGTTTAATTAGCGTTATTTAATAAGTTTGTTCAGCTTTCTTTATCACTGTGACTGGACGTTATAGGTCAGTATTCACTTATTATCATGTACAGTTCTAAGCTTCTGTAGATACTCCTCCGTTACCAACTTTTGTTTCAAACTGTTTCATGTGTCGTCGAGGAAACAAGAAATTCTGACAAAATAACAAATGATCTCAAAAAATTTCCTGATAAAAAAGAGTTCAAGGGATACAAGAAACACTTGCTCTCAGTTCATTTCAAAAGTAGATTAACACCCATGCATAAGAAATACATCTCCCTCGACCATTAATAAATTCCTCAACTTCTCCCGCTTCATTACTAGAAAAATAGAGGCCCAAAACCAAATCTTTTTTGAAACGAGTTTTAAGTGAATTTCACGGCACCGCGCTTTGCAAGAAATAAAAAGAAACATTTCATCTGAAAAATACAATATACAGGAGAAATTAGGAGTCCCAACTCCCCAGCTACATTCTCTCTCCTTCATTATATTAGTCCCTCGAATACTTAACGAACATTTTTAATTACACACCTCTCGCTATAAGAAAGTCTCGTTCCCAGTTCTTCAGGCTATAAAAGCCTTTCGTCCTGTCATTAACGTTTTTGACTGAATTAACAGAAAAATCTCTTTAAAATAAACCGTTTAGTCAGATGGAATAGTTTCTCTTATTTAAAATGTTTATATCCATGAAGCAACAGTGAATCTATCATTAACAATGAGATCTTTTTGTGTGTTTTTTTTTTCTGCGCCAAGGCTTAATGAATGGCACAAAATTAACTTTTTTCTCCCTCATTCTAGAGCTGCCTTCATTTTTGTTCTTTCTAATGTGAAATTTGGATCATTAACATATTTCTTTTTTCTTAGAGAATGAGAGGTTTTTTTCCCCTCCGGTATTAAATCACAGCTCGTTTTCCTGTAGAGCTTTCCCTTCACCCTTGGCAGGAGGATTAACATATTATTCGGAAGATATCAGACTTTGATAGCTTTAATAATATAATGCTTTGGTAATTTTTACCTTCTTTATGAAGTCATTGAACGTAACTTCCATCTTCATAACTTGGTTTCATTAAATAAGGTTGTAGGAACAGCGTAACTGGTGTTAAGCTTCTAATGATGACACCTTAAGGATGTTTTGTATTTAACTAAAGCATAGAGTTTATTGATGTATTGGGTATGATATAATAGTCCTCATTGAACTCAATGTTAATATTACCCAAACATAGTTATTTGGAATGCTTTTCAAATCTGGTCTTGTAGAGAATTTTTTTTTCAGTTCTTTGAAGATCTGAATCAATGTTTGAATCAATGTTCTAATCAATGTTCGATATATGAAATTAGTTTACTGGGTGTTAAAATGCATAGCTCGGGTAGTTAACTACAGGCTTCCTTTTAATGAATATTTTTCTTGATTAATCTTCCATTTCATCAAATAGTATTAAACTACGTTTAGCATCCTTCCTTTAAAAAGTTGGAGTTTGTATTTTTACAACATATTTCGTTTTTCTTAGAGAATGAGAGTTTTTTTTTCCTCCGGTATTAAATCACAGCTCGTTTTCCTGTGAGCTTTCGCTTCACCCTTGGTAGGAGGATTAACATATTATTCGTAAGATATCAGTCTTTGATGGCATTAATAATATAATGCTTTGGTAATTTTTACCTTCTTTATGAAGTCATTGTACGTAAATTTCATCTCCATAGTTTGGTTTCATTAAATATTATATGTAGGAACAGCGTAACTGGTGTTAAGCTTCTAATGATCAGACCTTAAGAATGTTTTGTATTTTACTAAAGCATAGAGATCATTGACGTATTCGGTATGATATAATAGTCCTTATTGAACTCAATGTTGATATTTCCCAAACATAGTTATTTGGAATACTTTTCAAATCTGGTCTTGTACAGAAAATGTATTTTTTCAGTTCCATGTTGAAGATCTTACAGGAATTTTTTTATATAAAACACAACTTTCTGACTCAAAAATAACGATGTTTGATAAAAGAAATTAGTTTACTGCTTGTTAAAATACATTCCTCTGGTAGTTAATTACAGGTTTCCTTTTAATGAATTTTTTTTTTAATTAATCTTCCATTTCATCAAATAGTATTAAATTTCGTTGGTTGGTATCTTTACTTTAAAAAAATTGGAGTTGGTATATCTATAACATTTTTGGAGTTCTATGAATTGTTGTTAATTTAGTGTAATTTGAAGTTTAGACAGAGTGCTGAAAATATGCAATGGAAGCTCGAATGGAAGTAAAATATAGTGTTTGAGTTTTAAAAGTATCTTTTACCTTTTTTAAATAATCTTCAACGATATTAAATTTATTTAAGTAATATTCTATTCGTATTTTAAAGTGTGTAATCGTAATGCCGAATTTACTCCTTTGATATCAATTCCAAGTAAATTGCATCTTTTATAAGATTTTTTTACGATAGGTTGAAAGAGTTTTTTAATAATGCATCTTATTTATTATTTGATTTAAGTGTCTTTGTCATTTACATGCGTTGAAAATTTGTATAAACAAGATTTAAACTGTGTGTTTTGTTTCCTAAAGCAACAGGGTAGGTTTTTAAATATTCTTACAACTGATTCAAGTTTTGTTTTCTCAATTCAAAAGCCTTGTTAACTCTTCCAGGAAGAGTTAACAGGGATATATAATATTAATACAGAATGTATAATTTTAAGGAAAATGAAATAAACTACTATTTTATAGAATAAAAATTTAAGTTATAAGTCTTAATTGCAATATGTAGGAACAAGGTGTTTTGAAATATTTATAGATTTTATAAGCAATAGGAAATTGCATTATTATTGTATTGAGATTAATGCTTGATTTAATGCTAATCAAATTTCTAGTTCAAAGGCACTACGTTTTTAGAGGTTAACGGAACTTAAACTTTTTTGCAGCTAAGAATGCTAATATTTCCTTCGGCAGCTGTAAGTTAGTTAAAAACTCCCTTATATTGTTTATACAGTGATTAATATAACACGTTCTGAAAGTAAAATTAAATAAGAAGATTTATTATTTGGTCTTTTGATCTACTTTTGTGTAAATGTAGTAGGCTACCCGGAAACTCATAATTATCAATGATAAAATAGGCAGTCCCATAAAATCGATTATATAATAAACAGCCTTTAGATGTAACTCAGAAAAGATTTTTCGATATGACACCGTAGTTCATTGATTAGAATATCATACTTAGATCCAATGATGGAGGCTTCTAAATATCTCCAAGTCAAAGTCAATTTTAAAAATATGAAGTATCTTCTTTGAATATGGCATCTACTTTAAGTATTCCTTTGTTAATAAGAAGTGTGAATAAGGTATTATTAAAAGTTTAAAACCGTATAAGAGGAAATGTATTTCTTAACTAAAAGGATTATATTCCCTCTTGGTCTATTCTGACGTAAATATTGTTTTGCACAATAAACAAAGATGTAGATACACTGACTATACCTCCATTAGTTTCTTGTTCAGCTAGTAAACATAATAAAGCAATACACTATCAGGAAGTAAAAAATAACTATAATTGTTTTAGGATTATTAATAGTTATACTAATTACTACCTTGTAAAGTCCATTAAAAGATAATCAGTGGATAGGTGCCCAAAACTCATGTTTAATGTAATTGTACATTTCGTAACAAATGTCAGAACAGCTGAAAATATCTTTGCTTCTCTTTAACTTTGTATCTGTTTTGACAATTTTTGCTTAAAACAACCTTGTTGAAAATTTAGCAAATTATTTTCCCTAAAATTTACAAATCGGTGAGTTATAAGATTTTGAAAACATTTTGTTATACATCAGTGAATGTGTGTTGGGTCTTTTAGACTAAGTACTTAAAATTTTTTTAACGTATCTACCACGTAAGGAATAAATATTAAAACATTTATAATACTCTCACACTGTTAAAAAATAAAATCACTTAAAAAAGGGTTTTCTCAATATAAATATAAATCCGGTAACAAATATATTCATAAAACAAATGATTTAAAGTTTAGCATTAAAAATGAAAAAGTGTACTCAAAAATTGCGAATGTTATATAAATGAAACATTTATCATGTCTAAGATAATATTTAATTCTATATAATCTGCTCGCCATGCTCAGTACTTTCATGATGACATTAATTTCAGAAATAATTTGAAGAAGAAATTACCCCAAAAATATTGCTCAATAAAGCAGAAACTTACTAATTAGAGACTTAATTATATCCCACAAGATCTCTCCGTAGAAAACCAACATAAAATTCAGTATTTTTGCTTGCAGTCTAATATAACATTGTTTTTAACTTTGTACGTCATTAGTTTAAATCATTTTCCTCACAAGGCATTGCAGGGGGAATTCTGTTGGCTGCGGAATTTTTTTTCCCTGCTGAATGAATAAACCCATAGCCGAGAGAGAGGAATATTGCTTGAAATTTTTCGTGTCATTATTCATATGGTGCTTAATTATCATTATTAAACAGGAGGTTACTTAACTTCTTCCAGTTCTCCATTACTTTATTGCATTTAGTAACACTGATAGCTTGTATTTTCTACGACAGATCACGAAAAATGTGTAATGTATATATATTTTTTTTAGTTTTAAAAGGTTTATGAGGAGAGTTTACTAATGTTACTTTCAGCAATAATATCAAATTTACATCTACAAGAGCAATATTTAATATTAATTTCAAATTAAACAGTTTTTCCGAGGGTGTATGCAGCCATTAAAACTCTAGTTACGCAAAAATGTATCCGTTTTTAAGTCATAGGTAAAAAAATGCAACGTTATACTCTTAATTTTACTAAGAATTTGAGATGCTCAATATTAAAAAGGGTGTAATCATTACTATCATAAGAACCCGAGTAAAGAAACACTGAACAACCATTCCCCTAAAAATGCTTCAAAAAGCATTATTACTTGTTTTTTTAAGTGGTACATCACAATGATTTTTTGTTATTTTCTTTAAATCATATAGTATTTAATAGAATGATTATATCTACCTTAAATTTGCATTTCACTTATAAATTGATACAAATTGTAAGTTAAAGATCTGCTATTGTATTATATTATGACGAGTGAGATAAATATATTTAATTAGTAAGGTACAAAATAAAACAAACAATTATTATTTGAAAAATACGTGCTAATGATTTTTTAATTCGATTACCTGCAGTTAAAATATTTTCCAGAATCTTACTTTCCGTCTTCATTTCCTAAATCTGATGTTGCGATGTGTTTAACATTATGTAACCTAAGAAATAATCTACAAGTTTTATTTTAAATAATGAAACACCACTTAAAAAATGGTCATGGGCTGCAGCGGATGTAAAACACAACGACGACGTTATCGACGAGAAAGAAGCCTATAATAATGTGAAGCACGGTTATCAGCTAACATGTGGTAGTAGTACAGTTGATACAGAATAATCTGTTGTAAATTAATAGGCAAAATGCCATATCTAAGTTACTTGAGAATTCTATAATAGTTGGCGCGAGGCTTGCGAATGCTTCTACCACTAAAACGGCAGAAGTCGTCAGTATATCACGTGGCACATCATCAAAGATTATAACACGGGATAAAACACGGTGTTGTTGTTGGGAACTGAATAATGCTGGTACTCAGGGTCGTACTGCAATCCAGAAGCCATTCATTATTGTAATGCCCCGAGCATAAAAACTGAGGTTCAGCGTAATAGGCACCGTGTCATCTGGTCAGATGAATCAAGCTCTACATTCATTCCTACCACTGGTATAGTATACGTTTGGCAAAAACCTTCCGATCCACACCGTCCAGACTTCTTGGTTCGCGTTGTCAAGCATGGGCTTAGCTCTCTGATACTGAAGGTGACCTTTCTTGACATTCCCTTAAATCCTTAATTGGTCTTCAGCGCCTTGTGACATCGGGAGTCTACTAAACCATTTTGGCGGATCCCATGCTTCCTATGGCTATATTCCCTCTACATAGAAAAACAAGTGGGTTTGATGTCGACACCTGTGTATTTAGGAACCTATTTCGTATGGGTTAGAGGGAAAAGAGAGCCGTAAATCGATCGGTGTTCTTTGGAACTCGTTTGCGATTGAGTTTGAAAACCTGCATGCTCGTCCAAAAGAGAGACACGTTAATAATAGCGTTTAACATGTGTCATTTATTATAAAGTGAAGTTTTAAACCCAGTTAGTACCACTCATCTTTCGAAAGGCACTGTTGTCGTAGAAAGAAATGGCATGTTTTAAGAATCACATGGATATTTACATGAAATGTAAGTTATATAAGTTCAACATCACTCAAACAAATTTGAACAATTCTAGTGAAATTTGGAGGAAAAGGTTCGATTACATTCTTCCACTCCAGTCACTGGAACAGTTATGGCATTTATTTCCGTAGCAATGGCATCTACCTCCAATATCTTATGTTCAGTACATTACGCCACTCTATATTCCACTTCTTCTGTTTCACAAGCCAAAGGTGGGCATACACTTTATTAATAAACATTTTGTAGAAGCAGTTAGCGTTACCATTAATTTGATATAACCTCCTGTATGAATTCAACAGGTGTAATTACTGTATATAACAAAGTCAAACTTTAGATATTAGCCATCAAAATACTTCAAATAATAATCCTTTTAACAGCCCTTTTGTTGAAAATTTTCAACAAAAAATAATAAGTACATTTGTGTTCATTTAAGCGATTCGTACATTAACCCTCCATCCCCGGGCGACGCCGAAATCGCGTTCCACTAAATCTGTTAATTTTGGCGGCCCATGCTATTACCGCGTCGAACTGAATTTTTAAAATGTCAGATCAGCGGTAAAGGTTATTTCCTAGTCGATTTTATTATGTACTTGAATATAGGGAGGCGTTATTTCATCGGCTATGCTTTTAGGAAATATTGCTTCTAGGAAATATATATCATTCTAAATAATATTGTTTCTAGGAAATGTTTTAGCTTGTAAAATGTTTTCTGTACTTTTGTTAAATGCTATCGTCGTGTTAGCCACTAAGTTAGAAAATGAAAACGTTTCATTTTTCTTCACATATTTTGAATATTTTTCTCTTACTATTGAATTAAAAGTATTCTTACTATTACTTGTAAAGATATAAATTTACGCCGGAGGAATTTATACCTTTACAAGAATTTATACCTTTAAATTTCTCCGGTGATTTTGTGCAGAAAAATATGAAAATCGTCCGTAGCTGGTGGGTTAAAAATATACCAAATTAAAAAACGACTTTTTATGATCTGTCCTAAACTTTAAAAAGAACCTGTTGATTTTAATTTCCCCTTTAGTTCGAATTTTTTTAACAAAAATATATCCTTCTCAAACAATGAATCTCATATTCTTCCGTAATAAAATTTGAAGTGTTTTTCTAAAGCTGTAAAATATCACGATTGTTATTAACATTTTTTTAACAAATGTAATCGTCGTTTCTTTTTCTTTTGCTATAAGAGTCGATTTAATTCGTTTGAACATCCAACTGCGACAATCAGAAACAGTTCCATGGCCTTCAGGAATTTGATTTAAAAAATATTTACATGGGGATATATTAAAATAAACAATAATTAAATAGTAATAAATAGATGGATATATATATATATAGATGGATATATATATATATAGATGGATATATATATATATATATATATATATATATATATATATATATATATATATATATATATATATGTATGTATATATATATATATATATATATATGATTATATTTATTCCTAAATATCGGAAAATTTAAAGAAAAAAGTAAACTAAAGCATAGAAAATTTAAAATCATCACCAGATAATTTTGATATGCAAGAAAATGCAGCATTTTATAAATTCTAGATAGCAATTTGTTGTTATAATTAAATTTTAGTTTTATTTAATTTAGCTTTTTATCAACAGAAGAAAAAAAATGAATTTTGCTAATAAGGAAAAAATTTTCACGGTATTGCTGACTTCCATTTTAGGGTTTTTGAAAAGTTTTGAAATAATTAATAAAAAATTAATATTATGCTTGGTTTCATATGTTATAATATTATAACTAAGAATCCGATGATGAACTGCTCTGCATAAAATGGAACTCGCACACACTTCTACTCCAAAAGTCCCTAGATGCCTGACATAGATGCCAGCTTAGATGCCTGAAGTTAAAGAATTTCTTATGGATTATCTTATTAAATTTCCTACTCTCTTTAAAAAGCATTTTCTTAATCATCAAAATTCTATTATATTCTTTCAGCTTATGTATATTTTATTACTCATTTTGCATAATTTTCCCTTTTTCAGTCGTTATAGAACATTTAATTTAAGTAAAAATAACAAGGCTATATGCTTTACTCACTCATTTAGTGGAGTTTAATTGTTTCAAATTACCATGAGAGTGACACATGTTCTAAAAGCATAAATATTTCATGAAATCAAATTAACTCTTCAAAATCTCCTGCATTCTACTGAGTGCGAAAGCAAAATTAATTGCTTGAAAAATGTTGGAGCCACGGGGGTGTTTTTTAAAACATGATTTATTTATCTCCCATTAAAAAAAATACAAGGGAAAAACACCGCTTCCTTGTCATTCTACCGATTTTTTTTTCCATGGAAAAAATGCATGCCGCCATATAGTTTTTCTGGCGTAATAAGCACTATATCCAAGAGCCGTGACGTCAGCAAATGACGTCACACTCCAATGCCCGTTAAACGTTGTAGAAACTGTCCATCCTATTGGGTAATGGACACGAATGCAAGAGGGAGGGTGTGGAGGAAGAAGAAATAGTTCGTTAATTAAGTCATCTGCCGTGGGTGAGGGATGCTTTATGAGAAAAAGCTCCCTTTTTTTCGAGCTTTTATTTTTCACTTTAGTCGAGGGTCTTCAAAGGACATTTAGAGCAAATGCGATGGCAGCATATTTTCTGCAACATTTCCTTTTTTTAGAAGTTTCATCTCCTTTTTAAATTCAGTAATGAGCGGCAAATATAGTTATTGAATGAAAAAGACAATGAGCATTAAAAATCCGTAATTATCTTTTTTAAGTTTTTTAAAAAAATGTACTCGAAATGGTTTGTATGTTATGTAAGAAATAAAATGTTGTCGCAATTCATTATAGACAGTCTAATTCATTAATATCAGACATTCCGAAACCATCATAAATCAGTAATAAATTTTATTTTCTCAGGAAATATCTTTAGTAAAAAATTAATCACTTACTTCCTGGACTATAAATAATAGGGAGGTACTGCAAATCATCATAAAATGACGTTTTTTTGCAGGAATACGTTCTAAGAAATCTTTAAAAACCTGTTTATCATGTTAACACTGCCTTTTTTTCAAAATTACTAAAAATTTTCTTTTAAATCTGACTGTTACAACTTTCTAAAAGAGCAAAGGTAAATGAAAGTTGATATACATTGTTTTTATTTGTTTCGTTTATATTGATGGTATTTACATATATGATAGTTTGACTTAAGGTTAAAATAGTTTTGTACTAATAATGTGGAGTTGTGGGCCTAACGTTTACGCTCTAAATATAAATGATATTTTTTTATAATAGATTTGTGCTACTCACCTGAAAAGTTTGCTTCGTCCAGACTTGTTTGCGTGTATGACATCAAAAACTTTGCATACCCACAAAAACTAAAAAAAAAGAGCTTAAGATGGGGAAAGAGGTCAATATGTTGCTTACCGAAAGGTAGAGGTCTTTTTTCAAACAAATTAGTGTTTTGTACCTTACGTTTAAGCTATGAATAGAAATATCTTACGTATTATAATTGTGTTTCTAGCCAGCAATGTTTGCTTTGTTTGAGTACTCACAGGTTCGTTTGTATGTATGCAAAAACTAAACCATTCAACCTTTGAACATAAGTTAGAAGAGAGAATACGGACGATTTGAAAATGTTGTATAATGTGAAAATTATAAAAGTTTTTTTTTCTGGCAAGACACGTGTTGTCTTAATGTTACAGGCATAAGAAAAGCTATGATAAGCTTTGAACTGAAATTTCAAAACCATGATTTGGTTCTGGTCATCTTCAACCATTGAGAAAAATTTTCCTGTCCGTCGCAATTCTGCAATTTATCAAGAGGGAATTTCCATGATGTCCGGGCTACCTAAGGTCTGCACAGTATAATATTGTGTAAAGACAGGCATTTTAAAACATGAAACCTTTTAGATGGTCACTTAAGGTAGGCACACCCCCTTTAAAACTTCAAAAAATCGATTTTGGGTTATTGCTATATTCTTATTTTTGGGACATTTCTGAACAATATGAAAAAACCGCATAAAAAAATTCGCATTATTTCTCGAGTTATGAGAGGTTATGTAAAGCTCACATTGTTGCATGGCCATGTATATTACAACTTTAACTTCAGTTTTCTCAAATATGTAAATTTTTGGATTACGCGCACTG
Organism: Dolomedes plantarius; assembly: GCA_907164885.2. NCBI lineage: Eukaryota > Metazoa > Arthropoda > Arachnida > Araneae > Dolomedidae > Dolomedes > Dolomedes plantarius. The sequence continues at coordinate 102,040,772 of OU015495.1, forward strand.
TTAATTCCAAACTATGTGTGCTAAACTTTTATCAGATTTGTATTTTAAACTTCCTTACATACTAAAACCAAAAAAATAAAAATAAATTTCTAAAAAAACTTTTTACACTTGAAAATGTTTTTAAAAATTGCTCAATTTTAATTTTTTTAAGATTTTATGTGAATTTTTCAATTTAGACAATATTTTTTGTATATTTTTTGGTTTTACATTAAATTTGAGTATGTTATTAATTTAATTTGACCCAAAAACAGTTTCTGTATGCATATTTCTTAATTTTATGATGCGCGAAACATCCAATGCTTTTTCCCTTTTTAGTAATGTGCACATTTAAAAATAAATCTAAAAATTATTTATGGATTTACAAGTTCTATTTTTGTATAAAATATAAATGAAGAATTGTAATTTTGGTATAAAGCAAAAAACAAATTTTATATATATATATATATATATATAAATATTATTGGAGTTTCAGTGCCTCGAATTTTTTCATGTTTACGGTCATTTCAGTGTAGTCAAAGGTAGTATGCACCCTTAAAGTCGATAGGAGACAAAACTGCGATAATTTATTAAATTATGACTTCTTGTATTGATGGAGTTAGCAATCTTTTCGCAGTGAGTTATAATTTTTCCTTCATATAATTCAGAGGGAAAAAAATCCATTATATTCCTTAAATCAAATCTTGTGATTGCTCTTTTTACGGAAATGGAAAAGGAGGCCTCGGATTCTAACAGTTCTCTCATGCAGGAATAATGTCATAGCATTAAGCTGTGTACTAATATCGACTGAAATCATTTCCCGTGTTTATAATGTTGCAAGAATGGATCGATCGGTCCTTCTGAATGTTTGTCACCCTGTTGAGCTGATATCATTGTTCCAGCATTCACATGAACCGTTCTTATCGGTTTTCATTACCATATCGACAACAAACTTGTCAAGAATATGATGCATTGCTGAGAATAGTGATCAAAGTTCAGACAGACAGACGGAGAGAGAGAGAGAGAGAAATCACTAGGATATTGTTATCCAGCTAATGAACTTAGGAAAGATACTTGTTGCTGAAGTTAGAGCGTAATTCGAGACGTTTCATTTTATTTTGTTCCCGTTGTTTCCTCTTGAGACATGACGAGAAAGTCCTGAAGTTCAATGATATTCGAAGATTTTTATGAGAGTTTTAAGACATCTGCCTACGTTCAGAGCACTTAATATATATATATATATATATATATATATATATATATATATATATATATATATATATATATATATATATATATATATATATATGTGTATGTATATATATCTATATATTAGGGTGGATCGTTTTTTACTTTTTTTTAAAATCGAAATCGCATGTGGTGGGAAAAGCTGTGTATTGCTATCAAATGTGTATAAAAAATTTGTTTGAAATTAAAATATATTTAGGCCCTTGAAGTTTCTCCGAAAATGTAAAAAAAAATGCATTTTTTATTTATTTTTTAATTTTTATGCTCGTTAAAATTTTTAATCATCTGTAGTGCAAATCGTTGCATAGCAAGACATTTTGTTTGTAGTTTTTAAAAAATTAAAATATATTTAGGCCCTCCCACTCAGCCCTTAAAGTTTCTCCAAAAATGTAAAAAAAATGCATTTTTTTAATTTATTTTTTAATTATTTTAGTCTCAAAATTTTAACCATCTGTAGTGGAAATTCTTGCATAGCAAGACCTTCTGTTTTTGAAAAAAATTATTTTGATATCGTATCATATTTAACGTCCCCGCTAGGCCGGCGAAATTTTGATACATCAACCCTTTGAAGCAGAATTTTTATTAAACATATTTAAAAAAATTAAAGTCATTATTAAAATTAATGTCTCATCTGTGTCAAAGGGTTAAAGCAGCTCTTTGCATATTTTGCAAAATTATTGCAGAATAACCCAAAATTCACCACAATGAGGTGGCTGCATTCAGATTCCACCCACGCCCACCTAAACTCCCAACCAAATATGGGCGCATTTATTTTCCTGTTTAGTTATATAGCAATCTTACACTGTATATTTTGCCTTATTTTCGAAGTTTAGCACCAGCTTTCGAATGTTGTGCGTATAAAGCCATCGCGACTTTTTGTTCCACAGACAGATGAGGATGCCTCTGACACTATCTTGACTGCCTTTTCGACAGCTTGTGTATGGCATGAGAGATTCAACAGCTATTTTTAGTGATAATGCTTTGATTTAGTGGATAATGCTGTTGAACAATTTCCAGAAGATATTGCTTGACAGATTTGGTACAAATATTTTTGGTCAGTACTAAGTTTATCCATATCTAATGTGGGCAGGTCAACAGTGATTTTTCTAAACTTCACAATTGGTAGTCGTTCAGAAAAGTCAAGAAGTTTCGCTATAGGACCACAATATGCAAAAGGGCCTGTAGTGTTTCCATCTAGATGCCATATCAAATGACGTAAAGGTAAGGAATTGGCATGCAACTGACATGCAACATTGGCATGCAACTGACATATGAGCCACTGCAATGGTCTTCTTACATGCAACTCAAACAGTCGTATCACACCACCTTTAACACCAGTATTGACTGGTGTTCCATCCGATTCAATCGCAACTAAATCCGTGGTAGATACCTGACTTGTCTTCAAATAATCTAAAATTCTAGACATTATTTTATTAGCTGTGCCATTTTCTGGTTACACATGACAAGGAAATTGCTTTCTGGTTCTTGCAATAACACTACACGCTCCTCCATTTTTATGCTTCTGTGGGACATGCCCCTTTCTTTAACAATTACTAATGTTTGGTCCTTTCTTCCATCGAAATATAGTGCTTTAAACGCTATATTATCTTACACTAAACTATTCTGTAAGTCATAGCGAACTTTCTTCCTTTGACAGTCTACTTTACATTTATCGATCACCATAATAGAGTCTTTCTTCGTGATCAAGCCAGTATCCTGAAGTGTAGCACTTGCTGTCAGTGCAACTTTTCGACTCAAAACTCCAGATCTATCTAATGCTGTCGCCAGTGGCGATAATGGATATGTCATTTTGGAGCTTCCAACTTCTTTTGAAGATGTAGCAACTTGCTTAAAATCCTCATCAGAATAAAAATCATCTTCACTTTTAGAAGTAGAGCTACCATCCATGACACTTTCACACTGTTGAGGTTGGCTATTTATCTCAGTTTTAGATTTTTGCTTATTCATTCGTTCAGCTTCCATTGCTTTCCTTGCCACTCTAAGTTTTATCACCCTAGTGATTTTAGCATCTAAATTCAACATATACATTTTCCTTGACGATCTCTGGTCCTTCAAAAATTCTGATTATCACCCGGGATGGGAAAACAAATATTCCGTAATATATCGCGCAGTACAATTACACCATCTATCGGTGAAATTTACAACAAATTTCGCCGGCCTAGCAGGGGGTTTAAATATGATACAATATCAGAATAATTTTTTTCACAAACAAAGGGTCTTACTATTCAACAATTTCCACTACAGGCAGTTAAAATTTTTCACAGGAAAAAAAATAAAACAATAAATAAAAAATGCTGTTTTTTACATTTTTGGAGAAACTTACAGGGCTGGGTCTAAATATATTTTAATTTTTAAAAAAAATTTAACAAACAAAGGGTCTTGCTATGCAACAATTTCCACTGCAGGCGGTTAAAAATTTTTATACGTAAAAAAATAAAATAAATTTAAAAACATGCATTTTTTTACATTTTTGGAGAACCTTCAAGGGCCGGGTGGGGGGTCTAAATATATTTTAATTAAAAAAATTTTTTTTACAAATATTTGATAATACACAGCTTTTCTCACCACAGGCGATTTCGATTTAAAAATAAAAAGTAAAAAACGACCCACCCTAATTAATATATATATATATATATATATATATATATATATATATATATATATATATATATATATATATATATATACAGGGCTAGATTTGAGACGGAACGCGCCGGAACGGCGTTCCGGTACCTCTCTTTAGGAAAAAAAATTACGGTAGCTAAAAACATTTATTTAATCACAAATTACTCTGTTGTTAGTGAGTGAGCCTGACCTATTACACTTTACACTTAATATAAAAGAACCATTCGCTGGTCGTAACGATCGATTATGATGTGAGGCTAGGGTAGTTTCGCTACTATTGAGTACAGCGAACTGCGACAATTTCACTGAAGCTTGTGGTATTGTGGCTTGACCTTGGCCGGCTGACGGGACGGTAGTCTGACTCATTTTTGCGGACTGCACTGACTTTGGTGGCAGTAAAATACTCAAGCACAGCATTAGTTGTGACGATACCAGTCATGACAAAGTAGTTAATGACGATGACGGCGAAATGAAAAGCCTAAGTTCGCAACCGTCCTTTAACACTGCAAGCGAAGAAATGGCTTCTGAAAAGCTGGACTGTGTGAATACCCTAAAGAAAAAGATTCACCTGTTGAGTGCGACAATGTTTTGCCAGATTGCTGGACTAACTCTAAGAAAAAACAAGTTTTTCCAAAAATATGACTGGTTGTTTGTTAAAACTTTAACGTTAGGATTCAGTGCTTGTGAAAAGGTTGGGGTTTTATATGTTCATAAGAAAACAGGTATGAAAATTTCAGAACCGTGGATAAGTGGTGAGATAAGTAATTACGGCGACACTAAAGAAAAAAAAAAATTCGTTAAGGAAAAAAATGTATGGACACGCTGAAAGAAAGTGCTGGTCATAGAGCAGCTGTCAAAATTTTATGTGAAGGTAAAAATGAAGTATTAGAGAAAGTTTTTTTCGAGGAGCGTGCTCACGAAAAACAAGCTACTGAAAATATATTTTGTACTGCATATAAGATTGTTAAAGAAAATCAGTCCTTTCACAATTTTGAAACAGAAATTAATTTGTAAGAACTTAATGGGGTGGACATGGGTCGCATTTTACATTCATACAAAGCCTGTACTAACATTACTTTGCACATAAGTAAAGAAATGAAGAAAACATTTGTTAATAAAATAATGAAGAATGACACGGAAATTGGCCTGATAATTGATAAGTCAACTTCCCTTAGTAACAAGTCAAGTTTGATTGTTTACGTTCGTTGCTCTTTGCCTAAAACTGGTATGTGTGGTTCTACCAACGTCTTTTTAGATTTAGAACTTGATGGTTTTACTGCTAAGGCGGTATTTGACTCTTTGATTAACTATCTTCACTTTAATGGAATAACTGACACTTTTTAAGTAAAAACTTAACAACCTTAACATGTAACGGCGCTGCTACTATGATTGGTAAAAATAAAGGTGTTGGAGCATTAGTTTGTATAAAATTACCTTCTTTTATTGTTTGGCACTGAACTAATCACAGGCTTAAGCTTACAGTGTCTGATGTAGTTCAGCCAGTTTCAGAAGTTGATAGGTTTAAATCCTTCATCGACAAACTGTATGTTGTGTACCATGCTTCACCAAAGAACAGCAGGAAACTGCGAACCCGTGCAAGTTTACTAGAGACAGAACTTTTGAGCACACGTTGGATTGCGTCTAGTTTCAGATCTGTTTCAGCCGTTTGGAGGTTTTATGAAGTACTAGTCCATCACTTTAAATAAGTTTCAAATGACCAAACCAGAGACATCAAAGAAAAAAGTACGTTTGAAGTCCTCCTCAAAAAGATTACTGAAACTAATTTCATTTTAGACGTGGGCTTGATGGCTGATGCATTGCAAGAGCTCTCATAGTTAAGTGAAATTTTGCAACATCGCAACGTTCATCTAATCTATGCTAACAAAAAGGTACAAATTACAGCTTTTTGGTTTGAGGAAAGAAAATCAGTTCCAGGATTTTACTCACCAATGGCTCAAGAAGCAGTAAACAACTTGTCTTTTTTCGGAGTTCCTCTCCACGAGAAAGAAGGTAGGAAAAACAACCAGCCTTTGAACTCTTAAAAGTTTTACGAGGAACTTAAAAAGTCTATTGAAACAAGACTGCTCAGTGAAAAAGACTTTGAGCTTGATGACACCATCAAAGTAATTGATGAAAAAAACTGGCCACAAAATATCCCAATAACGTTTGGGAAAAATGAAATGGTGAAACTTGCCTCCAAGTTCAAACTTAATGAAAGGCAACTAATTACAGGATTCCGAGAGTATCTCCACTTCAGAGTGTTCCCAGAAAGTCTCAACCCGTTGAAACAGTCAATCATTTCGATAGCGATATCGTCGAGTGAATGTGAAAGAGGTTTCTCACAGATGAACCTCATTATCACACCATTGAGATCATCACTGAATATTGAAACAGTTCTGGCCTGTTGTTTTTAAAGATCAGTGGACCTCCTCTTTGGCTCTTTAATCCAACTAAGTATGTTGACTCTTGGCTTGTGACTCTTGGCTTAACACCATTCAGCATTAGCAGTCAATAGTAAGGCGAGGTCAAGAGACAAGAAGTATAATGAAAACATGTTAAGTTTAGTACAATCTTTTAGGATGGGCACAAAACTTAAACAATCATGAAAATTTGCTTTTTTACTGCTTTTATTACTTTTCTACAACACATTTTTGTACTTGTCTTCTTATTTTTCACAAGCACAAGCACAAGAGCCCCTTACAGGCACTGGCTGCCTCAACCACGCGTTCCTTCCAGCGTCTTCTATCTGCGTCGACTCCTCTCCAATTTTTAATCTTCAAAGTTTTTAAGTCTTTTTCAATGTCATTTAACCATCTAGTCGGTGGTCTGCCTCTATCTTGGGATCCCTCAGGTTTTTTAAATGTCAAGATCTTAGAGGGATTTTCCGATCTTCTCCAGACATGGCCAAGCTATCTTAATCTATTACTACTAAGACTTGTATTATTTATGACTGTCTATAAAGCCTATACAGTTCAAAATTATATCTGGTTCTCCAACGTCCTTCTTCCTGCACTGGGCCAAAGACAGCCCTGAGGAATTTTCTCCCAAACATGTCCAGTGAGCGCTGCGTTTCTATGCTCAAGGTCCAAGTTTCATTTGCGTAAAGTAAGACAGGTAGTATTAGTGTCTTATAAATTCTTAATTTAGTTTAGCGAGATTAGATCTCAATTGTTTTCTCAGCCCAAAGAAGCATTTATTAGCCATTTTGATTCTGTTATCAATTTCTGTTCTTAGTTTATTTTTGACATTAATTATAGTGCCAAGGTATTTAAATTCATCAACTTTTTTTGTACTTGTCTTGCAAAATAAAATTTGGAATTAAATAAAATGTTCAAGTTTTTGTATAACCAACAATTTCTTTTTTTCAGGCCAGTAATTTGGAATCCCCCCCCCCACACACACAAACACATCCCGGAAGGTTACTGTTCCGGCACCTCTATTTCTTGAAATCTAGCACTGTATATATATATATATATATATATATATAATACTGATTAAATACGTATATTTTTTATAAATTCTTAATACAATTTAGTGCTTGGGTGCGGTGGCCCAGTTGGCAAGAGCTGCGAGCCAGTGATCTGAGCGTTCCTGGTTCGATGCTCATCTATGCAAATCCACCACCGTGTTCACTAATGGTGGCCGGGACACGTTTAAATAGTCGTGGCTGCAATGCCCTCCAAGTTCTCAAATTTATCTCTGGAGGTGCGGGGTCAAGTGTTCAGGTCTTCGGTTCAAAATTACGGGTCCGGTCATTTATCCAAGTCGAACTTCGAACCTTCTGGTGCTAATTCAAAACAGGAGCTGCCCTTTTCAGCCGAATAGCCTATTAAGACATGGTGAATGGAACCTCCAACCAAGGGGCATTAGCAACAACAACAATTTAGTGCTTACGCCAGAGACCTGACACTCCATTCAACAACAAAAAAATCTTTTCATTTCACTTATACTAACTAGTATATACTACTGTGACACTTACCCGTGTTCTGAAGTAAAAGTTTTACAATATTTCCGAAACTCTCTGAAATATACTAATAAATGTCAAAAAATGCTGTTTTTAATATCTTTTTTATCAGTGCAGGTACCAGTAGAATTATTAAATCACCACCTACAGTTTAGCTTTTCCTTCTAAACATACTTGGTAATGTGCAAAATACTACTGCAAAATTTAGTTGAAATATATTGAAAACTTTTTCAATTATTAGCTTTCTCGTTTACAAAAGTAACTGAAAAATGAGTTTTCTAGAAAATGAAAGTATTTAAAGAGGCTACTTCTTTTCATAAACCTTTCGGTTTATTAAATTGGAAATAAGTTCTCATGCAATGATAGTACAAATAAAAGTACCTTAAAGATTGGCCTTTGAAAGAGAGCAATAAAAAATTTCAAAATTTTCACCAAAACAGACATTTAAACGCAGACCTTAAGGTCTTAGTAGTGAGTAGTACAATGGCACTCTACTGACTATTTGTCTGCTTTTAAGAACTCTAATACTGAATCATACCAAATAGAAAAAAGGAGTTTTTCTTGTTTTATTTCTTTATTAGTTGTAACAACTCAATAAAATTTAATTTTATGGTAAAATTATTCATCGTAGTGTATCGGGAAAAATAGAAACGGTTAACATTAGTCACTCTTTAACATTATTCCGGTGAATGTAGTAGAATCTATGAAAGGATCTCTATGTAACGAAATCTTTTATTTAATGAAGTCTTCTGTAGAAATTTTTTTTCGTTTCGTGTGCCATTTTAGTGTATATATATAACGAATTTCATAGGATTTAGGTTTTCATTTGATCTTTAGAATTTTCTAATTTTATTCTTTTAATCATATACCTGTTTTATACTTGTGTAAAACAGATGTAATTAATCACTCGATGCTATTACAAAAATTTTCTTTAAGACGCAGTATTCAAGTAGATTAATGAAATTTCATTGAATTAATACTCCGTTGAATAGAGTTGTATATGTTTCATTTTTATAAAATAAGCATTATTTTATTAATGTATTAATGCTTGAAAGTTTTGCATATCACTACTTTTCACCTTGGTAATAATCTATTTAGAAATATAAATTTAGCTTTGGAATTAATCTTCGAATATATATATATATATATATATATATATATATATATATATATATATATATATATATGTATGTATGTATGTATGTATTTTAATAACAATTTCGGATACTAAACAGTTAAGGTTACTAGCTACTACTTAACTTAATTCATTCAATTATTTATTTACCTGAGCGTTATACAAAGGGAACAATTTTTTGATAAAAAAATACTATTATCTTGTAGATAGAATATAAAAGACACTCTGACTGTACTCAGTCATGGGTTCATCTTAATTTGGATTACCGTCCAGTAAACATAACGCCTAAAATGAGAGAATTGGATAAAGCATATGGCATGTGCATTATAGTAATTTTATCATTATTTTTAATTTTATGTTTTACTATAAATCAAAACATTACTTTTATCCTCAATAATATTACAATTTTTTATCTGATATCTATATTCTTTTATTTTCATTCTGACTCAAGTAACCATTTATATCAGATTTTTTCTGTGTTTTAAATATTATTTGTGGATTCAAATATTAGAAATATGTCTAGTATTTGGAAAATGTAAGTTTTTGTTCTACCCACATGTATATGTATAATGGTGTCTTGGGTAAAAGGTAGATTAATTAGTTTAGAACACTGTATGAATGGACAGGTTAATGCGTATATAGTGCCGGAAAAGTGGACAAATATTTATTATATCTGTAATAGTATTTCAGATTTGTTCTGAGCTTTGAGAAAATTAAAGTATTACGCACACATGGATACCTTGAATTGTGTTTTCGTTGAAAAATCCGCATTCATTTTCTTCAACTAAACCGTCGAAATTATTGACAGCCCATCTTCAATCTGCGAAAGCCATTACATCTAAAGCAGGGACTTACTTCACTCTGCTTCAGAGTGCCTAAGTAAGCTAATACAGGACACGCGAACAAACATCTAAGCCATTGAGACATAACAAATCGCGTTCCATTAAAAGGCCTAGCAACAATTAAATTATAACTCCGGAGTAAAACTTTTTCTTTGCTGTTATTATACTCCCATAGTCTACGTTATCCTCTCTTTAGATGAAAAGAATTGATGCTAACAAGCATTTCCCTCCCTTTTTTTCATCTCTTTTTGAACCGAGACCCTAGGATGCTGTGTTTGAGAGCAATACATGTAAAAACAGATGAAAAAAATTGCTCTTGGTTCTAAATCAAATAATATCATGAAGAGACTTAGGTGGGGCTTTTTTTCTTGTTGCTGTTTTTATAAATGTGTGGTTGGAATGAAGAAAAAATGTCGTTGATATTGTCTGAGGGTTATAAATACTTGCATGGTTTAAGAATTTTGGGATTTATTTTTTCTTAGGTCACATAAACAAATTTATGCTAATTTTTTTCCCTGATTTTAAATTCATTTCATGTGAATAATAAAATTGATTTATGACACTGACATAAGAAAATACTTTATTTGATACGTTAATGCAGATATCTTTTATCTGTATTCTGTGTATTAACCGTTTCATCGCGTTACATAAAGGTTGTTCCTACGGTGAATACTCGTACTTTTTATATATGGGTGGTGTAGTATCAAATCTAACGATCTCCATTTTTTTTTCAAAATTGATTTAAGGAGGCTTTCTCATAGTATTTCAATCAGTTAAAAACGTATTTTTTTTTAGAAAATTGCCTGCCAATAAAAAATAAGAGAATTTTTCTACATGTATTAAATGTTTCTCTTTAAAAATGCATAAAGTATAGTTTTCAGCCCTTTACCGAAAAGAAATTTTCTAGTTTTAGATCCTACACCACTCATATCTCTTTGGGCGATGGATACTTTAGGACATATAATGATAAAAGTTTTCAATATCACTCAATGAAGTTTATAAGAATTTACAAATATATGGTCATTTGTTTATTTCTGACGCAAAACTAACACATGCACACAAAAAATAGAGTAACACACAAAAAAAAAAAGGATTTAAAAAAAGGAAAGTTTAATCAGACAGTATTGGGTTTGGTTCGGTTTGGTTTCCTTTGGAGCTCTAACGTCAATGTTTTGCTACACGGGGACAAATTTCACTGGGACCTACAGTTTAAAGCCGATTCCGAAAGTCTACAAACATTCATGCCAAAATATTATATTAATGATAAAGGTATTCAATATCACTCAATGAAATTAGAGCATATTATATTAATGATAAAAGTATCCAATGTCACTCAATGAAATTTTTGAGATTTTACAAATATCTGACGCAAAATTAACAACCGCACACAAAAAAAGAAAGCTTGTGCACAAACACAAAAAGCAAAGTAACACATACACAAAAAATGAGAGTAACCCACACAAAAAAAATTAAAAAAGGAAAGTTTGTGAATCTGAGAGTATTGGGTTTGGTTTGGTTTGGAGCTCTACGGTCAATTTTTTGCTACACGGGGACTAATTTGGCTGGGACCTACAGTTTAAAGCCGACTCCGAACGGCTACAAACATCCATGCCAACATATTATACTAATGGTAAAAGTGTTCAGTATCACTCAATGAAGTTATAACATATTATATCAATGATAAAAGTATTCAATATCACCCAGTGAAATTTATGAAAATTTACGAATATCTGATGCAAAAGTACCAACCGCAAACAAAAAAAGATAGTTTGTACAGACACACAAAAAGTAAGGTAACACACACAAAAACAAAGGAGAGTAACGCACGAAAAAATTATTTAAAAAGGGAAAGTTTGTGAATCAGAGAGCATTGGGTTTGGTTCGGTTTGGTTTGGTTTGGAGCGCAACGGTCTTTTGCTGCACGAGGACAAATTTGACTGGGACCTACAGTTTAAAGCCGATTCCGAGCGGCTACAAACATCCATGCCAACATATTATATTAATGATAAAGGTACTTACTATCACTCAATGAAGTTAGAACATATTATATTAATGATAAAAGTATCCAATATCACTCAATGAAATTTTTGAGAATTTACGAATATCTGACGCAAAAGTAACAACCGCACACACAAAAAAGAAAGCTTGTACACACAAAAAAAGTAACGTAACACACAGAAAAAAAGGAGAGTAATACACACACAAAAAGGATTTAAAAAAAGGAAAGTTTGAAAATCAGAGAGTATTGGTTTGGAGCGCTGCAGTCAATTTTTTGCTACATGGAAACTAAGTTGACCGGAACCCACGGCTTAAAACCGATTTCGAATGGCTACAAACATCCAAGCCAACAGTGGGACTCGAACCCACAGGATCTGAACTGAATACTAGCTCCCTAGCCATTCGGCCATCTCCAAATCATAGTCTCTTGGGATGATTTTATGAATCATTTAAAATATGTGGCTTATATCCTATGCGTCATTCCGTATAATGTATCTAACTAAAGATTTCTGCAGAAACCTGATACTTTCAGAAAATTTCTAACTCTTTGGAAAGGTGTTTTTCTGCACTCTTTAATTCACTTTCTCCATACAAATAGGTGACTGTTTAAAACTTTATTTGACGCGTGTACTGCTGAATAAGAACAACAGCAAGTGACACGATATCCGTTTTCGCCCAGATTCGTGCGTGCGGGGAAGAACCTGTCATAGTTTATATCCCACCCTAAAGATGGGAGGGAAATCTAAATTACTTAAACTTGGGTGAAAGAAATTCTTTTTCTTTCTTCGATCTCCCGAAATGCGTATCGTACGTTATAAACGAGGAAAAAGTAATGGTCTCCGAAGCAGCAGGGGTGCGATAAAGCGGGTAAAAAGTATTTTAATGTTATTCCGCATCAAAGTTCGATAAGCAAAACATTTTCAAAAAGCGAGTGCGAAATATTTATCTTTTAATATAGTAAATATTCCTTCGGAAGACAAAGATATAGAAGATTTCCTGAATAAATAATGTCAGAATTTACTGCTCCAAAGATTGATTGCAGGAAAAAAAAAAATATAACCCGGGGAAACAAAAAATAAACTTCCTTCGATTTAATAAGCTTCCCAATACAGTCTAAGGCATGACTAAGTACTCATTCTAAACAAGGAGTGTTGAATAACATTTTCTAAATATTCTACGATAAATTGTCTTTAAAAACAACAAAAAAGTTCAATATCGGCGCAACAGCCATCCAGTCCGAAGAACGGCGAAGAAAACTCATGGCACAGCTGTTGCCACCGGTAGCAAAAAAGAGAAGAAAAAAAAAGAAGAAACGGAACGATAAGGGAGAAAATATATCGACGAAAGAACGCGTCCTCTTCCAAAAGGTTCTCATAAGTCCACCATTTTTGTTCCCGGCTACGGAAATCCTCTTTTTAAAATGATTTCCTGATTGCTGGACACTGTTTGCCGATTACTCGGGCAGCGTATCTATGGCCGCTTCCGGTCAATTTCCTGACGGTGTATAATAATAATAAAAATAGAGAGCATCTTGGGGGGAAAAAATATAAAGAACGAATAAAGAAGGATCGCAGTAAAAGGACAAATCACCAAACTTCCTTCATCATTTTTCATCAGCCACTTTGTGGCTCCTGTTTTCCTGATGCTCAGTGTCCGGGGGTATTTTCTTTTTGCTGCTGTTCCCGGCATAATGGTGAATGAATAGCTCCTAAAAATCATCGAAGGTTATCCGTACAATGGATGGAAGCCCAGAGACGATTCATTTTTATTTGATTGCTTGTTTTTTTCCTTCTTTCCGCTCGATTTGGAGCGGATAACCCTCACGTTAGAAGGTACCGGGCCACTGTCAGTCGATGTTTCTCCAACCATTCGAAAGATGATGTTTTCGCCTGGAACAGAATGAGGACATAAGACAGAACAACGGATGAGACGAGGAATAAAAAAAAAATATTCTGTTTCTTTGTGCTGCAGGGGAAACTGAAATCATGATGAATCAGTGCGGAATTACTCCAAGGAGGTACATTTTTATCAGCACCACATTTGGAGTCATGTTTTTCTACGTATACCAATTTAATGTTTGTGACAAACGGCAAAATTTAAGATACAAAACTTTCTCAGTTCAGTGAAACTGTTAGAGCAGATTAAGACATTAGTGGTTATCGTCAGAAAATATGTAGTCTATTAATGCTGTACTCTCAAATTTATACTTTGTATTCTGTTGTCTATATATATAAAACTGTTCCGTAACTGACTGACTGACTGATTGACCGACAGATAACGCACAGACCAAACCGCTGGATCTAAAAGGCTGAAATTTTGCTTGGCGATTCTTCTCATAGTGTAGGGGTGCACTAAGAGAGATTTTTGAAAAAATTCTTATAGATTTTTTTAACTTCTTATAGATTTTTTTAAGCTGTTTTTGAAATATTCTTTAAAGTTTGCATTTAAAATAATAATTGGAGGGTTATAAAATTTACATCACGAAAAAGATCATAAAATTTCTTTAGAATGAAATCTTTTTCAAATCTTTACCTCCATTTTCTGATGTTTGGTTAATTTTTAAAGATTATTTTTAGAATTTAATTTATTAAATGCTGATCACGTGGTTTCTTTTCTTTTTGTGGTACTTTAAATTAATTTATCGTCACGTGCATAACAACGAAATTAATTGACAATTTTTTCTCCTTTCAAAAGCGGCAGGCGATTGGACATTATCAAAAAAAAATAATGTAATACAGTAAAAGAAATGTTCCTCAAACTGTACTATATTAACTGTACTATATTCTTTCGTATTCTCTATTAGATCTAATTTGAATATTTTCTTCAACATTATTTTGTCAATAAAAATATCCGTTACGATTTCTTTATAAATATATATATATATATATATATATATATATATATATATATATAGATATATATATACATATATATTTTTTTTGGGGGGGGTGGGGTGGGCATTAATTGCATACATTGACTGTTGTATTTAATTTGAATGTACTACGTAGCGAAGTACGGGTTTTTAGCTAGTTCTGCATATAAATTCAACGAATACTTCTAACAGAGTCTACCCCAAAAAGTAAGAATCTTAACTGGTTAAAAAAAACACACAATTTTTTTTCTTTTTTTACGTTCATTTCGTAACGATTTTTCATCACGTGTTTGTTCATATAAAAATCTTAAAAGATCCTATAAATTTCTATAGAATTTAAATTTTATTTTTAAAAATTAAATAGCTTTTTTTTATACATTTTGTTTCACAATTTTTTTATGTATTAAAATTTGGCTACATTTATTAAAAGAGGTGGAAAACATACTTTGGGGCAAAAAGTCACTGTCAAGCAGGTATTAATATTTTTTTTTATCGAAATCTAAAAGCATGTAAGCGACTCTCTTTTTATTATACTAATTAGTTCAGACTTTTGCCCTGCAAGAAATCTATCCATATTTGGAAACAAGTAGTGGCCCGAAGGTTTCCAATCTGGAGAATATAGGGAGTGGAAGAAACTTTTGATGCGTAATTCAAACAATTTTGCCTCCGCAATCACAAACGAATGCGACTGTCCAGTCATGATGAGGAAAAAAACTTTTTCCCCTAAAGACGTCCCTTTTGTCTTTATATCACTATTCAAGCAATCTAGTTAAGAGGCATAGAAATTTCTGGTGTTTGTTTCAACTTTATCCATCTATTCAGTAAAGATTACCCCACGGTGGTCTCGAAAAACAGTGGCTGTAGCCTCTCAAGCTGGTGGGACTATCTTTGGGTCATTTGGTTCATGTCTAAGTTTTGACTGTTATTTTACTTTTGGGTACTAGTGATGTATTCATGTTTCCTCATCCTGTATGTAGCGACGCAGAAACTCACATGGATTTCTTTCAAATATCTCCAAATTCAGCTCCAAAGTTTTCACTTGTTAAGGCTTTTGAACGGTTGTCAGAAAGCGTGACATCAATCCTGCAGAGAGATCTCTCATACCTAAATAAATATCCATCCAAATATTATGTACGCATTCTTATGACATGCCAACAGCCTCAGAGATCTCACGCAATTTTAATCTTTTGTCCCTCATCGCTATTTCCTGACTTTTTCAATAATATCTTGAATAGTATCCTCACCAGAGTGACCAGAAAAATTCAGCGTCGCATGTTCTAATTTCGGCCACAATGAAATTGAACAAACCACTTGTAAATCATTCTGTGAGCAAAGATGCAGACACCCACCTTTCGAGCCAGCCTTATCGAGCCAGAATTCAGTTTTTGCTCTCATTCTGTCATTTAAAAGTGATGTTTTAAGAACACGCAGAACTCGTTTCAATTGTTTTACCAAACGCATACTCAGCCATATTTCCAGGATACTATGCTTTTTAAACAGAGTTTTTTTCTTTTTTTTCAAATCTTGGATCACCTGGGCGATAACTTTAAGATGCATTTTAGTTTTCAAGGATATTCCTAGCATGAGGGTTCAATGATATATATATATATATATATATATATATATATATTTATATGAAATGATAACTAAATTCTTGTAAGAATGAGAACTGATCGGTGGAGTCGAAACATGGGTAGTCGTTACCGGAGCATTAGGCGATGGAAGCGGTCGACGAGTGGAGACAGTCACTATGGCGAGAAATTAAGATACGAGCCTAGGAAAGGAAAAGGCAATTTGATCATAGTACAGTTTTTTATTCTTGGAAATGTTGCTGGACATCTTTTAACTGGATACCTCATTCAGACCAGTCCGGAGGCTGTCGGAACAGCACAGGATAAAACAAAAGAACGTAGAGCTAAAAGTTGTGCATGTTTGTCCGACTCGGGCAGAACGCAAATGACCCGCGAAAACCTTAGGTTCACGCCCTGAGTAGAGGCGCGCTGGACTTTTAATTGGTTAAAAATTGACACCTGACTTTAGCACGTCATATGGGATGATGGTTCGTCATGGTTCTCGAACAATCTTTTTATATAAGCTTCCTGTCCGGACGTGGACTTCGGGGAAAATCTAATAGATTAATTTTACATATCTAGATCAAAATCAAATTGAGGGATAATATTCTGTTTCAGTAAGACAAATTTAATGAAAGGAAACATTACTGTTTCAATTTCCTCCCCTCCGGAAAAGACTTGCGAGAGGGGCTGGCTCCCTCAGCATGGCTCTCCATCAGGCGAGATCGGCGTATGACAAAAAGAGTAATTTTGAATAATAATTTTGAGGAATAAATTCTGAAAATGTTTCGATTCAGCAATTGAAAATTGAAAATTTTGTTTAACTATAATCCTTGTGTGTCCGCTTAAGTCATGAAAACATCACATAATAATTTTACCTTACAATTTTAAATAACAATATAGCACAAAAATAGGAACACCGAATGTTGATATTACTAACTAATAATGTGACATATAATGTAATATAAAATATTTCAACCTCCTCCGCATAGTCCTGGTTGTGCTCCAAGTAGAGGTTTACAGTCTCAACACAAAAATTATATACCATTTCACAGAAATAAAATGATATGAAGATTTAAATACACTAAAATTATTACTTTAGGATGTCCATGGTAACACTTCAATATTCCACAAAATTTAATATATACTTAAAATGGAATGTAAAATTTTTTTTATCATGTACTACACTATATCATAACAATTGCTTTAAAAATGAGTACGTAAAATTTTAAAAGGCAAAAAGGAATTAAAATTGTCATATTCGGTGGTTTCATTCATGAGATTCTGAACTTTTACATATAATAGGTTTCTAAAAGGAAGTTTAAACAAGATAGGTTTTTTTGTCAATTAATTTAATTTAATTTAATTGGACGACACGCAAAGTTTAACCACTTAAAAAGTGGAATCAAGGGTGTTAGGCACCAAAGCAAAATAAAATCAAAAAGGAAATGGATCTCTGGGCTCATGAGGTTGTCGTTATTCAGGATATAATTCAAATTTGTCACATGGATTGACAATTTTTATTATTGTTGAAGAAGGATCATTAGGTTTCATGATGAGTAGGAAATGTAATAAGGGGGAATAAAAATACAGTTCAACATAGCAAACAAACTAAATAAAGGCAAAAGGCAATAAACATTTCAAATAATTGGGAATAAGCAGGTCTAAAAATAATTCTTCCAAATTTGTCTTAATTTCAATTCAACCAATAACACTCAACTTTATAATTTTTATTTTTGGAAAATATGGATTTATACCACTGTAACAGTGAACTTAGCACAGGTTTTCAATAGTGACAGTCTGCGGTGTGACAATTGCTTCACAGAGGTCCTGGGAAATACACTAAATTCAGGCCAACTGAGTTACCATTGGGTTGGATGGGTCGTAGATGGCTTTGCGTTCGGGGTCTAACCGACTCATTTGGATTTATATCATAAATTGTGTTCTGGGTCTAACAGAATCACGTGGAATTTTATTATAATTTGAGTTCTGGGTCTAACAGAATATCTTGGAATTTTATTATAATTGGAGTTCTGGGTTCAACAGAATCATTTGGGAATTAAATTATAATTTGGTTGAGGGTATATTATTGGAGGAAACTGATTTTTACTTAATTCGGGTTCTTTAATATTTTCAATATTCAAATTTAGTTAGAAGAGTGCACATTTTGGTCATGTTAGGGTAAATTAGGGTAAAAAATATAAAATATCATAGTATGGAAGCACAGGATCATTTTAACACATATCAGGGAATTCAAATTTATTTTTTCTTGATTATTTTGAATAGATGGCCTGGTTTTTCTCTTGCAGGTAGGTCTGGGTTTATTTGGAGAGTATCCGGGTACCAAAATCATCAATCATTAAATACCCAAGGCCCATCAATATTAAAAAAAATCAAAATATTCATTATAAAAATAGAGAACATCAAAAATACTTTAAAACAAATACACTAAATAAATTGTAGGTACCTCAGAGAATTTGTTTAAAAGTTCAAACACTGCTTATCTGAGGTTATTAAACACTGCTCAGCCCTAGTTTAACAAAAACTCTCAGTCGTTATTGATATTTAAAGTCCCACATCTTTCCAATAAATGTACCACAAAATACAATATGAAAATTAAAAGCATTTAATCACTAAAATATACTCATGCTACTTTAATATCCTCAATTAAAGTACCATGAGTATATTTTAAAAAATATACTCATGCTACTTTAATTGAGGCATGAGTTAAAAATTATTAAATTCACTCAAAAGCTCATAGCACAAAAATCACTAGTAACCTGAAACTATTAAAAATCTCTCAATGGAAAAAATATTACATTCAAACTATATTAAGTCATGCTCAAATCCTATGCTAAAATCCAGACAACATAACCTTTAACACGGCAAAGAAACACGAAAACAAAAATATTTCATGATATAAATAAATGAAAACAATTTCAGCCTCTACGCGATTCATGTTTACCGAACTAATGATGATGATCAGCAAAGTTATAGCTCTTGAGCTGACCTTCAACTCAAAAATGTCTACAGTTGATTACAATAGCGAGTTTGTCAGCGGAAAAGGCTCACTTTACTTTCTCTTTTATTTTTTCTCTAAGTGACGATTTAGAATTGGGTGAGATAAGCAGATACTTACAGAATTTATGCACTTTCATCAAATTACAACTATATTATCAAATTTTTAATAATTACACTAAAAACACTCAATGAAATTAAAATACACAATAAATAAGGTTATTAAGATATATCAAAAATAGTAAATTAGACCTTAAAATTATAGAATCAAATTATCAATACACAGTTATATAGTCAAAATTCAATTTCTTCATTTCTTATTGTTCATCGCCTGTTCTGAAATCTGTTTATTTTATGAATTATATCTAAGAAATCATATTAAAATTACTCATATTCATTCAACTTTTTCAACACAATTCTAATATTCCAATAAACCTTCATACCTCATATCAATGGAAAAATATTACATTTGTCATACCTTATTTTTAAAACACATAATATTAATAAGATTTTATTCACTGCACTAAAATCTTCTATAATATTTCTTATTGAAAAAATAACGCAATTAAAATGCTTCACTTTTTTTCAAAAATACTTCACAAATATTAACTTAGCTGTATGTTACCAATATAATTTTTATAAATCAAGTTTTAGAAAATGAACCTTCCCCCCCCCCCCAAACTATTTAGGCATATCATTATTTATATGGTGTCCTTGGCACAATCAGTCAAAATTTCCCTCATATCCAAGAGTCCTTTGAATGTTCTGGTTTTACTATTCCGACACAGTTCTGGAACACTGCATACTGAGTGGGTAGAGTCAAAATCACTGCGTATAATCCACGAAACTAGTTGAAGGTTAATCACAAGAACGGAACGCAACACAGTCTGGTCTTCATTGGTGAACTTCCATTTGAGAATTACGCGCAAAATCTCAGACACACTATCCAACAGGACAACTTTCCGATCCTAAGGAACAGGAAAAGGTCTAATTTTCGACTCCGGAAAATGTCGTTTCTGTATATAGCAATCACCAATATTATTAGAATGAAATCTCCGGTGGCATGAGGGTGGATTTCTGGTTTCATCACATTTTTTTCTTTTTCGTTTTCGTTTCGAACTCATAGTCGCTCTTATCGGACTCGAAACTCACTTAGTCGGAGAATTGTCTAATTTTCTCGCAAACACACATTGCAATCCATCTGGGGTCTCTCCCGCGCATGGGAAGATTGCTCCTGCGCGACTTTTGAAATGATAACTAAATTCTAGTAAGAATGAGAACTAATCGGTGAATTCGAACCATGGGTGGTCGTTACCGGAGCATTAGGCGATGAAAGCAGTCGACGAGTGCAGACAGTCACTAAGATCCGAGCCCAGGAAAGGAAAAGGCAGTTTAGTCATAGTACATTTTTTTATTCTTGGAAATGTTGCTGGACATCTTTTAACTGGGTACCTCATTCATACCAGTCGGGAGGCTGTCGGAACAGCACAGGATAAAACAAAAGAACGTAGAGCTAAAAGTTGGGCATGTTTGTCCGACTCGGGCAGAACGCAAATGACCCGCGAAAACCTTAGGTTCACGCCCTGAGTACAGGCGCGCTGGACAATCTATGCAGGAACTGTACATTGAATCAAACTAATTTCGAAATTAAAAATCGAATTACGTTATTAAAAATCGAATATTTGGCATACTTATTGTTACGTTCTTGCTATCATAGTTAAAAATTATCTAATGTGAAAATTAAATTTAAAAAAGTCTACAAATCTGATCCGGATTAAGGAGGTTTTACTGTATATATATATGTATATATATATATATATATATATATATATATATATATATATATATATATATATATATATATATATATATATATATATATATATATATATATATATATATATATATATATATATATGCGTATATATATATGTCGTCAACTGGGGTTACTTTACCCAATTTTAAATTTCTAGTAAAAAATCTTGTACTTCTCTATCAATTGGAGAGGGAGAAAATTTTTCTAGGCTCGATGGAGAGCTTATAGAGTTGATTTTTGATGTTTAAATATATTTTCATTTCTTTCTCAATCAGTAATAATTTAAACACCCACGGAGAAAAGTTACGTAGACAACAGGCGTAACTTTGCCCACCAGATGTTTTATATTCAAAACTGCCTCTAAAGTCTCTTTGGGGCAATGTTACCTTTACCATTGGTAAAATTAGACACAATAAAAATAAGAACAGTTGAAAAAATTCTTTATTTATTTTTTATTGTTTTTATAAATTATATTTATGCTAGGCACTCGTTAAATTGTTAGATTCTTGTTATAGCATTTTAGTAGATAACTGTTAGAATACTAATGCGAAAAAAGAGAGCATATGTAGGTAATATTACTCATACTGTTTGAAAATATCTTTAGAAATCTTCTTCAAAAAAGAATTTGTCTCGTCGTTTCCTTGGAGTTTTGAAAACAACATCGGTCAGCGAAATGCTGGATTCATCCACTTTTTCAGGATATGTGAACGACTTCCCTTTGTCTTTGGTTTTCAGGTAGGAAACTTAAAAGTCACCATCATCACAAATATTTGAAATTTTTGCTAGGAAATGCTTCAAAGTTTTTTTTTCCAGAGAAATTTTACAACCACAAAGTCTCCTTTTTTGCAAGTTTAGGGGCTTTTCATCAAATTTAATATTTTGTTCCGTTTCCATCGTTCTTTCTACATCAGAACTTTGCTCTGTTTCAATCGTATTTCTTCATCAGAACTGGTTGAATCATGAGTAGAAATGTCAGCATCCTCCTCACTGCTCGCGTCAGTCTACACAGCTAGTGAGATGGGCAAAATAACCCAAATTTTCCTATGAATCATGGGGTATTATTGTCCCTCAAAACAATGACATGAAAATGAAGGTATAAAAATTCCACAATCATATCCCTCAAATTGTTATTATATGCAACGCAAATAGAAATAATTTGAAAAACTTACCATCTATCCCTATAGGATTCACGGATCAAAGTTGCTAAGATACTCAAATTGCTTCCTCCCAGTCACTCTGCAAATTGATTAGTTTCTTACTGATAAGGTATCACTAAATGAAAAATCTCCTGCCTCACTCTTGCCAACATTACAGCTAACCGCGCTGATTATTTACAGAGCACCCAATGCCATTTGAGTAACCGCTGTTTGGCACGCAAACTTTTTTTTTTTTTATAAATGGGTAAAGTTACCCCGGTGGGCAAGTAGTGATTAAAAGCGTCAAGCTACCATCCCACAGGTCCAGGGTTCGACCCTGTGACTGGGCAAGGTCGACTCAGCCTTTCATCCCTTCAGTGGGTCGATAAAATAAGGACCAAGCATGCTTGGGAACTAAACTCTAGGGGTCCCACATCAGGTTGAACACCTGACTGAGACATGATGTATGGCACCCCAAACCACGGTCAAGAAACTGGAGATGGGTACCGCCGGCCATATATATATATA
>OU015495.1:102063621-102126121 GCA_907164885.2 Dolomedes plantarius
TCCCATCTGCTCGCGTCAGTCTACACAGCTAGTGAGATGGGCAAAATAACCCAAATTTTCCTATGAATCATGGGGTATTATTGTCCCTCAAAACAATGACATGAAAATGAAGGTATAAAAATTCCACAATCATATCCCTCAAATTGTTATTATATGCAACGCAAATAGAAATAATTTGAAAAACTTACCATCTATCCCTATAGGATTCACGGATCAAAGTTGCTAAGATACTCAAATTGCTTCCTCCCAGTCACTCTGCAAATTGATTAGTTTCTTACTGATAAGGTATCACTAAATGAAAAATCTCCTGCCTCACTCTTGCCAACATTACAGCTAACCGCGCTGATTATTTACAGAGCACCCAATGCCATTTGAGTAACCGCTGTTTGGCACGCAAACTTTTTTTTTTTTATAAATGGGCAAAGTTACCCCGGTGGGCAAGTAGTGATTAAAAGCGTCAAGCTACCATCCCACAGGTCCAGGGTTCGACCCTGTGACTGGGCAAGGTCGACTCAGCCTTTCATCCCTTCAGTGGGTCGATAAAATGAGGACCAAGCATGCTTGGGAACTAAACTCTAGGGGTCCCACGTCAGGTTGAACACCTGACTGAGACATGATGTATGGCACCCCAAACCACGGTCAAGAAACTGGAGATGGGTACCGCCGGCCATATATATATATATATATATATATATATATATATATATATATATATATATATATATATATATATATATATATATATATATATATATATTCTTGGGCCCGTATTCTTGGGATACATGCTATCCCACTTCATAAGGAGAGGGTTAATGCGTTCGGAATCATGGAGTATCGCGTCGAAATGTGTCTGACAGGAAACGAAGATTAGTTCCAGAATTGCATTTAATGTTATCGTATTACTCATACGTCAAGGTTTGCAGCGTATTTTCTTTTGTTCAGATTGCCTCAACCTAGCGAGGGTTATTGCAAAATAACCAGGGTCTCTTCCGAGTGAATCACCTCGTAGAATCTCGATACGGTCAGGACGTTTGAATAATGAATAAATAAATAAAAACGAGAGAAGAATGCAAGTAGAAAGAGTGCTACAAAATTAAATATTTTTTCAAAAGTTTCTTTGAAATATTTGTTCACTCTTCATTCAAAGGTGTTAATTATTTTTCTGTTGGGTGTCAAATTTAATTACAAATTGCAAATGAAAAATTTCTCTTAGAATAAAATTTTTTAAAACTGCCATTAGTAGTTTATTAAACTGCCATTAATAGGTTATTAATTACTGAAGTTGAAAAAAGTATATTTTTTATATATTAGCTTTTCATTTTAGATAATGGTATTTAATATCTTGGTAAAAATTCAAGAATCATAGCGAGAGGTTTTTGTACATTAATGTTTAACTACAAAAATAAATTATGTCCGATGTTTCAAAACGTTTTATTTCATTTTCACATATTTAAGGAAATTATTTTCAGCGTGCTTAGAAATCAACTTTGGCAAAAAGAGTGTAAATATTTCTTCTCTAGAAATGGAAAAACGCTTGTTTTAATCTGGAAAACAAATATTATTTGAAACTATTTTTCTCAAATTTATTTTCTGAAGACACATTTCTGATTTATTAAGCTACACATTACTTTTATGAATGGTTTAAATACATTAAAACTTTTTATTTATATATCCTATGACAATTTTATGAATATGCATGTACATTATGTGGTACAAAAACTCCACACACATCAACGCATGCAGAATGATAATAGCAATTCCCAGAAGCTCAAAGAATGAGTGAAGCATTAAAAAATAGTGCCAAACAAAAATCTTTAGCACTAAAGGGTCATTTTCACAAGGCCCCAAATCCTTTTCTTCGATACTTTTTTGTATTCGTATCTTTTTGACAGCATAGGAAGTAAGGATAAAAGAAAATGGGGTCGTTCTGTTTTCTTCCTCTTCTTTTTTTTTCTATCATCTCAAGCGCCCCCCTCAATACTTTACTCCTGTATCAGGATTTAGAGGGGGAGGGTCTTTCTCTCTGTCGTTCGATATCTGTTTGGAGATTTGCCAGCCATGGGCCCCTGCGATTTTACCCTATCTTTCTCTCCGAAGGCAAAAAGGCAACAGGAGGCACCAAATTTAACCACTGTGGAGATCTCAAGTAGTGTCTACTTTACATGAGAGAATTCGTATCGCTTTTTCTGGGAAAGTATATGAGTGGGTTCATGGTGGGCACATTCATGGGCAAATATACGTATCTTATAAAATGTACTTTTATATCCACGTACACATGCACATGAAGCTGTACCTCTTCCTACTATCTATATAGACACACACACATACACACACACACATACACACACACACATATATATATATATACGGAGTTGGCATAAATGAATGACCAGATTTTTAAAAATTTATATTTTCGAAACTACACTGAAGTGCCACTGAATTAGGGATAGCAAAGCCTATGCAAATTGTGTAGCGCTGCGCATCATGTATGCGCAAGTGAGGGTGCTGTGGTAACTGCATATATAGCGCATACTGTGGTTGTTCTGATTTAGTTGTTGGAATTGCCAGTATGGGTAAACTGGCTGATTTATACGCCTTCGATCGCAGACAAATTTTAGGTGCGCGACGCATGGGCCATTCAATTTCCGAAATCGTCAGACAGCTAGGATTTTCAAGGTCGACAGTGTCAAGAGTATACCAAGAATACATGGATGGTGGAAAAAAAAATAGCGATCGGGCAAACTGCAAAGGACAATTAGCCTTGACAGTGCGTGGTGAGAGACGGTTCAGGCGTATTGTACGTAGCCAGCGAAGCCAAACATTAGCTCAAAATACCACCCAGTTTAATGACGGTGCCAATCGTAAAGTCAGTAAACGGACTGTGCAACGCTCGCTTCACCGTATGGGTTTCGGGAGCCGTCGACCTACGAGAGTAAAATTGCTCTATACTCGCCATCGGGCTGCACATCTTGCCTGGGCAAGAGAGCACAGAGACTGGAGTGTAGAGGACTGGAAACAAGTAGAATGGAGTGATGAGTCTCGATTCCCACTCCTTAACGCCGACGGGAGGCTGAGAATATGGCGTCAGGCTCATGAAGCCATGGATCCTGCATGCCTGGATGGAACTGTACAAGGGCATGGTGGCTCAATCATGGTCTGGGGTGTTTTTTCGTGGCACAGTTTGGGATCTTTGGTGCGTGTACCAACCTCCCTCAATGCAATTCGGTACGTAGAGTTGCTGGGTGATCACCTCCATCCGTTTATGCTGCTCTGTTATCCGCACGGTAATGGAGTTTTCCACCAAGACAACTGTACCTCTCAGAAGTCCCGGTTGGCTACTGGCTGGTTGGATGAGCATTCCTCTGACTTCTCTGTCATGAATTGGCCACCTAGAAGCCCAGACTTAAATCCTATTGAGCATCTTTGGGATGTTTTGGAACAAGGCGTGAAAGGCCATGACACAGCACCAAAGAACCTTACTGAATTATGGACAGCTTTAGCCAATATTTGGCAAGCCATTCCCGTGGAACGTTTCCAGAAACTTGTTCAATCTATGCCTCGTCGTGTGGCAGCCGTTATCAAGGCCAGAGGAGGCCCAACTCGTTACTAGGTAGGTATCCCTAATTCAGTGGCACTTCAGTGTATTACACATATTTCAATACGTGATAAACGAAATTAAAAAAAAATATACCAAGTTATTTTTCAGTTACAAATGTTCGATGTGTGACTCTTTTGTTACACGACAAACATCTAATCTGAAATCAAGTTCGTTCCACACATTTAGCAGTATTACACTGTAAATGGTTCCTAATACTGAAGAAATACGTTCTTTAAGCAGTGATTTCGGCATCGGTGGTGCATAAACAGTGACGTAACCCCATAAAAATATCACATGGCATAAGGTCCGGGGATCTTGGTGGCCATGCGATTAAGGGAAAATCACTGTCACCCGAACGCCCCATCCATCGGTGTGGAAGCTCCTCGTTTAAAAGTACGAGCTCAAAGAATGCATTTGTGAAGCATTAGGAACCACTGACAGAGTGATACTTCAAAATGTGTGGAACGTACTTGATTACAGATTAGATGTTTGTCGTGTAACAAAAGAGTCACACATCGAGCATTTGTAACTGAAAAAAATGATATATTTTTATTTAATTTCATGTATTACTTATTGTAACATATATAATAATTTTGAATATATAAATTTTTAAAATCCGGTCATTTATTTGTGCCAACCCTGTGTGTGTATATATCTATATATATAAAGGAAGAAGTCCTGACTTATTCACGTATCAACACCCAGCAAGAACTATTGGAGAAACAAATATCAAATTTTAGGAACTTATTACTTTTGTGCTGAAGGCGTCATTTAAGAAGCGATTTTTCAAAATTCGCAAGGGGGGGAAAATTCCAAGGGGGAGGGGGGGCTAAACGTGTTTTTACGTGTTTTTCACATATTCCTTTATATCTCAAAGTAGGAAACGGATACCCATAAGATTCTTGCTTTGAAATGAAAGGAAGACGAATACCTAAAAATTAGTTTCAGGATTTTTCAAAATTCGCCCCCTCCCCCAAGGAGGGAAAGGGAAGCAAAACGTGTTTTTTACATATTCCTTCATATCTCAAAGAAAGAAATTGATATCCTTAAATTTCTTGATTTAAAATGAAAGGAACACGAAAACCTAAAAATCTATTTCAGGATTTTTCAAAATTTGGCCCCCGGGGGGGGGGGGGGGGCAAAACGTGTTTTTCCCATATTCAATCATATCTCAGAGAAAAAAAAAACAGATATCCATAAGATTCCTACTTTAAAATGTAAGGAACACGAATACCTTAAATTCAATTTCGGGATTTTTTTAAATTTTGCCCCAGGGGGGGGGGGAGGGGTGCTTAATGTGTTTTTCACATATTCCTTCATATCTCAAAGAAAGAAACAGATATCCATAAGATTCTTGCTTTAAAATGTAAGGAATATGAATACATTAAAACCAATTTCAGGATTTTTCAAAAATCGGCCCCCAAGGGGGTTAGGGGGGCTAAACATGTTTTTACATGTTTTTTACATATTCCGTCATATCTCGAATAAGGAAACGGATATCCATAAGTTTCTTGATTTAAAATGTAAGAAACACGATTAAATGTAACAAACACAATCAATGTCACGATTTTTCGACATTCGCTTTAGATTTTGTAAAAATTGCTAGAAGCAATCCAATAATTTATATTTCCTATATATCACTATTTTGAACACCAAATTGGTGGTAGGGGAAAAGAGAGAGATCAACCTTAATTAAATGAAGTGTGGAAAGGTGTGTGTGAATTGTATATATTTCGGTTGTTACTACGTATACATCTAGAGCTCAGGTTAACTCCATTCATTTTTATTATCTTGGGCAACGCCAGGTAATTCTTTGTTTATGAAACCGGCGATTTTCCCAAGGGTTTAAGGGGAAATCCTGAAACTCCTCGAAGGGCCGGGATCCAGTGGGATATCAAAATTGAAAGAAACATTTTAATGCTGATATCAGCATGGGGGGGGGGGGTTATTATAATATGCTGATGGGATTCTGACCAGTGGAGAGGGGTATCGTTTGACATAAAATACAAATATACATATCATACAAGTAAGCTTTATTAAGGGTACACCCGTTCAACGCCGGGTATATATATATATATATATATATATATATATATATATATATATATATATATATATATATATATATATATCGCACACAGCTTGCAGAAACGCATATCTGTAAACATATACAGGGCGATCAATGTACTCATAAGTAAGTTCTTGTGATATGCATTTATATATCATACGTTCACATATTTACATACAAATGCATGCTTGCAGCTTGTATATGCGTTGGATAAAAAATAAGTTATGAGTCCATGCGTTTATTAAATAATAATTATATGGAGATCGGAAATTTATTTTTTATAATCAAGATTAAACTTCTGGAGAAATTCACCAGTTAAAAGATGATCTAAATTATAAATTTCACTGTAAATTTCCTATTCGTTCCAACAAATACTTGACTGTTTGAATTTCAGCGATATCGAAAGGGAATTTTTTTCATCAAACACGAATATTTAATTACTGATTAAAAACCGAATATCGATTCTTAAACGATTCTGAATAAAACTTGTCTCTTGTAGTATTGAGATATCTGGGTTGCACAGCTTTATCAAATTCATAAAAAATATGTAATGACAGTCGGCAATTAAATGACAATAATGGTTAAAAAGATCATTAATAATTTTTTTTTTTTACAAAGATTGATTTAGATAATAACGATAACAATTTGCTATTCAAGGGACAAATAATCTAAATACCAATTCCGAACGGATATAAACATCCATGCCAGTCGTAGTATTCGGAACTACAGACTCTGGTGCTTCAGACAGCCCTAGACGTCCTGCCATCGTCTGGCAATTCAATCACTAAAGTTGGGCTTTTAGTTTCATTTAATCATTATTCTATCACTTGAGGAAAATATTTGCTACTTATATGGATCTCTGGACACTACTTTATCATTACAAGCATCAGAGAAGTCCACACAATTCAATTTTTTAAATATTTACACATACTAATTAAAATAAAATAAAACATATCGAATTCTACTAAAATTAATTCAAATAATAGCTTCACTCGACTACTTATTTTACGTATTTTGGATAAATTCGACTCAAATTTCGATTTTATTATCCATAACTGGCGCCAAATAGTTTACGTCGCAGTTAGTAATGCGAACTGTAAAGGTTCCAGTGCTTAGAGATCGCCTGATCATGTGACTTACCCTATTCAATCGTTCTCTAAAAGATTCTAGTCAAGAAAAAACTGCAAATATTGTTGCTTTGAGTGATTCCTGTTTACAAGTTTAGCACCAGCGTAAGAAATCTTGTTAAATGCAAATTTATTAATATGGTAAAATCATATTAATGCAGTCATGTAGTTACCTATAATAATTATATTATGTATATTGTTACGAATTTTACGAGTCTATGGTAATATAGCTAAATATGAGAGTTATCGCCAAATTGGCGATGGATTTGGTGACTTATTTTGGTCGCCAAATATGGCGATATTTTGCCACATTTGGTGATATGGCTCCAAATGGTCACCAACTTGCCGTCTAGACCTTTCTAGATGCTTCTAGTGATATCTTTCTGGCTTACCGATAGAGAACGCTTTGGAAGTCTATAAATATACCTGACATTGGCATTGGAACTCAGTGTTCTTTTCTACTGAGAATTGAATGTGTTGAAAGTGCATTAGGCGTATTGTATTGAAGACTCTTGTATGAGACTTGTGTTTTAGACTGACTTGTGGTTTTAGAGTTTTTTGCTGTATAGAAAACAGTTGTTACGTGTTTTCTGCTTGAATTTTTGTAAGCGCATGAAGAATTTACAGAATAATAAATTTTATTTTGTGTGCAGTTTCTGAAGAGATTTTATTCGATCCCAACGAACCCAGGAAAACGGAACAATATTAAATATATTTTTTTATCCATGCTTGTCATTCGTTGTCGTTATTTCTAAAGCCACCTGGCTGGAAGTTCCAGACCAGGTCCATATAGACCTAGGGCTTTCTCTCATTTATGTAGCACCACAAGGGTCGGAGTCCGTCTTAGGTAATTGCCACCTCAATTTTGACAGAACACCCCCAAGGGCGACATCTGTGGGATCGTACCATCTCCCACCCTTTCTTTCACCATAGAGGGAATTTCCGGTCTACAGATTTAACGTGCCCATATCCGGCCTAGACAAGGAGGTATTTAATGACGCACGTCGGGATTTGATCCGGGCATCTTCAGCAGCGAAAGCCAACCCACTACCCCAAGGATACCTAGAGCCCATGATTCTCATTTAATTATCATTAACTGTCATTGACTGTCATTTTGACCCCAAATCCAATTTCATTACTTAAGTGATATTTCTTCACGCACATAATTTTTTTGGTAAACATTACAATGTACGACAGTTTTGAAGTAAACTTCGTGGAATATTTTTTGGGCATAATTCATCATGCCTATGCAGTTAATATTTATTTTTGGTTATCACTTCCCGTATTATACGGCATTTTATTATTGATTGTATCTTAGTAGGCTCATTTCCGTTTAAAAAAGTTTTTGTTTACTGAAATATGACCATGAATCGACAAAGTATCAAATACTTCTTATTTCTTCGACGCAGTTAATAACAAGTAATTCCGCAGTGCTCCCAAAGTAATTCTCTAAATTCTACCAAACAAAAAAAAATGAATTCGTTCATACAAAATATTACACTCTGGTAGCTATTGCTCAAAACCGACCAAAATGAAAAGGATCCTCTTCCATAAGTATTGCTAAGTAACATAGATACATCATCGCAAAAAAAAAGTAATATTTTTTCCCCAAATGTATGAAATTTCCCCAATCAGTTCCCGAAAACGCAACATTCGTTTTCACATAATGATAAAACACAAACAAGAATTACCAGGGAACTCGGAGAAAAATAGTTCTAAATTTTATATCTCCAGAAAATTTGGTATTGAAAAACATTGGCTGAATGAAACGACTTTTGATTTAAAATGCATTTTGCGATATATATACATAGATGCATTTATGTCTGGATATATATTGCTGGGGAAAGCGGGCTCGCGAAAGTTCAATTTCAAAATGCGATATCGAATAATTCATCAAAGTCCACCATCCCCCCAAACGCTTCGAAAGATCATTCTTCGATGCATATTCCGAATGCAATGTTTTTATTTCCCAGTCTTTACCGGATTTTTCTTTTCTATTTTATTTTTCGTTAAATAACACTGGAAGAGAAAATGTTCCTTGGGACATTTTTTCTTCCTCTCTCTCTCTCTTCCTCCGCCAAGTATTTTACAGAGTTCCGATCCTGATATGTCTTGGCACGAGAAATATCGTGTTTAAATTTTCTAAAGGTTGATACTTTTGAGATTCAATATTTCGATAATTCTAATGCGTTTATGGGGAAAATAATTACGATTTACCCAGAGGGTATCCGCTATTAATTTAACGGATTTCTTTTTCTTATGTGATTAGAGTTAGTTTTTTAAGAATTTGAATATAATAACCTCCAAATAATGGACTTCAGTTTTACGAAGGCATCTGTTTTGTTTATAGCGACACTTTCTGCCAAATTTTTAAGTTTGGGTGATATTTGCATACAGGTTAAACTGAAGTTTTGGGAAAAAATTCACGATAGGATTTTTTCATTTTAAGGTTAAATACGAGGGAATGACATTTTTACAGAAGTGTTAAAGATGAGGTGTTTCGATCTTTAAAAATAATTTAATTACTTTTTACGATTTAAACATTCTCAAGATTGGAAAAAACTTCAGTTTTACAAAGTTTTTCTGTTTATAACAGCACTTTCTGCCAAACATTTAAGTTTGGGGGATATTTGCATACAAGTTAAACTCAAGTTTTGGGAAAAAATTCACGATAGGATTTTTTATTTTAATGTTTAAATTCGAGAGACTAACATTTTCAGCGAAGTGTTAAAGATGAGGTGTTTCGATCTTTAAAAAGGATTTAATTATTTTTTACGAATTAAACATTCTCAAGATTGGAAAAACTTCAGTTTTACAAAGGCTTCTACTTATAACGACAATTTCTGCCAAACATTTATGTTTGGGTGATATTTGCATACAAGCTAAACTCAAGTTTTGGGAAAAAATTTACGCAAGGATTTTTTATTTTAATGTTTAAATTCGAGGGAATATCATTTTTAGCGAAGTGTTAAAGGTGAGGTGTTTCGATATTTAAAAATAATTTAATTATTTTTTAAGAATTAAACATTCTCAAGTTTGCAAGAAACTTGTAATAAAATGAAAATAATTTTTCTTTACTCTTTAGGAATGTATTCAGAATGCAAAATATACTAATCTTAAATATATCCTCTCTGGAATTTCGGAGACAGCCCTCATAATTGAAATATTTTCTGCTGTGTAATTTTAACCTTTTAACTGTCAAGTTATTTTGATTAGTTTGGTACGCAAAATGTCAATTTTTTTGCAAAAGTCAAATGTTTAGTACAAAATAACATACATAAACTGCCATCTACCGAAGCAAAAAATCGCCTCCCAAGATATGGTATAGAATACTAGTGCTGCCATCTATTGAATAAAACCCAAATCAACTTGTTTCGAGATAGATTCGAGTTTGACAATAAGATGAAAGAAAGGTATTTTGTGTATTATTACGAGGCACATCTTCATTTTTAGTCATGAACCTATATTGGATTACCGTTTCGTTTCTTGTCACAACTCTCGGAAACATGTCTCAAAGTTCATCTCACTCGCACCCGACCTCGGGAAAAAAACACACTTAACCGAGTGTTGAGTGTTTTATGAGGAACGAATATATAGAATGCTCACAGTGAACAAAATTTGTGTCCATGAAAAGCCGAGGCTTTTATTTTTTGAATGGTTGGATCCTGGGATAAGCTTGAGTTTTTGCAACCGTTCGACAATGGCTTTAAGATGATGCCCCGATTAGTTTGACTCTTGTGTTCCAAAAAACGACCATGGTGCTTCCGAACGAACAGTCTTTTTTGTCGACTTCGAGCTAAATACTTGGGAACTAACCATGCAAGTAGGAACGGTGAAAAATGGGTGGAAGAATTTGATAAAGGTTTTAATAATGATCCATGGGATGTTTGCTCAAGAATTAAGAGCCGTGTTATCCCACCTCTGTTGTAAAAATTTTTTGTTTTGGACTCATTCAAGGCTATCATTAACAGTTGATAGAAACCTACTAAGACCAAACAAAGAATAATGTAATACCTAGAAACTTATCTGTTAAAAGGTAAATAATATCTACTACTCCAAGTTAAACTTGGAGTATGTGATAATTATTCGTCCTTGACAAGATAGAGTAACAGGTAGGTCGCCCTGATAAAACTTCCTTTAGAATCTTTGGTCTACAGTTGTCGGGTGTATATTTGCGTTTATAAGGGATAAAGTAAAAAAACTGTGGTGTAACTAAAATTAAAATATTCTTTTGTCATTACAACTTTAATAACGACAAAGTTGGAATTCACACATGAATATACAACAATGCACTCAATCTTTAAGGAAATGGCCATTTTCTCTTGATTCTACTTCATAAACAGCCGTCTTTTCGAGCATCCCCTTTAAAGATATTTATCAATTCTACAAGGATGTAGTTTTGAGGAAAACTTGAAAAAATGCCCTGTAATTTTTTGAAAATCAAATTGATTCATGATTTAAAGAGGTCCACTGTATGTTCGTATTATTTTTGGCAACCATATCTGTATTATCAGTAATTTTTTGATTAAACATAAAAAAATTATTTCAGCTACAGAATATTATAAGTTAAAAAAATCTCTTCATTTGTTGCATACGTAAAATGCCTACTTACTGGTTTGAATTATATTATTTCCTCCAATTCAAGCTAGAAGGTTTGAATTATATGCAGTTTATGCAGCCTTTTAGGTTCTATAAACCTACAAATTTAAAAGATAGATGAAAATAGCAAAGTGCCCATATTGTTAACATTGTAAGTAAAATGACCTGTTAAATCATACAGATATAAAAAGCCAAAAGATTAAAGCTAGAAATCAGTTTTTGCCTTTATTGCAATATTTCAGACACAAAATAGTAATATTACATATCATATAAGCTCAGTGAAAAATTTTATACTTCGGTCTAAAACATAAATATGTTAATTCTTCCTATATATAAAAAATGACTAGTTAAACACATAAAATATGTTGTAACAAAATATTAATAGAGTAAGTGCCACCCAAAAAGCTGCACATTTCTGTACAAATGTTCTATTTTTATAATTTGAAGGTCCTTTCAGTGTTCTTCGATTATTTTCTAGTATGCTAAAATTCCATTATCTTCTGGCTCTCGGAATAAATATTCTATGGAAAGGTAATATTTTACCTTCTTAATAAACTATGTTAAGAATTTCCCTTTTTCGTGTTTTTTTCGTTTTAGAGATATGAGTACTCCAGAAAAGTTGAAAAATTTAATACGTCTGAAGGTTTTGAAATAAAATTTTGCGAAAAGTTAAATAATTTCATGCGAGGATTTTATATGATTTAACTCACGTAATTTATAATACTACCTACGTAATTTTAACAACGTAATTTATAATATTACCTACGGCCTTACGTAATTTATAATATTGCATACAGAATATATCAATTAGAAGATATGTATTCTCCGTCTCGTTACTATAGTAATGTAACAACGGTAGTCTTAACGTTCAGCAATTGTATTCTAGCGATGTAATGCCAACTATTTCCTACCCTCCTGTTTTCAGAATAAATTATATATATATATATATATATATATATATATATATATATATATATATATATATATATATATGTAATAATTACCCCGAAAGTCTATCCGAAAACATAATTGGTTGTTTTTGTTTTAATGAATAGTTTGTTCTGTTGCATTAAATATGTTAAACATAACAATAAGATAAAATAGAAAAAATAACTACTAAAAATAAAAATTAAAATTAAAATCATAAGTAAAAATAACTCTTAGTAATAATAATAAAAGAACTAAATTATTAAGGGTATAATAGTCCTAAAATACGGTAACCTAAGTAAGTCTGTAACTGAGAATCCACTACCTCCATGGTGGCAAGTTTTGTGACGTCAGTCATCTTGCGGTTACAAGTTCTTAACTTCCACTCTGTCTAGCGCCAGGCTTGATGTTCTTTGGTTAAGTACTATTATTCAATCTTTATTCAATTTTTAGTCATTTCTTCTGTTTTTCATGGATTGTACGGTGTCTGAGTGTGTTTATTGTATAGATCATACTCATCGGAAACAATCCATTGGTTTTTAGACAGCATTGACACCGCTGATGAAGAAATGCTGATTAAAACCTATTTCATACTTTTCTTTTCATGTTATTTGTTCCTGGCTACAAGTAGTTTTAGAGCTATTACTGGTTTTCTCTATCATCTTAATCTTATATATATATATATATATATATATATATATATATATATATATATATATATATATATATATGAAACAATAATGTTTCCCTTCATTAACTTTGTCTTACCGCAAAAGAACATTATCCCTCAATTTGATTTTGATCTAAATACCAAATTAATCTATTAGATTTTCCCCGAAGTCCACGTGCGGACAGAAAGCTTATATAAGAAGATTGTTCTAGAAGCCATGGCGTGACCTCGACCGATGCGGCTTGATGAGGTCAGGTAGCACGTTTTAACCAATTAAAAGTTCAGCGCGCCTGTACTCAAGGGCATGAACCTAGAGTATCACGCATCTTGTGTGTCTGTTCTCCGTCCTAGCAGCATGCAGCAAGTTGCGCTGCAGGGTTGTGGCCATTATGTGTTGCTCCGGCAGGCTCCAGACTGTTCTGAATGTGGTATCCTGTTATAATATGTCCAAATGTGAAATTCTGAAATAACTACAGCCAGCCACGAAAATGCTTCGGAAATAAAAACTGTGTAACTAGTTATGTGGAGGATTGTACCTCTCGCCTGGACTTGTTTTTGGTTTGATTTCTCAGTTTCGCCTGGCTCCGGTTCGACCACACCCATTGCCGAAATCTCTCGACGACTACATTATTCTAAGACTCTACGATTAGTTCCACTCCTGAATTTCAACGACCCCAATATCATTACTTACACACACACACACACACACACACACACACACACACACACATATATACACACACACACACTCACACACACGCATATATATATATATATATATATATATATATATATATATATATATATATATATATATATATGTATATATATAAATATATATATATATATATATATATATATATATATATATATATATATAAATATATATATATATATATATATGTATATATATATATATATGTAAGTATATATATATATATATATATATATATATATATATATATATATATATATATATATATATATATATATATATATATATATATATACAGTATATTCTATGTTCTCTTCTTTCATATGGATCAATACTCTGGACTAAAGTTTTTTGGGACTTCCGTACTCCAGAAAATAAGAAAATGCATTAATAAATGCATGTTAACTTTGAAATAAAACTTTTACGAGGATCTAATTTCAAGACATGAATGATATTACAGGATTTAAATTTAAAATTGAATTTTCTCGCGTAATATTGCATTAAATTCCGATATCAAATAGAGAAATTAGAACCGAAGCATTCCCAAATTTTGTCTAGTACGGGTATAACGAATAATCGCTTCCACATGCATCTATCTACAAACAGATCCACGAAACAGTACAATACTTTTTTCAGAGAATGCCACCTTCAAACCGAATATATCAGTTTTTTTTTCTCGAACAAAATACTACCGGTGATAAAAAAAAGTAATAACAAACTTACGAAAAATGTTTTTATCTCTCACCGCGAAAGACATCAAAGAAGGAGGGGAAGGGGGAGGAGGGCTGGGAAGCATGGTCTCATTCACTTCACTTCTTTTCATTCGTCACTGATTCTTTTAAATAAAATTACGAAGTAAAAAAAAAACTCGCTGGTAAAGGCAGAGCGATTTGGCATTGGCACTCGCGTGATTTGTGATCCGCACAGAATGGGTGATCCTCTGAACGGGGAAAAAGTGTAGGGGTGGGGGTTGAGTTTGAATTTATAATTCGATTTTTTTTTTTTCCGAAAATGAAAATCGATGGCGTGTGCACCGGGGGGAGAGCCTGTGAGTGAGAGGAAAATAAATGTTTTTCCGTGTTTAATGCTCGGATTCAGCTGTTGCTAGTGATAAATGTTGCACATTGACGGACGGCCTAGTTGTGCAACCAGTGGTGCAGATATACAGCTCGAAGCGTATTTATGAGTGTACATATTTAGGTCTGCCCGCTTAGGTTTTAGGAGTTTATATACAGATACAGTATACCAATAAGGCACAGTCATGTATATTTACATATGTGAGAAAATGCGTGACAAACACTCCTAGAATGTAAATGCTTAGTTTAATTCTACATATGGAAGAAAAATTTCGCCCTTAAAATGTAATTCCTTAGAGTATAAAGTTTGTTTTCTTATCTAAATATACAAAAGAGTTCCGTAACTAACTGACTGACATAAAACGCGCAGACCAAACCGCTGGACCTAAAGGGCTGAAATTTTGGATGGCGATTCTTCTTATAGTGTAGTGCTGCACTAAGAAAGATTTTTGAAAAAGTCTCCTTAGATTTTTTTAAATTAAATTTTTAATCTGTTTTTGTGACTTTTTCAAGTTTGTATTTAAAATAGTAATTTGAGGGTTACAAAATTTATATCACGAGAAAGATCATTAAAATTCCTTTAAAATGAAATCTTTTTCGAAAGTTTACCCCCATTTTCTGATTTTTGGGGAATTTTTAAAGATTAATTTTTAGAATTTAATTTATTAAATGCTGATCACGTGGTTTCTTTTCTTTTTGGGATTCTTTAAACTAATTTGCGTGACGTGCATAACAAGGAAATAGGCAAAAAAAATATTTTTTTTCTTGCTAATGTGGCAGACGATTGGACATTATCCAAGAAAATATTAAAATACAGTAAAAGATATGTTCCTCAGATTGTACTATATTAACTGTACTATATTCTTTAGTATGTTCTATTAGATTTAATTAGAAAATTTTCCTCTATACATTATTTTGTCTATAAAAATAATCCCTTACTATTTTATATATATATATATATATATATATATATATATATTTACATCAATTGCATACATTGATCGCTGTATTTATTATAAATATATATGAATATATATATATTGGTATTAATTGCATACATTCTACATATGGAAGAAAAATTTCGCCCTTAAAATGTAATTCCTTAGATTATAAATTTTGTTTTCTTATCATATGTTATATTTCCAATTTTCTATGAATATTTTACTTTTATATAGCTGTATTTACCAATGAATTTATGAATTACAGTAGCTGAATAAAAGTAAATACAAAAAACCAAAGCAATAAAACGAGGCAATCGACCGACCTCTTCATCAGGAGGCCTAACCGAATCGGTTACCTCAAGGGGGAAATTTCTGAATAGGATGCAGGTCTAACCAAAAGACATCCCAAGGCCCCGAAATCATAGGCGAAATATGCTTCTTTTTTTTAGGGGGGCACGGATTGAATTCAGTTAGGGCCCTCCTCTTCTGACTGCCTGGCGGGGTGCTTAAAATATGAAATATTATGATTTTTTTAGATTGAGTAACAATAGACTCTATGTTTGAGTAGAATTCAAAAGTTATACAATGAGAAAAATAAATTTACTATAAATTAAATGAAAAAAAAATGTAGCATCGAATTTTTGGTATGGATGATATCATTGTTAAAAACTATTTTAAGACTAAAGACATAATCAGAATCTTCAGTTTCACAGTTTGAAAAAGGGAGAAAAAACCAACTTTCTTAAAAGTCTTCTACAATTTTCCGATTTTAACTGAATTTCTGTTAACGTTTTAATTTATTTCAAGTTAAGTTGGGGGGGGGGAGTTCCCCCTCCCCGACGCTACGCCTCTGCCCGAGATCCCCACATGGAAACAGAAAGTCAAATTCATTAGAAAATACAGTACTTAAACGAACACAAAGAAATAGAACAGAATTACAATGGCAAACTCACCTTACCTCCGATAATTTGAGAAGTGACGGTTCAAACGAAGAGTGAGCAATTTAACCTTAAGAACTGCAGCACTGCAGTAGAACTACAGCGACAAATCTAACTGAAAAAGCAAAGACATAGGTGTTGAAAGAAGTTGTGAAAAAAAAGAAAAACCCAACCTTAACTGTCCTTAAAATATACTTGAGTCTAAATACCATTTTTTGATAATTTTAGATTACCAAAGTTTTTGGGGAAATTATTATTGCGTAGGTTTTCATCGAAAATGTTACACGCCTCCAAAAAATCATCACTGTTATTGCAAATGTTTTTTTTTATTCTATATAGTTGTGAGTGAAAGATATTATAATAAATTTTATAGTTTAAATTGCTATAGAAATTAATAAACGTAATAACCTCAAAGTTGAAATCTAATCTTTTGTCATATATCCCAATTTTTATTCCGTTATCTTGAATTTTAATTTTAATATCCAAATAAGCAGCATAATGATCATCTTCATTCGTAGCAGCTTTATTACAGTAGCTGTTTCATTCTTAAATGTATTTAGAGGCCAATACAAGTTCTTTCTATTTTGAGTACATTGCAGGGGTTCTATACCAATGGCGCAAATAGGAAAAATTGTATGCCCACGTAAATGCCCGAGAATAGAAAGCAGTGAAATCAGGGGCTACAAATATGTTTATGTTAAGGCATATTTGACGAGAAAATAATAAGAGATAGCAGTTGAAAGGTGCCCGAAATTCCATGTTCTTTTAAATGAGTTTTACGGCATACCCTAACTGGTAACTTCTGTAAATTTTTCGGATTTAGTAATTGCTTTATAAACCAAGAGTTTTTAAGAAAGTTAATCACCTTTTTCGTATATGTAAATTATTCTAACGCTTTAATGATTTTATAAAGAACATATTTCACTGTTTCTTGATCTAAAAAAGGAAATAATGTAATTCTTATTCCTTAAAAAATAAAAGATTATTATTGTTTTGACGAAAAATTTAAATTTTCGATCATTAAATTCTGTGAGCAATTTTTATTATATGTGTATGATTCTCTTAAAGTTCAAATTTAACTTATTTTTACAAGTTGATAAAATATTTACTGTTGTATGTCGATTGAAAATTTCAAGATTAATGTATAATTTGTAAATGCAGTAATTTTACCCAACTAGTATATTGTCTTTCTATTATATTAGTAATTACTGTATAATAAGAACTTATATGCGCATTGTATATATATATATATATATATATATATATATATATATATATATATGTGTGTGTGTGTGTGTTCTTTCGTGTGTGTAAGTAAGTAGTAATAATGCCCAACCATTCATTAATTTTATACTTTTAATGTTGTCTTTTCCCTTAGGCAACTACTTCCAGTTCTGTTATTTTTTTGGCTGTCGCTTTAGAATATAGTCCAATGTATGGTTAAGTGCACAAGTGAAACTAATATTATAAGTGAAATTAATATTATGTGGACATAGTGTCTTTAGATATGGGTTAGATCAGACGCTACCATCCATTCTCTCTATTCTTTGTAAATATGAAAATATCTTTCAGTTTTTATATTTCTTATAAGTATGTTAACCAATGACATATAAGAGTACTATCCATAATGTATTCAAGTAAATAAAAATTTTTATATCTATCAATTGGACTTTTTGATTGAATCTGATGACCATTCAAGCCCGACTTCAACATTTCAACACCATCTGCCGTAATGTCTCCCTCTGGTCCTGGTGACGTTACAACTGATGGGCTGGATATCCATTTGGATCTTCCCATGCAGGTTTGAAACCTGCCGACTCAAATGTGTTATTATTTCTAAAATACCACATCTACATTTACAATTACTTGTATGAGAAAGTGTAAAAACTGTTCGAAGTATTTACAAATGGCACATCTGAATGTGTTTCAAATTAAACTTGGATCACGTAAAACAATTTTTCTTTCCCTTTTCCCAACTCACTTTCTAAGTTATACAGGTTGAAACTTTATTTGTTTGGAGAAAGAAAATGTCTGCGAGAAAAAAAATAACATTAAACTCAATATTTCATTAAATTTTAAAGCACTCAGTCATTTACTTTATCGAAATTCTCCGCCTATATTTATCTCTCAGCGGACTTTAAGAAGAGAATAAAAAAATTAATGATTCAATAAGAAACCCTTTTGCTATATCATTCTTTCAGCTTTTAGTTTATCTTTGAAAAAAAATACCAAGACATAGCGAACGCCTAAAATGATCCATTTTAAAACACAAAAACGTATAGGGTTTTACTGAAGATAAAACAAAGAAATACGAGCAATATTCCTATCTTCTGAAGGATACGAAAAACAAAAAAGGAAAATGACTTGAGGAGGCAACAGGAAACAAAAACTTAATAATACACGAAACCGAATCGTAATCGGAAAAATTTATCAGAATTCAAAGGTGCAACTTTGCTAACAGGTTCTTGGTAGAGAAATCCCTCTGGAGTCAGTAAACTGTTGAAGAGGGATTTAGCAAAAACTCCTTCGCCACACATTTCTGAAAAAAAAACTGGGAACGGAGCCATGAAGATCATACATTCTTCTTGTATCTTGCTTAATATATATAGCCTCCTTCAACGCAACTCGGTTCTTATAGCGAAAGAAGGATATTCTGACAGGGACGTGATATGTTTTTCCTATTGCCAGAGTCAAAAGAATGTAAACTTATGAAAATACTGTCAACTATAGAATAAAGTTTTATTTAGACAGGTAGTTTCATTTATTTATCATGTTTTAGGTATCACTCTTGTTAGATTCTCGGAAAAAGTATAGTAGCTTGTAATTTTAAGGTGAACGAGTGAAATAACTGACTCAATAATTTGGTCTATTTTTATTCGTAGTTTCGTAAGGAAAAATTACATTTTCAATAATTTTAAGTAACTGATACAAAAAAATATTTTCACGAACATTTATTTACAATTTGATATTGAATTTATTACTTATTGAAAATTTGGGTTTAAGAGGTGACAAGGCCATCACCATTAGATGTATTCGAAGGCAGAAGAAAACCTTCATTTGATAATTTCTTATTTTCATAAGCATAAAATATTAGATATCATTCATATGCTTCTTTTTTGCGCATGAGTGATAATTCAACACTCAACTTAGTTATTTATTTTAGCTTTCCAGGGCTCATAATGTTTCATAATTACCTATAATTTTTGGATATTCAAGATTGCTATATTTAAGGGGGTCCAGGACACAAATTCTTCAAATTTTTGAGAAAAAAAAATTATTGTTCTTTTCCGCTTAAAATGATGTTTAAACCATGTTTCTATCTTAATTAGAAAAGGACATATTAATTTTTTTCAGCATTCTAATAGCAGCCAATCTTTGTTTAAACCTTAAATGCGCTTATCTGCATGATGGGATTTTTTCACCATTTCTCGTCTTAAAATTGTTGTAAGTCAAAAATT
The DNA here is from genome assembly GCA_907164885.2 of Dolomedes plantarius. Lineage (NCBI taxonomy): Eukaryota > Metazoa > Arthropoda > Arachnida > Araneae > Dolomedidae > Dolomedes > Dolomedes plantarius. The sequence goes on from OU015495.1 coordinate 102,083,739, forward strand.
GTTAAAGATAAATGGTTCAAACTTGGAATGCCTTTTTCAATTATTTTACTTTAATTTTGACTCAGCAAATTCGAAAAGGAATATTTATTTTTTAAATTATGATTTTTTTAAAAATAAGTTACAAAACTTTCTTTAAAAATATTCCTGTAAATATTTTTTTTTTAAAATTAATATTCTAACAAAATGCTGAATCAGAGATAAAACTTATATCTTTCTGTTTAATTACATGAAAACTTTTTTAAATCCGACAAATAATATTTCAAGTCATAACCGATTTTAAATTACCCCACTTTTTTCAAAATTTTAAAATTTTAAAATTTTTTTAACTTTTGAGAAGTTTTATGATGAGATTTTGCTTACAAATTATATCGTTAACTATTACAAAAAATTCAACATTTAACTGTACTAAAAAAAAATTTTAAATGTGTCCCGGAACCCCTTAAAGTTGGTTTCTTGTACTCTTTAACCAGCATTTAAGAAGGGCATTGTTGTCATCACGGATCTAAACTGAATACAAGCAGTGGCAGATGGAAGAAGAAGGAGTTTTATATGCTCCCGAGGTTCGTTTGTCTAGTTGCTAGTCAAGCGAGCAGAATGGTTAAGTTATGTAAAGGACCCATATTGCTGCTAGAAAACCTAGCCTAAAAAGTTTTCAGGTACACTTCGAGTCTTGTTTGTTAACTATGAGGCAAATCACCATAGAGAATCTTATTAGAGGACTAAAAAGAGAATACTCAAAGAGAATAACCTGGCAGTGTGGAATCTGTACTCTGTTTTATGTAAATATGACACACAAAGAATCGAAACGTCGATTCTAACTATAAAATAGAACCTCCATCCATCCGTGAACTTAAATTTGCATAGTGTTCCAAAAAGACTTTTTCAGATATCAAAGTCGAATTACGTAGAAAAAAATTGGAACTTTCCAATAATGACTAAAGCAACACAGAATTTGAATCTTAAGGATTCATCTCAGAATTTGAAGTTAGAAAAAATTTCGGGAAAATTAAACTAAGGTGTTATACTAATTTTGTTAGTTATTAATATGTTCATTTCTAACTGTTTGGGTCTATACAAACTGAAGTGGTTATAATATCACGACACCTGTTTGATTCAAATAAAACAGCTACATTCCCTTTTTTTACGGAGGATAAATAAGATACATTTATTAAACGATTATAATTCAGTATATAGCAATATATTTTCTTTTTATTCAGTTGTCAGTTTATAGGAACAAAATTTGCTGAATTCCTATTTTGAGAGTTATTCAAACAATCATACATTTCTGATAGATATTAAAAATCACTTAAATTTAAGGCATTTCAGTGGTACATTTTTGAGGGAAGAGAATAGAGTAAGATATTAGAATACGATCGCTTTTTTGAGTATTTTATTAAATCTTTGAAATTCCTTACAAGTGACGTGAAAATATTAAACGGTGTTTGGAACAAGTTATTGACAAATATTTCTTTAACGTCGCCTGTCAGTTTTCAGTATGGAATGTAGTTTTATTGATTTAGGAAGAGGGGTTTAGAATATGGAATGCTTCCGGGGATTTTATTCAACCATTTCTGTGTTTAATTAATATTTTCTAAAATAAAATTTACAGCATTAAAATTGACAGTAAATCTAAGTAACTTCGGAGAAGTTAAATTTTAACTATTAGATTGACTATTGGGTGTTTTTATGCAAATAAATATGTACTGGCAGAACTAAGGTTACATTCATAATGAAAATGCTAACAATGGACAGTTAACTGGTGTAAACGAAACGATTATAACAGTTATATATGCAGTCATATTTAATGCTGAAATAAAATTTATAGCATTAAAATTGACGGTAAATCTAAGTAACTTCTGTAAAGTTAAATGTTAACTATTTGATTGACTATTCGACGTTTCTATGCAAATCAATGTGTACTGACAGAACTAAGGTTACTTTCGTAATGAAAAGGCTAACAATGAATAGTTAACTGATGTAAACGAAATGATTGCAAAAGTTATATATACAGTCTAAGTTAATGCAGAAATAAACTGTCTAGCATTAAAATTGACAGTAATCTAAGTAACTTCAGTTAAATTTTAACTATTAGATTGACTAGTCTACGTTTTAATGCAAACCAGTATGTACTGAGCGAACTAAGGTTATATTCGTAATGAGAATAATAACAAGGGATAGTTAACTGTTGTAAACGAAACGATTACAATATTTACAAATAGTCATATTTAATGCAAAAATGAAAACTTACAGCATTAAAATTGACAATAAATCTAATTAACATCGGTGAAATTAAATTTTAACTATTAGATGACTCTTCGACGTTTCTACGAAAATCAATATATATGATAGAACTAAGGTTACATTCATAATGAAAATACTAACAATGGCTAGTTAACTGGAAAATATAACAATGGATTGATAACTGTTGTAAACGAGCGATTACAACAGTTACACATACAGTCATATTTAGGGCCAAAATGACATTTACAGCATAAAATGACGATAAATCTAAGTAAATTGGGGAGAAATTAAATTTTTAACTATTGATTGACTATTCGACGTTTTTATGCAAATCGGTCTTACTGAGCGAACTAATGTTATGGTTAATGTAAGGACTGATGTTTATTTATAATATCACGTCTTTCTCTGTTATGATATATGTATATTTATAGAATAATGTAAGGGGCTGGATTATTCTATTGGATGGCTGTATAAGGTTGTTTTGTAAAATTTAATTTAATAATATAAAATTAGATATTGGTTTAAAACCCCCTTTTCTTTCCCTAAACTCGGTTTTCCTTAGAGTTACCTTTTTCTTTTCAAAATCTATGCCCACGGTAACTCTATACCTCCTTCCTTGCCATTTTTTTTGGTCTTACGCTTTCGCAGGACCCGTGGGATCTCGGAGTGTCCATCAAAGCTTCGTACCAAAACACAGCCCAAAGGAATGTTAAGTGATTCTGCACTCAGGCCGGCTCGAGGAGGAGTTTTTTTTCTTCCGCGGTGGGATACAACACCTGAAGAGAAGGCGAGTTCCTCCGCAGCTTATTAATAAAGGAAAAACAGCCAAGTACCAATGCATGAAAAAATAATTCAGCCTCTAACATCCAAGAAGGGCCAGGGCATTCCAGAGTAAGGTGGTTGTATGCCCGTAACGCAAGGAGCCGATAAGAACTATTTTACGTCTTTCATTCCTACGCGCAGGCGAGAGGTGTAAAGAAAAAAAGTTTTCCCTTTCGCGGGGTTTTTTTCTTCGGAGGGGGTGGTGTAGAAAACGGAGGGAGTACTGTCGTGACTTCGGAGCGTTTGGCCGTTTTACCCCTTCAGCGTCTCTCCGTCCGATCCCGGAAAATTGAAGTATTCCCTGGTCATGAAGCAGCTATGGAGCCTGCAATTTCTATTTTTTTGTTTTCTTTTCTTCCTTTCCTTACATTTCCCTCTCAAATTTTTTTAGCCTACAGTCGACTGAGGTAATATTAAATTTAATTCTATTATAATTACATTGAGTCATATAAAGTGTTAAAAACCTACAGGTCACCAGCCATCCGTTCTTATGTACTATGTGTGTGTAACCATTGTGATTATTATATATATATAAGTAAATGGATAAGTGCAGATTAATTTATGATAAGGATAGTCTAAGGGTTAAAACCAAAAAAAAATTATTGTAACGTTAAATCATGTAAGGTCTGAATAACTTGTTGTTAAGTTTAAAATATAATGTCAAGCCTTTTCTTTTGGTCATTTGAATTTAAGTGTTATTTTTCATTTGCCCTCAGTTTAATTCTATGGCAGCAAGTTGTATTTATGATTGTGGAGAGGTTGTTTTGGGGGTCAATTTTAGGTCGTCTCCCTTTGCTGGAAGTCGTTTTCTGTAAACTGCTTAATTTAATTTAATCTTGAAAGAGTCACAATACTAAGGTATATTTGCAATGAGATACTAACAATGGATAGTTAAATGTTTTAAAAACGAATAATTAACGACGGACCATTAAAGAGTAATTTACATTCTGTCATTCTTTTATGTATATTAGTGATGCTTTATTGAAAGAAATTTCGAAGACTTAGTGAAACGCAAGAAGATCATGATACAATATACAGGGGAACCTCGCTTAAATAGCACCTTGCATAACGAGTATTTCGCATAACGAGCAAAATAATCGTAAAAAATGGCTTGCTTAACGAGCAACATTTCGCATAACGAGTGACGTGGAAGGAATTCCCCTCTAGTTAACCTTTCTAAATCTTAAATGTAAAGAACTTTTTTCAAAATTATGAATTAACTCTCTTTTGACCGTCTTTTTCCTCTTCATGTCACCAGGATCATCAACGGCCAAAAAATAAGTATTTAAGTGTAGTCATAGATGGTTCGAGAAGCAAATATCATGGGACTGGAGGATAACAATGATATTGAGGAGCTTGTGGAAGAACACAGCCAAGAGCTGACCACCAAACAGCTAAGAGAATTGCAGTGTCTTTCACAGCAAGCAGTTGTAGGAGAGAGTTTGTCTGTGGAGAAGGACGAAGAAACAGCTAAGAAACAATCTTCTGGCGCAATAAAATCTGTTGCATCGTAAGTTACAAAGCATCACCCTGATAAGACGGAGGCTATACACGCTATAAATTTATTCAATGACAATGCGGTGACACATTTTCAGCAAATTTTGAAGCGATGAGAAAAACAAATGTCGCTAGATAGCTTTCTAGTAAAAAAATTAGCTATATGTCATAAATTCGTAAATAAAACAATACATATGGATGATTTTGCTCCTTAAGAATTTATGTATGTGTGATTTTCTTTAAATAATAAAGTTACATCTAAAAATTTTGAGTATTTTTTGGCATGGAACGCATTATCGCATTTTACATTAATTTATATGGGAAAAATTGTTTCTCTTAACGAGTGTTTCACATATGAGTAAGACTCTAGAACGAATTATGCTCGTTTATGCGAGGTTCCACTGTATACTGGGCTTGACTTACATTTTTGTCCCATATAATCCGGCCTGTATCAAAACAGTCTAATAAAGCCAGATGTGAATTAAAACAATCATAACTATCTACTTATCTTCTGCCACACAAATCTATTTACTTCCTTTATTAAAAACTAATCGCATTTCACATGTGTCATAACTTTGTTATACTTTTTGAAACTTGCTAAGGAAGGATACCTATTTGTATATTTTTAACATTAAAACCGAACACATAAGGAATATGTCAATTCATATAACATAAAATCATTAAGTATCAATAAGATTTTTATAAATCTATAATTGATAACAATAAATTATTCAGATTAGACAAGCATAAAATACAACAAATACATACACGCTATATATATATATATACTATATATATATATATATGCAGGTTTGGATATTTTTTATACCACAGTGCTTTGCTGAAAATTTTAATGTCAGTTTCACTGCTTTATTCATTTACTAAAACTTGATTTAGGATTTCAATACTTAAGATTTAAAGTATTTAAGATTCCAGTCTTGGGCTATATAAACACTGTTGTTTAGGATATTTGTGTATAATATAAAGAAAGAAATCTGGGAGCTAATGCCTTCAATTTAAATATCATTTACGTAACAAGAGATTAATATCATTAAACGCACACCCATACAGACACCGCATATCAAAGTAATGATGAACAAAGGTTAAATCGTGTTAATCTGGCTATATTTCAGTAATTATCTTTGATTAATGTCACATGTCTATGTGGAAGACGAATATAGTAACGAAACAAATTGAACTTTCTCGATGATATGACGCATGCTTATCAGGAATTACTGGTGGATTTATTATGTTTAAGAGACTTTTAAATACTCTGAGTTATAAGGACACGAAAATCTTAAAAGCCTTGAATAACAAGTTTTCGCACGATTGCTTATTAAATGTATTACAGTCATTTAAAATATTACGTATATTTTTACGTATTTTTACACATATGTCAGTTAAGTTAAACTTTAAATTCTATTTTAAACACCTCCTCATTTAATGTGTTTTCTCCTACATTATAAGTGTGTTTAGATTTTTTATCGTGCGGCTTAATCGTTCCTATAAAGAATCTGTTGCCACGTCTGTAAAATGTTTTATTTGCATTCTTGCTCTTTCTCGAAAGGCCATTTTCCATCAAGAATTTACTTAGCTTAGCATTTTTATGAACATTTTACAACATTTCAAGACCTTGCCTAGGCCATGCGATGCAGAAATTTTAGAAGGGGGTAAATTTTTCTTTTGATCGCAATACCGTACGCTTTATATTCTGTTTAATATGCGTCTCTATGTGAGGGGATCTAGTCTATTTAGTCTCGGCTTCATGAGTATACTTGAACCAACACCCGAATGTTTTATTGAACTTATAATCTGTGTCTAGGACTGTTTACAAATATAAAAAGAGACTTCTTCAGTAGTCGGATCTACTAAGGTTAGAATCTAAAGTGATAAATCTTTGTATAGGGTGTTCTAAGAGGGCGTAAAATTTCGTTAGTGATTGCTTTCTTCGGAGGACAAGGGGTTATCTTTTACAATATGAGGGCTAACACAACTTGAACTTACTGCAAACACATACAATCCAAATAAAGTTTTAGTAATCATAAAGCAGTGAAACTGACATTAAATTTTCAGGAAAGCACTTGGTAAAAAATGTTAAACCTACACACACACACACACACACACACACACACACACCACACACAAACACCACACATACACACACACACACATATATATATATATCTAATATCTATATATATATATTATATATATCTATATCTCTCTCTATATATATATATATATATATGTGTGTGTGTGTGTGTGTGTGTGTGTGTGTGAGAGAGATAGAGAGAGAGAGAGAGAATTTTTTAGAGAGGTTAGAATTTAATGGGCAAAAAGGATTTTTTTTTTACAGAAAATCGGAATTAAACCGCTAAAGTCGGGACTATTCACTCGTAATGCGGCAAGCGGCTGTTTAGGGACAGCGAACGCCGTAGAACAATTACTAAAATGATCACCCTTAAAGAAATTGGCGGGAAAGGACTACGTTGAAAATTGGGAGTTCAGCTTAAAAACTCTTCAACAATCTAGATACCAATTTAGCGCGCTTTATTTCGATGTTGCGGGAAAACAATAAGCAGATCGGGGAGTGCAATCGATTATGGTGGACGCGTATTGAAGCGTTCCGTAAGTTTGAGATGGCCGGCGGCCATCTTCCAATAGTAACTTGGAGAGGTGGTATTAAACGTGAGGAAGATAAAATAAATAATTAAAAAGATAATTGTGTAATATTCAGTGTACGATTGTACCTGCCTTCAACAACGCTGCGAACTGGATATTTTTAGTAAAAAGAGGGCTGTGGTTATAAATATATACATATATATATATATATATATATATATATAACACTAAGAGCAAAAATCATTATGACCACCCCTACCTTTTGTAATGAATTCGCCTGCATGACGGGAAGGCACGTGATCAGGTGGAAGTGGTATTAACTGCTGCTGGAGAGTCTGAAGAATCACTCTTTCACTTACTTCTGTGTTTGTGATGGAAAGGCCTGCGGTTCTAAGCGACTTTGATAGAGGGCAGATTGTAATGGCTCGAAGGCTCGGAAAAGTATTTCCGAAACTGCACGACTCGTGGTTGTTGGCGACCTACAGTTGTTAGTACTTATGCAAAGTGGATGAATGACGGTGCAACCAGCAGTAGACGACATGGTGTTGGACGTCCACACGCTATCAAAGAAAAGGTCGTCGGAGACTGTCTCGCATGGTGAAGCAAAAACGGAGCCAGACAGTGTCTCAGCTGACAGCCAAATACAATGCAGGGCCAAGTAGAATAGTATCGCGCACACTGTTCAGCGGGACACTGTTGGACTATGGGGCTACGCAGCAAATTCCCAACTAGTGTGCCTTTGTGACCAAGCGTCATACGCCAACTGAGACTGCGCTGGGCCCGGGGGAACATCGCGACTGGTCCATGGATCAGTGGGAGAGAGTGCCTGGTCAGATGAATCACGGTTTTGTCATTCATCACGCCGATGGCCGTGTCAGGATACGCCCGTTCTTCCAGGCGAAATGTTTGCTCCCTCAATGTACAGTAGGTCATACACAGGCCGGTGGTGGCGGTATTATGCTTTGGGGGACGTCTCTTGGGCGTCTCTGAGCCCGTGGTTGTGGTAGAGAGACCATGAATGCTACAGGGTATCTGAACATCATTGCGGACCAGTTGCACCCTTCCATGGCCTCTGTTTTTCCAGCTGGAAATGGAATGTTCCAACAGGACAACGCTACGTGTCACAAGGCTAAAATTATGTTGGAGTGGTTCCAGGAACATGATGCTGAATTCCAGTTACTGTCCTGGCCGCCTAACTCACCGGATCTCAATCCGATAGAACACATTTGGGATGTCATGGGACGGGCCAGCTCAGAGTTCAAAGACCACCAATTCGCAATATTTGCGTGATTCTGGATTTGCGTGACCGTTGCTTAAACATCTGGTACAATCTGTCTCCGGCCATCTACCAAGGACTTGTGGCATCCACGCCAATGCGGGTTGAAGCTGTGTTGAGCGCCAAAGGTGGGCCAACTCGTTATTGACAGGTGGTCATAATGTTTTGGCTCTTGAGTGTATATATATATATATATATATATATATATATATATATATATCTATATATATATATATATATATATATATATATATATATATATATATATATATATGTATATTTATATATATATATATATATATATATATATGTATATATATGTATATGTATAATAAATATATATATATATGTATATATATATATGTATATATATGTATATATATATATATATGTATATATATGTATATATATATATATATATATGTATATATATATATGTATATATATATATGTTTATATATATATATACATATATATATATATATATATATATATAGGAAGATGATATGTTAATAGAAGGGACATGTTTCTAATTGCAATTCATGTTAAGCATGTTGACTAATGGTTCAACATTATCTCTTACGGTAGCTTATAGGTAGTCTTGATCTTACTTTTTTCCCCTTCTTATGGGCTCCTCGGCAAGGCATAACTGATGAATACGGTGGAGGGAAAGGAAAACTTAATGCGAAATTTGTGTAAATTTTTATTGATGACTGACTAAGTGCAGTCAACCAGCCCTCTTCCCGATGGAGGAACCATCGTCCATCAAGAATCGTGGTACAAGGTAACAGCGCAAGAAGATGGCAGAATGGCTGGGTCAGAGGATACCTGTATGATGGAGATGTGCATTTGCTTTAAAATCCTCCTCTGTGGCATGCTTTATGCATTTTGAACTCACTACTTAAATCCGATTGTTCTGTTTGATGTCTTGGAGAAATTTGTTTTAAAGTATACGTAAAAGCTATATTAAATGTAACGTTCTGTAAAACTAGTTTTTTTAATTAATATTTAGGAAGTTTTATGGTGTTAAGATGATAAAAAAACATAGCATAGCCTAGGGGTGTCATTGCACTGCACACCTCTTCGGAGAGCTAGAAGATTCTCTAATTCAATTCCCTATCCTGCCAAGATTAACCCGTCAACGGGCACGCCCGTGTACAAAGTGCAACATTTTCGTAATTTTGAATGGTTTGTTTTTATATGTAAGGTTCGAATGTTCTAAGCAGTTTCCATTTATAGATACACCCTTTCTAATGCAGGTCAAATTTTCTGACCCTTGTATTCCTTTCCCTTCATTGTTAGTCATGATTTAACCGTCGCAACCCAGCGATTACGCTGGATTGCAATACTACAAAAGCAGGAGTTAATGTAGTCGATCCAATGTGCAACTATTACACGGTATCCCGCATATCCCAAAGATGGACAATCTCATTATTTTTTAGGTTTTTGGACATAATAGGAATCCATTCGCAAGTTGTCCTTAGATCCAATAAACCGGACAGTTTTGAAATAAGGCGATTGTATCTGCATTCTTTGGCCTTTAATTATAAATATATTTCAATATTTTCAACATTTTATATCTTGTCATAAAACGCAGAATTTCTATTTTCAGTTTAAAAAAAGTTTTTTACAAAAAGAATAATCAAGGTTGAAAGAGACGTTGCACTTTTTGCCACGCGCGCCTGCTGGTGTTCCAAAAATTGGCGCACCCGCTGAAGGGTAAAAAATGTGAGTTGAAAAGGGAAGCTGAATGTATGTCTTTTTTCTATTTGATATGAGTCCCTTGCTTCAGTTATAATTGCTTCGAAAATTTAGTATCTCTTTAATGTTGTAAATTGATGCTTTAACAAAGGTTCTTCGGTTTTAAAGTGATCTAACACATCTTTATCTTCTAATTTATTGGTAAATGCGCTGAGAACAGATTATATTTATTTATGTATTTATTTCGCGTTACATATTTCAAACCGAATTCACTGAAACATTTTTTCAGCAGCGGGCGACATTGCAAAAAAAAAAATAAATAAATAACCATCACAAACTAATCCTGACCACGTGAAAAGAGAGAAAAAATGTCAAATCTGCAGTTTAGTCACGGCGATAACCTTCCATATTATACAATGCAGGTGCCACATCGGGAAAGAAAGTCATAAAAAAAAAGTAGAAAGTATCACGACGGTATAAAAAAAAGAGATAGAAAAAGTGAACATTCTAAGGCCATCAGCATCGAAGCAGAAACAAATGCCACGTGGCATAGTAATTAGACCCCCTTTTGGCTCCTGAAACGATGAGCACTGTCCATGAATCATTTATGCTTTCAAACATTTTTCAATACATTAAACCTGTATGATATCATATGTAATGCTCCTGGGGTCATGAGACCAATTTCGGAGAATTTTCATTCTTTATTATTTGCCGGATAAATCGCGGAAAAATAGATCGAGAAGCTTGGTGTAATCCTTTATATTCTGAATAAAGCTGATGTTTTCTGATTTAAGTGTGAGGCTCTCAGTGTTAGGTTTATGATGGGAAGTACAATTTGTCTTTTTTTTTTTAAGTGTTTGAAAATTTATATTAAGACATTATCGTTTATCTAAGAAAAAAATTGTGGAATTCAAAGTTAAGTTTTGATTAGTTCCCTGGCACCAGATTCATTAAATGCAAAACAATTTCGTCTCCAAATTTATTATTAAGTGTTTTATATGGGAAAAAAATCGTGATATTCAAAGCCTCTAAATTTGATTAATCATTTAACTCTTCTGCTATTGTTACTGGGCATTACAATAACATTGCTATATAACACGATAAATCGTTTTTATTCAAGAAGTACAGATTTTTTTCGAGTGGATGTATCACGTAGCTGGATGTAGCACTTAGAAAACCTGTTCATATGGATTAAGTGAAAAGTGTTCGTAAAGATTAACAAAACATTGATGTAATGTGTTCAACTCTTAAACTGCTCAGATACTGTTCCTTTTTGGTTAAGAAATAGCAATAAATTCGTGAAAATTTGGGTAATTGCTATAGTACTCAACATAAATAAATAATTGAAATTGTGAAGAAACATTTCATTTTAAATGTAATAGCATTTATATTAACAAACTATAATAGGTTATACATATAAGTATAGGCAATACAAACATGTAGGTTTCCAGTTGAAATAGCAGTAACCTACATACAAATTAAAAAGGTTACACATATCTTTAAAATAAACCAAAATGGTTTCCTAGTGTTTCCGGTGTCACAGAACGTTGAAGAACAATTAAGTATCACGCGGAATGTCAAGAGATAGTACCCCACAACGTCAAAGACCAACCGCCAGGTTTGACAGTGCGTACCAAGCAGTAAGAACGGCCTTTGGAAGGTGTTCTTCAGACTTAACTCTAACACTGGTAGGTAAGAATGTAAAGCTCTATTCATCTGACCAGAGGATATGCTCCCAATCATTTGAACTCCAAATTTTATGTTCGTGGAAGCCTCTTACACGTTTTTATGCAATGGTGTCCGTAATGGGTGACTTTTGGAATGCAGCATGAACAAAAATGCCAACTTTATGCAGCTCTTAATGAATTGCTACTACTGAAACAGGATCATTAAGACTCGAATTCACCTCTGCTGTTATTTTCTACAATGTAGTCTTTGTAGGATTTCTTCCTACAATTCAAACCAAGTTCTGCCTTAACCTAGGTGACATTTTCATGTGACGCCCATGCATTTTGTCTTTGGAGGAACGACATTGATACAGCAGATAATTCCACAGCAGATAATTCTACGTCCTATTTAATACTACTGCGTGAAAAATGGCACCCGTTCTTCACCGTATTATATATACCCTTGCTTGCCGATGCCGTCGATGTTGGGATATACATTCGCAGCAGCACATGCGCCTTTTTGAAGTGGCCATTCTATTATCTTGATAACTCCATTATATATATACATATACAATATTATTTCTTTTACTTTCGACGATGAAATTTTTGTCCTATTTGTTTAGCAGTGAGATTTTGTATGACGGTTGGACTAATGATTAATAATTCTTCTTTTTCAGTGTCAGCGCCAGAAGCAAGGACTGGACTTGCGGATGAAACCCTGATTGCATTATAGTACGTACAAAATTACTCCGGACTCATGAGGATGCCTTATTTCCAGCGAATTTTTCTCAACTAATATGATGGCTTAAAGAGCTATATCGAAACATATTATACTGGAAATTGGACGAAGTTAGATGCGCTACATCAGTGTGATTACTATTCTTAAGAAAGGTGTATTTGTGCAATGAATAAAGTATTAAAACAAAAATAATGTTGGATGCAAATTGAAACACATATGTATTCAAAATGAAGCCTTTATATGACAACTGATAAATCAGTAAAGCAAAATTGTCTTGTAATATCTAATTTCTTTGGTTTTTTATTTTTCTTGGAGAGTTTCCTTAATTTATGTATTAATGTTACTACTTTGTTTTTTTCCTTTGTTGTCATACCTTTAAATTTAGACACGGGTGTGTTAACAATATTTAGTCTGCAGAAGGCACATTGTTAAACAGATAAAAATATTTATACATTAAAACCAAATGCAGAAATTTACCAAGTTTGTATCTTACTTTTGTTAAGCAAAAAATATAAGAACGAGAAAATTTCCTTTCAACAATTAATCTATTTTCTTTCAAATTACTTTCATAAACTTCTTCAGAGGATGTGCTACCCTTAAACACTAAACACAGATGTTAAAATTTATTCATTTTAGTTTCTCAGGAAAGGAAGGTTTTAGAAAATTCGTATGACTAATCGAAATCTGGTTAAAGATATATTAACAAAAGTTTAACACTAATGTCACTTTTCTCAAAGGAGCTAATTTCCTTACTGCGTGTGTTTTAGCTTATGCACCAACAATTACACATTGACAAAACTTTTATGTTGTACATTTGTATCATATTGAACCAAATGTACGTATATAAGGGAGCACCTTCAATTAATGAATTGTAATTATGTTATAATATATATCAAAATTTTGTGATTTCATATTCTTTTTAATTAAAAGTACAAATTTAGATTATTTAATAATAATCGAGGTTTTATTGTACACTAGTAGAAAATTTAACTTCAAAATAAATTTTTTTGGTAAAATAATTTTTATCGACTTGTATTAAAACGATTATGTTAATTTTCATTTACAATAGTACTTTCTAATTATAAATGAATTTTGAAAGCAATAAAACATATATCATGTGCTTTGAACACTTTTAGAAACAATTAAGTATTATTTATACTCATATGCAAAATTGCTTGGGTGATAGCAATGCGAGTAACAGGGAATCGAATGTAATGCGATATTGATGAAATTTCGAACTTTAAAGATCATACTGCCCCATAAGTTTTAAAAATGTATGTACTGAATTATTTGTACTACTTTTGAAAAAAAAACATAAAGAAAGTATTTTCAAGATATTTTCCTTCTAAATAAAGATTTATTTCATGTTATGGCTGCAGTTCAGAATAAAATCAAGATAAATTCAAACTCTCTTGTTATGACGAGTGCGGGAAAAAAAATCGGAAAAAAAGACTTTTTTTTAACCCCTTTGTGTGACAGTGGCAGCCAGCCATGCTATCTAAACCACATGCAGCAAAAATATAATCCCAATCTACAGTGCAGTCACGACTATAATCGACCTTCTCCTACAATGGCGAGGCCCATAAAAACCGGAAAAGAAAAAACATTACACAAAAACCGGTAAAAATGTGAACGAGGCTTGACTGGAAAAATGGGTGATATAAAAAGAAAAAGCCGCGGAGCCATCAGCATTCAGGCGAAAACAAATGCCAAGAGTCATTTTAATTAGGGACCCGTTTCGGTGGTTTCAGACCCGATGACTTTTTGCTGACGAAATTCCTCTCATATCAATCTGGAAATGCATGCTGTAATTATGTGCCGCGAAACAGCGCTCGCTGCTGTTTCTAAGTGACGGTGAAAACCGACTGTGTCAGCTATGTACATTTTTAAGGTTGTATTACATATTCATTACAATTGTTGTAGTCCATTTCAGGTAAAGTGTTTTAAAAACTGCCAACAGTTACAATGTGTCATTCTAACGGGTTCTAACGACTTTCTGTGCTGCTGTTCGTCTCTCTTCGTACTTTGTATGGGACTTAAACGTGGAGAGAGAATGACAGTGACATTTTATTTGCATTAAAGAGGGAAATTATTCTCACGTAGTCCCGTTTGTCATTTGAAATGCATATTGCTATGATATATAACGTTATGAAACAGTGTTTTGTAACTTCCTAAAACAAAGCAATTTCTGAATATACTTTCATAACCTATTATTTAGGGATGCGTAAATTTCGCATAAAAAAATATCGAAATTTCGCAGCAACAAAAAATACAACGCATAAAATTTCGCATTTATTCGCAAAAAAATATATAAATTCAAAAATTTCGCATTTATAAAAAAAAAATTCCTATTTTACTTACTTTGGTAGGTAAGTATCAAAATTATTAGTTAAAAGCTAACATTGAAGTAGTCTCCACATTATGTTCCTTAAGTCTTTGCCTTTTGTCATTAATTACTATGTTGCACATCCTAAAATATCTCAGCATTTACTCTGTTAACGGAATTATAAGTTAAGGTAGCTATAAAGGAGACTCGGTCGGTTTTGTGAAGGGGAATTGTTCGTTCTGTGATGTAGAAACTTATCTGCTATTGATGTTTTGGGATGACAACAGTCTCCTTCGTAAAGGGAAAATGAAGTGACGGAAACAGTCTAAGTCCAGAAGATAATGTTGAATCGTTGATGAGGGATCAAATCCAAGTTGTAGGATCCTTGAAGTGTCGTCCCATGAGATCAGGATGATTCTAATGCTACAGATTAATGTCTTTAAGGGGCGAGAGACTACGGTTTTTTTTTAGTTTCTCCGAAAAGGTAGCAGGAGACCCCTAATTCGGGTGGCTGGAAAGAGGAGTCGAATACTTGATCGTACTATATTGCCTGTGCCGCAATTACCCGGAATTCACTGTCAACGTTGTCCAAAAAAAATGGAAGCTGGTAAGCAAGTAATCTTCCAAATCATTAAAAATAAAAAATTGTTTATTTTCTGTGCCGTCTTGGGTAACATAAACAAAAAATCTTTACAAGTAAAAAAGTAGCTCGGAATTATTGAGCTTTCAACATAAAAAAAATAGCCAAGACTCTAATAAAAAAAACTATAGCATCTCCCGCAGGAAAAGAGCCAAAATGGATCGTCCTGGGGAGAGCTCAATAAAGCAACCAACAGTTTTAAAAAAAATCTCAAGTCTAAATTTTTTCTTTCAAATCTGGACAGAGCAAAAAAATTAGAGCATAGTTTGCCATAGCGAGAAAAGCGCCAAATAATAATTCTACAGACCACGTGCCCGGCGTACGGAAGCCTACCTCAGCGCGGAGGAAAAATAATAGTAAAAAAAACTACGCGAGCGCTTAATGGTCAATAATAAGAACCCGGCCATGCCGAAGCCTCGCCAAGAGGAGAACACAGAACGCCCCGCCAAAATGGAGGCCCGTGAATGGCTTAGCCCTGATACATGAAATTCGCGCCTCGGCGTGATTGGTCGAACGAGGAGAGAAAGCACATCTTCGGAGAGTGCCTTCACGCCAAGCTGTCGCCAAATTCACACGTGGGAAAAAGCTCTCTTGGACAAAGGAAAAAGGAGAGAACGCCATATATTTCTAACATACAACAGATTTTATGGGGCCAATTTAGTGAGCAAACTTACACGGCGTGCGTGGACAAAAGCTAGTTGGATGTCCACATGACACACCCTGCAATTATCAGCCATAAAAAGTGCATTTTAGTGAAACTTAACAAGGGAATCCTGGGACTGACACCTGGTTAAGCACATTATAGTTGTAGTTTTACGTTTTAAAAGAAATGGGGCAACGGCTAAAATTCTCAAGAACACACACGTCTAGGGAACGGTATAGAAATTACGCTATTTTATTTTAAGGGACAACTATTTAGAATTAGAGATATCATTAATTTAACGTGCGTTATGAGCCCAACCAAATTAATTATTTCTGGAACGAATTCCTCGTTACAGTAGCAGCATTTCGTTGCAATTAAAATATGTATAACATCAACAGGGGTCTCTTGGTTGACTGAATTAAGTAGCTGAAATACCCTTGACTTTGGCGCTCAAGTAACGTTCTTAAATCAACTAAATTGTTCCACAAAACTTAATGGTTGATTTTTACAGTTAGATTTTTAGGTTCGACTCCGATAAGAACAAACTGTCCGTATGAAATTCGGAGCAAATCCGAGGGAGAGTGAGATTTCTCAGTTAAAGACCGCAGATGGTCTGACTTAAGCAATTATGCTAATAAATTATTACTATAATTACCTAGTTTCGCTTAAAAGGCCGTTCATCATCGGGCTTTCACCAAAAAGTATTAAAAAAATAATTTATCATTTCTTCGCATCTATTTTGAAAATCTATTTTGCATCTATTTTGCATCCCAATCTTCGCATCTATTTTGCATTTTTAAGCCAATCAGACATGCAGTTAAAATGCGTATTTATACCTTTAAAAATATCATTCTTTAGTCAGAAGGATTTATAATTTGCTGATCACTTTTCAACAGAAAGTGTTTTAAAACGAATCGTTATGACAAAAAATGTTTTCATTTACATTAAAGAAATCAGAGGTTTTTTTTTTTATCAGTACTCTCAATTTGCTATATAAATGTCATGAGAAGTTTCAAGCAAATGTCTGAAATATTGTTAAGAAGAAAATAGTTTTGCTATTTTCTCAAATTAAAGGACATATGCAGTAATAACTTCTATCATTCTGTTCTTCATCACACTTCTATCATACTTCTATATTTCACGTACGTCATCTACTTTAAGGACAAATAAAAATTCACAGATATTATTCACAGACATTAGTCTTGACATTTTGAGATATAGATTATGATAATATGTTACAGACAGTCCTTTGATGGTGTTACAAATCTGGCAGGAAACTAGGTCATATGTTTGTGTTTTGCCCTATTGAAATACAAATCTTCATAAAATTTTGAAGATTTTTTTTATGGCAGATCTTCAGCTTGCATACAGTTTTTCAGGAGATTCCCCTAAATCAGTCAACCTATTCAAAATTTACAGTTATCTCAGAATTATGTCATTAATAATTACCGTAGAAAGTTAATAATGAGTCGATTATACAACACTTAAGTAATATTAGATTTTCTCAAGATTTTCAAGATTTTCACGATCTTCAAGATCTGATAAATCTAGTGTTATAATATTTTTTATAGAGTCTGGGTCTCATAGACTTTATCAAAAATATATTATTATTATCTCGAAATTTCTAATTTGTTTTTGAAACATAAATAAATATATTGACAGTGAAAAAAAGATAGTTACAACATGAAGATCGTATATAATTACCTATTTTCGTATATAATTACCTATTTATAAATCTCATCTCATATATAAAATCTCATATATAATTACCTTGTTAACTATTAATATATATTTATTTAATCGGGCACTCGTGAATCATTGAAACTAAGCCATGAAAATTAAATGTTAAAAAAGTGAAAATTTTGATCTCAAAATTGTTGGAGCTCATGAAGGTAGTATCCATTTTAATGTGTAGAGCCTTTTTTACACATTTAAAAAAACAAGATATTTGTTAAGCTGTAAGAGATTTGTTTTACGCTCTCTGAAATGTCTACTCAATTAATGCTAGATGTAAGTAAAATTTCATGTCAACTGTGATGTGTCAATGGATCCAGTTAACAGATTACTCTCCGGTAGAAGATTATGCCCATTAGAAATCAAGTAGTTTTATTTGTCGTCAAATTAAACGTTGCCTTAACATATGTCTTTATTATGTCTGATACGTATTTCCTACAAAGAGAAAACTCGAAACTCTCTCTCGCTTAAAAACTGTAATAACTAACAGGAAAATTTATTATAATTTATTCAGATGTTATTGTGAAGTTGAACTCTCCGTGTAACAACATGGCTAATACAATGATACATGATATGAAGTCAAGTTCAGTTTTACTATGTTTATATGATATCTGAATAATTTCTAATAAGGTCAATAACGAAGTCAAAAGCATGTTGAAGAAAAATATTTTTCAAAATTGCAGTTTAATTCCTTGTCATTTAAGCAAGAGGAACAAAAATCACAGGAGATCTATAAGAATTTTGATAGCAAGGTTTTCGAGAGAGACAGAGATTCAAGGGTGTATCAAACAGAGGAAATATACACGTCCTAAAAGTTAATAGCTTCGTGTACCCCGGCATCATGTAATTACCTACCGGAGAATGCCCAATATTTTTCAGCCCTGATTTTTAGTGCCTCAGTAAGGGACAATACAGTAATGAGACTTCTACAAGTTCGGTCTAAAATTGGAGTGAGTAAAATGGTTTACAACCTTTTCTATTCAATGCGACAGGGACTTCTTCTTCTGACATTGGCTCAAAAGGTCCACGAGGTTTTGCTCGCTACTTTATTATGGAAGCACCATATAGGTGAGCCAGAATTGCTCCGTATGATGGGGACGACACGGAAACACCCATACCTTATTCGGGATTTGGTTCCCAACCTTTACATTACAATTTTGTAATATAAAGAAATTATAAAACTGTACCATTAATCTCCTTAAATATACATCGAGGTAGAATTGAATGTTTAGTTTAAAGATTTTCTGCAAAAATGAAAAGATGAATTTCCTAGGTTTTTGTTGAGATACATCGCGAATCTATCCTTATCTTAGCAAGAAAGATTATCGTGTTAGTAATTAAAATTATTCAAGCAATCCTTCTCTCATTTCAGTTCTTTTTATCGATATCTTTAAAAATCTAACATGCTTCACGGCTGTAGTTTTATTTGTATGACATAATATATTTTTGTTAAAGTAATTACTACAAAGCAAGCATCGGGAGATTGCAAACTGTTTTATTAACAATGCCTTAGTCTGAAAGAGTTTGTACATCATGATTTGCATTATTGATATACCTATTATGCTAATTCTAAAGAGAGAAATCAATTCATTCCCTGAATTAATTGGAAGAAAGATCGAGGAAGATTTAAATCATCGTTATAATTTTTATTGCTACTTTGATAGATTATATTTTCTATTTAATCTATGCATGAAAAAGATAGGTATTGTTTTAATTTATATCGGATGAAGTTTTGTTAATACTTAACGATTTCAGAGAGGCTTTCTTTTATTTCTTATGCCACATATTTTGCCAGCGGTATTGATTTGGAACGACAGAAATTAAGATTAAACATTGTATATTATATTTTAAATATCAGTGATTTATTTACTAGCGTATCTCAGAGAACACAACTTTTGTACTTTTAACAAATTAAAGAGGGTAGGATTTTCCCCTTTAATTTTCCTCCCATTGTAAGATTAAGTTTTTTAACCGAATTATTATAAAATAAAAGGATGTAATAAAATATGCTTTATATGCATTTTGCTAGAATAATTAGCTGTATACATACACGTCTGAAGTTTTAAAATATATCTTCAACTCAGTTTCCCTTTTCAAAAATGACTTTTATAAAATTATACACTACACATCAAAAACATAAATATAAGTTTTAATCACAAACAGAGCAACTGTTAAAACCTGCTGTAAGTTTAAATAATTAAATAAAATTACGTTTGCTCTCTATGAAAGCAGCATTGCAAAGCAAAATACATAGCCAAAGCTATGCAAAATGAATAAGAATAATACACTGACAGTTCCTGATTAGTAATTATACAACGTACATAAGTAATTTTAGCTAAGGGCTCGAAGTAGCCAAGTAGTAGCGCGCTGAGCTGCTGAGGGTGCTCGGATCTAATCCCGACACGCGCCATTCAAAACCTCCGTGTCTAAGCCGGATATGGGCGCATTAAATCCGTAGACGTGAAAGTACTTCTATGATGCCAGAGCGGGTGGAAGAGGGCACGAACCCCCCTAGATGTCGCCCTGGGAGTGCTCCGTCAAAATTGTGTTGGCACCTGGCTAAATTGGGCTTCGACCCATGTGGTACCATTATACACACACATACACTCACACACACACACACATATATATATATATATATATATTATATATATATATATATATATATATATATATATATATATGTATGTATATATATATATACATATTTATATCCCTCTGCCCCCTAGCCTATATGGATCTAGTCTGGAATACTTCCGGCAAGAGCTCATTAGAAATAACAACAACAACAACAAGCTTAACTAAGAAATGATGATGGAAGCTAGAACTAGTTTAATTTATAAGTAGTTTCTTTTCCTCGGAAGCACCGGCATCATCAGCAAACTGAAGTGATTTACTTACCATGAAAAATTGCCTTGTCAGAAGTAAATTTCGACCAAATGGGTCTGACCGACGTGTAGAGAGCCAGTTCCAACTCTCATGAAAGCTCGATTAAAAATAACAGTCACGCAAGTAATTTGGATTCAGTTAAATATATTCAATAGGCAGGCTGAACTACATTTTTATTGGCACTATATGCGAGAATATTATATAAAAAAAAATAGAATCACAGTTTGATCCTTGTAAAATGACAATATAGCTTTAAAGAAATAAATAGAATATGAAATATTAAAATTACAACAAAAAAGTAATTTTTAAATAAATTAAATGTAATAATATGTAAATGCACCTTTAGTCCGTAGAGAAAAGTCACTAGGTTATACGATTAAGTAACTTATCAGGTTAATTATGATTGCAAACACTACATCTGAATATACATTTTAACGTGTTAACTCAATAATCTGTATCACATTTTTTTTATTTGAACAAGATAGATTACAACTAAATAATTAAAAAAATATTTCTGAGACAGAGTATTATACGGTTGAAATTTATTTAAATCAGATATATAATCTATAAGCTTAAATTTCTGGTAAATCATATTCTTATATATTATCTACACTGCTGGCCACTGTAAATGCAACATCCTGAAGGAAACATGCAAATAACATGAAATTTACAACATGCATTATCGGAGGTGAGATATGCAAATGATTAGAATTTCAGCGCAGACGCACATCACGCTCGCAAATGGCGCCACTTCAAAGCGCTATTTAAGGCTTGGAGATTTCGACGATTTCAAGTTCGGCAATTGTGTTTTTCTTGTAGTTTCTTCAAAAATACGATCAATTATGCCTCGTCGAAAACAGCGATCATCTTTTGATAAAGTATCCGAGTTCGACAGAGGAAGGATAGTGGCCTATCGAGATTGTGGATTATCTTTCAGGGAAATCGTTAGTCGTGTTGGACGAAACCAAACAACTGAAATGCGGATATGTGATCGTTGGATGCAGTAGGGTACGACGGACCGGCGTGTTCGATCGCATCCACCTCAGCGCACCACTTCACGTGATGACAGGCAAATTGTGCGCATGGCAGTGACGGATCGCTCAGTCACATCACGAACCATAGTACAGCACATGCAGTCTGTAACGCATCATCCAGTGTCTGCGCGTACCATTCGACGCCGTTTACAGCAGAGTGGTCTGTCCGCAAGACGTCCATTGCTTTGTCTACCCTTGACGCAGAACCACAGACGTCTCCGCCGCCAATGGTGCGATGACAGAAGGATGTGGACGGCAGAATGGAATGAAATTGTCTTTACTGACGAGTCACGCTTCTGTCTGCAATACCACGATGGTCGCATTCGAGTCTGGAGACACCGTGAAGAGAGGATGCTGAACAGCTGCGTTATGCACCGCCACACTGGTCCTGCACCGGGTATTATGATATTGGGCGGTATTGGATATCACTCTCGCACGCCTCTAGTACGCATTGCCGGTACTTTAAGGTGACTGCCTACGTTCGGAGCCAATTTTTAAAAAAAATTGTTTTTTTAAGGATTTTTTGGTCTCATATGGTAAAACAGCATTTAAAAATAAAAAATAAAAAAAAACTTTCCTGTAAACACCATACTTTTTTATAAATTGGTCAATTTGAAGTAATTTTTAATGAAATTTAGCTAAAACGCTTATCACTCTGAACAAAATTCTAATGCTACTATTTTAATTTCCTTCTCACACATCATACATATAACAGTTATCTTCAAAATGACCTACAATCTAAGAGAAATTTTGAAATGCAAAAATAATACAGACAATTTTATGTTCCAATATGAAAATTTTCCTCAATTCGTCATTCCTTTCCTTATAAAAACAGCCCCAAACAAAAAACTATTTATTATACATCAATTATTGTACGTCATTTCATTAACAATAGCATCTAAAACATTTCCTGATAATTTTATCAAATTCTATGCATTATTATCTGAAATATCATGATAACGGTAGAGATTTTTGCTAAAAAACATAATTCTGAGAAAAACGCCTTTAAAGTTGTTTGTCGCTTCAATTTTGTATTAGACGATGTTTTTTAAAATAGCTATAACTCTGCTTCTAATTGATGTAGAATGAAAATCTAAGCGGTTTTGAAAAGAGAAAAGATTGAATTACAAGATTCTTGTAAAAAATAAAATTGACCAAAATGGTCAAAAAATGGTCGCATTTAAAGTTGTTTGTCACTTAAATTTTGTATTAGACGATGTTTTTTAAAATAGCTATAACTCTGCTTCTAATTGACGTAGAATGAAAATCAAAACTGTTTTGAAAAGAGAAAAGATTGAATTGCAAGATTCTTGCAAAAAATTAAATTGATCAAAATAGTCAAAAATGGCATTTTCAACGTAGGCAGTCACCTTAAACAGCCAGAACTACATCTCCGAGGTGTTGGAGCCAGTTGTCCTTCCTTACCTTCAGGGCTTGCCCACAGCCATATTTCAACAGGATAATGCGCGACCACACGTGGCACGCATTGTCCAACGGTTCTTCGTCAATCGCCAGATTGATTTGCTTGCCTGGCCGCCTCGCTCTCCGGATCTTTCGCCGATAGAAAACATGTGGTCCATGGTTGCTCTACGATTGACCCAGATTCCATCCCCAGCTGCCGCAGCAGATCAACTTTGGCAACGTGTGGAAGCTGCTTGGTCTGCTGTACCCCAAGAACTCATACAAAGTCTCTTTGAATCAATGCCGAGGCGTGTGGCAGCGGTGATCTCCAACAATGGTGGCTACTCTGGCTACTGATTTTGGCAGGAACCACACTTCACAGAAGTCTATAAATTTAAACATTTGATACTTGGTCAACATGTTATCTACAAAATAAATTTTGTTGTGATATCTCTTGTCTTTCTTGGTGTTGCAATTTGGGTGGCCAGCAGTGTATTATAGTAAATCTTAGGTCAAGAAATTTAGCATTATGAGGATTACTGTTTATTGTTAAAAGTTCTAGGTCAGATAGAGGAAATTTAATATTGTTGACAATACGATTATTCTATTAGCTATCAAAATATCATCTTCTCATCACTGATTTACATAATTATTATTTTGTCCAAATTTTAAATTAGGAGCAAATTAATGGGAATGATATAGTTTACTAGTACAAAACACACTTTTTATCTATACAAGTATAGAAATTACGTAGAATATTAAATGTAGTCATAATTTTGTGGGAATTCATATTCTTTATGTGATTTTTTAATTACTATTTTGAGATCTTTCCTACCAATATTAGTTCATAAATCTTAAAATCATAAATTTCTAACTTATTTAAATTAAGTTGATTCTTTTATAGTGTTTATCCTTTTATCTAAAATTTGATGGATTAGCTTTAGTTTCTAATTTTATTTTATTAATGATTACTCATAGCTTAAGTTTTTAAACAGCATGGGAGAATTTTTAAGGTAAAGGTGCTAGATAATGAAATTAAAAGTTTCTGATTTGATATTAATTTTTTATATTTAATAATATTTTTTTAACTATTAAGATAACAAATTATAGTTTTTTAACTATTACGAATTGAATAACGGACATTGTTTAATGAAAGCAAATAAAAACCTTCAGATGTGAGTGTAAGCCTGAAGGAATTTATAGGCTTAGTGTATTAAAAAGATCTAAAATAAGATAATTTATTTTGATTTTTCATTTATCAATATATCTTATGAAAATCGATGGTCGCGACCTGACAACTTTTCCAACATCTAAAATCTGCGTAAGTATACTTTAATTAATAACCTTTTGTTTGATTACGATTTTTAATCTTACAAATGAATTATTAATAATAGTTTTTTAACTATAACGATAACTAATAATAGTTTTTTAACTATTACGAATTGAATAATAGATATAATATTTTAATGAAAGCAAATAAAAACCCTCAATTTCCAGTGTAAGCCTGAAAGACTTAGTGCCTGAAAGACTTTGTAGACTTAGTGCATTAAAAATCTAAAACAGATAAATTATATTTTTTAATTGTTAATCTATCAATAGATGATATTAATATATTACCCAAATTTCAATGTTTTAAAAGCGACTAGAAAACTTTTCCGAAATCTAAAATCTACGTAGGTATACTTTCATTAATAACCTTTTGTTTGATTATTAATTTTAATCTTATAGATGAATTATTAATAATATTTTTAATTGAAAAGATAACCTATAATAGATTTTAACTATTACGAATTGAATAACAGACATTTTTAAATGAAAGCAACTACAAACCCTCATGTGTCACCGTAAGCCTGAAAGAATTTGTAGGTTTAGTGTATTAAAAAGATATAAAATAAATAAAATAATTTATTTTATTTGTTCATTTATCAATAAATCTTATTAATATACGACCAAACTTTCAACCTTTTACTACCGACCAGAAAACTTTTCCGACATCTGAATTCTGCGTAGGTATACTTTTGTTAATAACCTTTTGTTTGATTATAACTTTTAATCTTACAGATGAATTATTAATAACAGTTTTTTAACTATTACAATTGGAATAACACACATTTTTTTAATGAAAGCAAATAAAAACACTCATGTTTCAGTGTAAGCCTGAATGAATTTGCAGGTTTTGTGTATTAAAAAGATCTAAATTAGATAAAATCTATTTAATTGTTAATCTATCAATAGATGTTATTAATATATGACCCAACTTTCAATGTTTTACAAGCGACCAGAAAACTTTTCCGACATTTAAAATCTGCTTACTTTCATTAATATCCTTTTGTTTGACTATGATTTTTAATCTTACGAATGAATTAATCTTTATATAGAATAAATTATCCATGTAAATCGGGCTAATAACCCTTTAAGAGAATAATACCAAACGCCGTTCTCAATGAAATTAAAGAAGTGTGAACAAATACGAAAAACAAAATCCCATTGAAATAAAGCTTAGAAAACATCATAACAAGTGTTAATACATCCTTTTCTTCCTGCAAACAAAAGATATTTTCCATGAACATTTTATCTTCATGCATTGCAGAATGTTAGGTATTACTGTAAAAGCTCATTAAATAGATAGAAAAAAAATTGCGTGAAAAATTTCATTTTAAAATTTCAATTATTTGAACTTAACGGCGATAACAAAATATTTTATCCATAATTGTTCATATATTCAGCAGCTTATCAATTTTTCTTTTGTTTATTATGCTCAATTAAATTGATTGTTTTCTCGCTAGTCATTAATTTCAAAGCTTGTTGAAACTTCACGAGTACAGTGGATACTTAAATAGATTTACTTTAAAACAGCGAATCTAATAAAAGCCTAGGTCGATTTTAATTAGCACTGAGATAATTTGCTGTAATGCAAAGGTTTTCTCTCTGTGGAACCGAAAATCGAAAGATGAATTAGGTATACTTAAAATACTTTTTCGTACTTTTTTCTGTAAGCAACACAAATTAAGAAATGAATTTATATCAAATTATTGATGAAAATATTTCATTTAAAATTTATTTAGGATTCCTTAATGAAATTAAAATATATTTGCATTTAATTTGATTTCTTAAATGTGAGCTCTGTAGATTAAAAAAATACTCCTTTATATTTAATTATCTAGTAATTATACTAACGGAAGTATGAATTGAATATGAAAATGATGAGAAAAGATTTAAGTAATAAATCCAAATAATTGTACTTTATGGTCTTTTATGTCATACTGAAAAGTAGAATAATGACTTTTAAAAATCCATTTGGAAGACAATATAATCCTTTTCTTAACCTTACAATGATACTGAATGTAATTAAATGCTAAATATTTCACAGTTAATGTATATTTATTCCATGAAAATGTGTTTAAATGATTTTGAAATTTAGACACTTTATAAAAAATTATAAATCTATTACATAAACACTCCCTGGCCTGATCCTCTCACATATATGATAATTTAAAGACACGATAAATGTGAGTGAAATTCAATTTTGAATTCAATTTGGATTTTAAACAAAGGTTTACCTTATTTATTTATTTAGAAACTTTGAAAATCCCTGTTTCTCTTTCACTCTCTTATTCTCTCTCCCTCATATATATAGTTAAAATTAGATCAAAAGCTTTATATCTCTCTTTAATACACAGATGAATAGATAGAAAACAGAACACACATATATATCATACGTCGGACTATTGTTAGGTTCAGTGACTTTTACATGTTCTAGCACTCCTCTAGTATGGTACAGAAGGCCTAAAATTTGGATTGGAAACATAATATGGATATAAATTTTAGATAATAAAAACATTTATTTACCTAACAAAACTGTTCAGAAATCCCAATATGCCAATAAAACTTCCTGAAAGCAAATATTAAATGTTTCTAAGGTGACTGAAAGCAGTGAAAAAAGCGAAATTTTCATAATATCTTCCTTAAAATAGGGAGAAAGTTCTTATTAAGCAGCAGATTGGTGATTACGCTAATTAATTATAATGAAGTCTATTAACTTTATAGCCCTAAATTGTAACACATTAACAAGTGTGCTATGAATCATTAATCGTTTAGGCTATTCCCGAGAAATCATAAGAAATGATTAGTTTTAGTATGTTTATAGGACGTTATATATAACATGCCAAAATACATCAGATGTAATTTCTCTTAATGAACTATTAAATAATTAAAACATTTCACTTCTAGTTTCTCAAAGGTTTTTTTTTTACTTCTATAGAAAATATTGTCCAAGGTTTTTCTTTTCTATATTTATCTATACTTCTCCCTGTCTGTATAATGCACACAATTTTAGGTAAAAGAGTTTAAGCAAGAAGCTTCACAAACAAAACGTTGTGTTACATAAAAAATTCTTGAAGATTGTTATGTTTTCTTTAAGGCAGAAACTTGTATTATAAGTTTTCATTAAATGTTGTAAATAAAGCTTATATGAAGAGTGAATATTTTGTGGTGCACAAATTCTTACAGTTTCGTTAAAACGGATTCATTTTAAATAAATCTAATTAGTGATAAAAAGTTACTAGTTTTTAATCTGCCTTTTTCATGATATTTGCCCCAGAACACTTAAAGAACACTCAAAAATTAAGTCACAGTGAAATAGTGTCTTAGAGCTTCTGGGTACACAAAATGGGTTTAATTTATGTGTTTCAGTTTATTAAAAAGGCTGTAGGTTTTTATCTTTTATTTCGTTTCTGGGTATCATTTAAGAGTATTCAGGGCTTAGAAGGAAAGTATATAGGACATCTTTACGATAAAAAACAATTTTATAAGTTATATTTCAAGCAAGCCCTTCGTCAAATTTGACTGTCAGGGGGAAAATTAATATATCTGTGGAAGTCAGGACTAAGTTTTCCCAAATAAAACACTCGAAAAACTTTAGATTACACACTATTGTCCATTGTAATGAACAATAGTGTGAATCCCCTCTCTTCTTGCTTAGAAACTTTTATGGCCTTTATTCACAAAATAATAATGCAATATGTTTGTATCCTTTGCATTACATCATTATTAGTATATATTACTATATCACGGATACTGAGTTAACTCAGATATATATATTTAAATTTAAATATTAGTTCAATCGACTTCCTATAGGGAAATTTAGCAATGGTACGTCAGTATTTCAAGACAGTAAAAATATATGATAAGTTCATTGAATATATTTTAATCAATTTTATCGGAATAATTATGTAATGAAGTATTTATCCTGAATAATGCTGTCGCCATAATTGATCATGGAATTCATTTTACCCACGTTTAGTAATCATTTTACCAATACAAATTGGATGGGAACATGCTACGAAAGATTTCGCCTCCAACATTCTATCATGGCAGGTTTTTTAATATATCGGTTAAAACTTAATTGGAAACTAGCGTGTGACATCAATTCTTCCCTGCAGATGTCAAATCTTTAAAGCCAAATGTGGAATGTTGGGTATTTCCCCTTTTTTATATATTCTTTTGACTTCCTGTAAAATTCCTGAAAGTGCCTCACGAATATTAAAATATTCGTATCACATTCTGTTATGTGGGTGTCTTACTTTTTCTATATTTAAAAGCCTTTTCTTGATGTATTTTTTAATAACTTGAGACGTTGGTTAAACTTTTCCCATTAAAAATTCAAGATGGGAATAATTAAAAATGTCTTAAATCATTTATTTTGTAACTTCTAACAAAAAAGTTTAAGGAATTTTTGAAAAAACATTCCGACGATTCAAATTCTTCATATTACTTCAAAGTTAAAAATATATAAAGTCTAGAAATTGATATTCTTGTCTCATTCAATTTTTATATCATAAAAACCGTGTTTCTTTTACATGAATAATGTCAAATAAAAGTGAGGAATTCGTTTAATTAACATATAAATTCATGAATCAGTTATATAGCAAAGAATTTGCGCATACAATTAAAAATTACCATATCATTCGTTGTCGATTAATTACATCTAACATCATTTCTGAAATGCCTTTATATACTAGTATTTTATTTAAGAAAAAATGAATGCCAATCTCTCAAATTTTTATGTTTTCCACTTTTAATAAGCGATGTCACCTTTTCATTCTTGGTTTAAAAACACTCACTATTAATTTTATATGTGAGTTCCATCTACATTCTCTATATCTTCAGTTTTAAAAACTACAGTGATTGGCTACAAACTCTTCATGAGTTAAATATGAGAACACATCTGTGAATTCTTAAAAAATCCTGAGCAACAAGACGCATGCGCCCTGTTATCTTTTGCAATTGTGTTGAAGAATACGAAGCCAATCAGATCCAAATTTTATAATCCTTCGCCCTTCCTTTTGGAATTTCTGAAACAGTCATTACTTAACATCTTAACACTACTCTGTACTAACCCTATTGGAATCTCTCACCTCAAAGTTAACCTATGGAGAATATTTGTCTTCTATTTACAAATACATTATTACTTATAATCCAATACAAATGGTATTTTCATATAGCCTGAACTTTTCTGCACCTTGCAAAAGGATTCATTTTATAAATGTTGTCCACCAAAGAAATTTATGAGCGTTTAAAACACACTATACCAGATTTTCTCCACGAATAATTTAAATTTTAAAATATTATTTGTATTTCTTTTTAAAAACGAAAAATGCCACAAGGTGTAACATTTCTGTCTCTGTTCTTGAGTACAATTTTAAAAAATCTTTCAATCCAAGTTGTAAGGTATACACAAGATTCGATTCACAAGAATCGAAATTTTGAGTGAATGAATTAAAGAAGCTGCTTGGGATATGCTAATTTCGGCATACGCGCTTAGTATAAATACCATGCAGCTTCATTAATAGAAAAAAGTTGTTAAGGTTGAAAAGGTGTTATCCTGCGCTAGTGCTTAGCAGGCCCAAAGTTTACGTGGCAGTACTGCTGGTTTGACTCTCTGCTGGGTTGTGAGTATTCGAAATGTGTATTTCTATTGAATGATAATATATATATTCCGTACAAGTAGTACTTATGCTTATTGCTGTAAAAGCCAATTATATATGTGCAACGAATTCAATAAACATTGTTTCATGTATAAACTGTGTTTGTTTCAAATTCAAATAGAGTGCCACTTCAAATTATATACACCCAAGTCTGGGTAGAAGTGAGCTATAATTACTCTATACTGGCGCCCGAAAGTTTATATATACCCTGGTTGTTCTCGTTACATTTATAACGAACAACATAATTGAAGTTAAACTGTGTACTGTGTACTTATATTGATAAAATTGTTGCAAGTACTTATATACTATTTGAAAATGAGTGTTGTAGAACAAAACCCTGCTGGAAATTTTCCTCGGGTAATTATGGTTCAGCAAATTGCGCCATTCGAAGCCACCTTCAATGGCGGCCCCTCAAGCCAATTCCTAAAGAAAATTGAGTATTACTTTCAGCAACAATGCACCCCAGAGGGGGATAAACTTAAAATTGCTCTAGCCGCTTTAAGAGGTAGTGCATATCAGTGGTACACGTGTATGCAAAGCAGTAATCTGATTTTTGACTATTTGTCATTCAAGCAACAATTTCTTAGCGTTTTTCCAAAGACCTTTAATCAAAGTGAAATTGAAGCGGAAATTTATTCGCTAAGGCAACGTGAAGGTCAGTCTGCGTTAGATTTTGCTATGGAAAAGATTTCCAAGTGTGAGGAATATTTAGAAGCAATGACGGAAGCAGTAATCTTAAAAATAGTTATCCAACGTTTGAAGCCAAGTGTTCAAGATTTTTTAGACAATGAAAATTATATTGATAAGCAAGGAGGGTAAGCCTTGCTTACCCTCCTTGCTTGAAGGAGGGTAAGCAAGGTTACCCTCCTTCAAGCTTTAGCTAAACATGACAATAGGCATTTCTTCGCTACCCCGTACCCTCATTCAGGTACGAGAAGTTTTATACACCCGCGCCAAAATTTTTCGCGAGTTTCAAACCAGCAGCGTAAGCAGTATCGTGGGCGAAATAATAGAAGCTCACGGCGTTATAATGAAATTAGTGCACTTAAAGTAAATAATATGCAAGCACCTTACGTGCACTGGCAAGTTGATTCACATGATATGGTTCAACCTGTTGAAACTGTGTGGTCAAATGTATTAACTTGTCCGAGCAGTAATCATTATTTTGAGAATAGTGAAAGTCAGGGTATTTTTGTGGCTTATAATGAAAGTGAGTCTAGCTGGAATAATGCGGTAATTCCAGTACACATTTTTGAAAATAGTGCCGATACTAATGCTAGTGATTTAGAAAATAAATCATCTGGCAGTTCTATTAATGCTATACCTGATACTATTAAAGCTATACCTGATATTTTAGATGATATTCACACATCTGTTAATGAAGGAAATTTAGTAGATGACGAAGTATGCGTTACGGAAGTTAGTGAATACTTATTAGTTGACGACAATAAAAATTCTTTAAACGATAGTAGGAACTCGCTAGGTAATGATGATATTATTTCAAGTTTCCATCCGAATGAGGATGCTGTAGGCCAGGTTGATAATATGGTCTTAAATAAAGTACATGAAAACCAGACTGAGAATCAGGATGAAAAGTTGACACAGAGTTATACTGTAAGTAGTTTAGCTGATGCTTCGGAAGTTATAGACGTAGTTTGCATTAAAACGCACCACCACGAAAAGCTTAATCTTCCAAAAACTGAAGCAGTGTTAAAGAATTTAAATGATAACGATTCTGATGGCGCAAGGTTCAAAGAGACTTTTTCGTCAAAAGAGGATAAAACTAAAGCTAAGGGGGATAAAAAACGTGAAAAAGCGCCTTCAGGTTCCAGCATTAAAACTGCTAATACTGAAGTAATTAAGGCGGTAAACAAGAAGTTGTATAAGCACAAATACGAAAAGCAGAGTCAGTTTGTTGAAAAACATGAAACAAGCAGCGAAACAATTCGTAAACGTGTTGGTGCGGCTAATAAGTTTGAAAAAATAGAATCTGCACTAAAATCTAATACCGATACAAGCAAAAGTACGAAGAAAAGTAAAGTGTGCACTACAAAATCTCCATCAAAGGATGAATGCGTCGCTGATAAGGTACACAAGGTTATGAAAAGGATAGATGACAATTTTAAAGCTCCTTTGTATAAGTACAGGAAACGCAAGATATCAGTCGCCCAGCAAGGTTGGCCTCCTCCCAAGAGACCTCCTGTCCATCGTCAAGCCGGACCAGCGCCTCAGGACCTACGACCTGCTGCACGAAGGATGACCACACGGTCAACGAATACCTTTACTAGGACTGCGACCATCAAGAGAGGTTCCACGAAATGGACAGATTGGTGCAGGGAAGTTGCCGTTTTCATGAACAAGTCTTGTATCAATTCTCTTATTCCAACTCCTACCCTTTAATAAAACCGAACCAAATTGGTTTGAAGTTCCCCAGTGTATATACTGTGTAAAAATTTTGAGGGGAAGGAGTGAGCCACTGAAAAAAAACGGCATACTGTTGTTTTATAAATTTTTTAAGGGGACATGTAGTGACTAAAAAAAAAAATACATACTGCATAATATAACAATTAACCACTAATGTACTAACTTCACAAAACATAACACATGTACATTATGAATTGGGGGTAAAGCAGATACAAACAGTCAAGAAATGTCATGCTGTGCAATTGTGTTGACACTTTTAACTAAAACAGGTTTTTTAGTTCGCAGTTGGCCAGCCCAGTATCCGCAACTCTGCAAATCCACTGTGTGATGGTGCCACCTGGACCCTTCAGGGTTAGTTTTGTAAAATGGTAGTGGCGTTTTTCCTCCACACAACGTGTGGAAGGTTTTTTGACTTTGCCACCCATTATGTCAAAAGTCAGACCAGCACGCGTTTTCAATTAGTTAACTGAAGCCGTTCAGACCTCAGTTGCCTAATTTTTTTTCTCGAGGGAGGGCAGTGTAAGGTATACACAAGATTCGATTCACAAGAATCGAACTTTTGAGTGAATGAATTAAAGAAGCTGCTTGGGATATGCTAATTTCGACATACGCGCTTAGTATAAATACCATGCAGCGTCATTAATAGAAAAAAGTTGTTAAGGTTGAAAAGGTGTTATCCTGCGCTAGTGCTTAGCAGGCCCAAAGTTTACGTGGCAGTACTGGTGGTTTGACTCTCTGTTGGGTTGTGAGTATTCGAAATGTGTATTTCTATTGGATGATAATATATATATTCCGTACAAGTAGTACTTATGCTTATTGCTGTAAAAGCCAATTATATATGTGCAACGAATTCAATAAACATTGTTTCATGTATAAACTGTGTTTGTTTCAAATTCAAATAGAGTGCCACTTCAAATTATATACACCCAAGTCTGGGTAGAAGTGAACTTAAATTACTCTATAAAGTCAGTAATTCTTGGACACCTTTTCTCCATAGATTAACATTAAGGTGAGATAATCCAATAGGGTTAGTACAAAGCAGCCTTAATGAGACATTATTGGGTCTAGCAATGATGCTACATAATGTAGGCTTGATACTGAACAGATTTCCTTCTTCCTGAGGCAAGAATACAATATAATCTTCTATAGAGAACAAGATAACTGAGGTAAAATTACTAAAGTAAAAATCTTTCTTCTTCAACTAAGATGGCAAATTTATAAATAGAAAAATTACTAAAATGAAAG
This sequence comes from Dolomedes plantarius, assembly GCA_907164885.2. Lineage (NCBI taxonomy): Eukaryota > Metazoa > Arthropoda > Arachnida > Araneae > Dolomedidae > Dolomedes > Dolomedes plantarius. Next base: position 102,117,626 of record OU015495.1, read on the forward strand.
GCACACGTGCCTTTTGAATAATACGGCAATGAATCAAAAGGCGTATGCTAAAGCTTTACGTCATTGTATTTGCTTATCTGTCCCTTATGCTTACTCCATACTAACGGCGACAGCAACGAAAGACAGACACATTTTGCCACCTGTCTCTGCGGCTGTCATAAAAGCCTTCACACTGCTAGGAGACGGGGAGAAGAGGCAATTTATTCGAGCATGCGCATAATCTTCTTTTTCTATTCTGATTGTCTGTTGAGCATGACGGCAGAGACAAAGGTTGAACTTTTTCCAACTTGAAACTGCAGAGACCAGAGACGAAGACGAACCGGGGGAGGGAAAATTTGTTTGTGATACGCATGCGCAGCAACGAAGATACATGATTTTCGTCTCCGTCGCCGTTGGTGTGGAGTAAGCATTACACGGTAAAAAGTTGTCGTTTGTATCTCAAGCAGGTCATGTCGTCAAAGGAACGTGTTAATAATTAGCATTCAACTGCTGTCACAAAACTAGCATGATATATATTTTCATACGACTCCCAATGTGAGTACGCTATTTAATATGTAGTTCCTTTGAGTGAGTGGCTCGCTAGCAGTTTGCTTCCAAACAGTCAGGCATTCATTGGAAGATATGGAGTTTTATCAATATCTTTTAGTGCGTAAACACTACGTCTATACGTCCATTTGTCTTCTCGTTTAACCGCATTAAAAATAATTATTTTTTTTTAACCGTACCGCATCAAACAACAATTAGATTTCGAATTTTCATAACAAGAAAATATCGTAATATCCTAGATATTTGAGTTCATGATTAAATCACTGAAGTGAAAAAACATCCAGAAAAACTTACAGCGCACCCAACTTTGTAGACTTAAAAAAAATTTCAGGTAGTCTCTTCTAACGAAACTACCGCAAGTTATTAACGTACGATTACTTATCGATGCTTAACTCTTTTGTATGTATATATGTATGAATGTGTTATGTATATATGTATCTATATATATATGCACGTATATATATATATATATATATATATATATATATATATATATATATATATATATATATATATATATATATATATATATATATATATATATATATATATATATATATATATATGTAGATATATATATATATATATATATATATATATATATATATATATATATATATATATATATATATATATATATATATAAATATATATATATATATATATATATATATATATATATACATATATATACGTATATGTCAAAATTTTGACACATTTTGGTACTTTTCGGTTTAACAGTTTATTGCTTATCCAAGCGATGCAGACTGGGTTTGACGTGCTGCCAAAATTATAACTCGCGAGTTAAGGACGGTCGGTTTTAGCGTCTGAAATTTTGCTTTCCTGAGGACCGTTATGGAGGAACATAATCCTAAGTAAAAAAACCAAAACTTGAATATCCTCCGATAAGTGAATGCTTGCAGTGTTTTGGACCCACAAAAGATTTTTTTCTCAAGAAGCACTATAAACTCTAAAAAATACTTGATGAAGAAATGGAACTTTATAGAAAAAAAATTAGTAGAACCCACGAAAAAAGAAAAAACATCCTTGATTCTACATGGCATTGTCAGACCGTCCAAGCAGTGTTTTCACTTCGCAGGAAATTTAAAAAAAATTGAGTGTATGTTTATGAACAACCCACCTGTAACGCCGATTCGTAACTATTCTCAGTCTCTACTGAATCTATTTAGCTTTTGAAAGTATTTGAAATTTAATAAATAGTTCTTAGAATAACCTGGATGTTTTTTACAGTGACAAATATCAGAGCTTGTTAAACATTGCTGCATACGTGCCCAGTGTCAAGGTTATCATAAAAATTAAAACGCGTTAATTAGGAATTCTTGAGTACTCTTACTTTCATTTCCCTTTGATTCTTTGTTGCTGATCTGTTATATCGATTCGGGGATAATACTTAATATCGAGACATAGAATATTCAGTTGCGTTACAGTATGATTCCTTCTACATTTCGAAAATAATTATACCATTTTTTAATTTAGAAATATGAGGATTTTTCAGATGGAGTAATCTGAGACATATCAAACATGATATGACAACACATAGCAATCTAGGGGCGAAAAGAGCTTCCAGTTAAGTCTCATGCTGGTAAACCACTTTTCAGAATAGTGATGAAGACGTCAGAGACCTTAAAATTGACAGAGGGCTTGCGGGATAGTCAATTAATTGTATTTTACAAGAAGAAATTGTATTTTATCTGAAGAGCTTTTGAAGAGCTGAACGAAAACAAATAAGGTATAATTCGAAATTTTATCTTGTTTATCGAAAAAGTTTGGAAAAAGAAAGAATTAGAAATATTGTTCATTAATAGAATTGGCAAGAGGAGAGAGGAAATGTCATTGAATTCTCTCGTTAGAACGTGTCCTATTGTTAAAGAGTGAAATTCATTCCTAGTCTGTGGAAGAGGCTTTTTAAAAATTTCGGGTACTTTCGGAATTTTAGCTTGAGAATAACATGCTGAATTTGATGATTTGACGGTAGAATCTAGAATTGACTGCAGTTAAGAAATCAGAATCATACAACGTTAAAACAAATCTTTCTCTAAATTCATGTTGCTAAATGCTGATTTTCTACACTGCTAGATAGTTACCTTCTTTGAGCTGTCTTCGCTTTTAATTTTTTTACGTAAGATCACTCTTAAAATGAAAACTTTATACCCGAATATAGCTGAATTTGGCTTTTTACCAACAGGTCACCTCCTAGCAAGGGAATTAAGTATTATGAACTCTCCTTTCTTACTGGTCCTATTATTGATTTATATTTTTAATCCTTTATATATATATATATATATATATATATATATATATATAGATAGATAGATAGATAGATAGATAACGTTATAAAGTAAAAGTTCTAGCACTGTTCATTGAATGAAGTACTCGAGATGAAAATAATAATGCATTTTCCACGTCTCCCTGAACTGCATTATAATGCATTAGTAAAACAGAAGGGATGTGAAGGAGTTGTCCTTTTTACAAATATAGTAATTGTAGGTCTAACGTTTAATTGATGAATGTTGAATGACAAGCAATAACTACGGTAGAAACAAATATCTGCAATTAAATAATTCCAAAATAAAAACGAACGCTGTTAATGGAGAGGTAGAGGTGTTGAAACTTCAGTTAAGATAAGCATGGATGTGTCTCATGGATGTCTTGGATATCTGTTAAACAACTACGTCGAACAATGTAGAAATCGTGATGCGTTTCCAAAATTTACACCAATCAGGTATTTAAAAATACAAATTGCTCTCATTAAGTCCTTAGGTTTGGGATGACGCACTTTTCTTCTATATACAAACTTTTGTATAAGGTACATGTGGTGTGTGTGATCACTGCATCTGATGGATATTACTTCCCCCAACACATACTTAAACATACCGTCTAAAATGATCCTTTACGAAAAAGTATCTAATACCACAAAATTTCGAGAAGAGGAGGGAAAAAAATAAGGTAAAAATTTCCATGACTCAGTCTAAAGTCAATCTTGGATACGGCGAAAGGGGTGTCCTTAATCCCTCTTCAACAGTTTCTCGACATCAGTGGGAATTCTACCGCAACGAAGCTGCGTCTTGAATTTTGATCATTTTCTTTTGGCAGCCAGTTTTGCTTATCCTAACTGAAGTTTCAACACCTCTACCTCTCCATTAACAGCGTTCATTTTTTGGGGAGTTATTTCATTGCAGATGCTTGTTTCTACCGTAGTCAGTGCTTGTCATTCAACATTCTTCAATTAACAGTTAGACCTACAATTACTATAATTGTAAAAAGAACAATTCTCTCACATCTCTTCTGTTTCATTAATGTATTATAATGCAGTTCATTGAGACCTGGAAAATACGTTCTTATTTTCATCTCAAGTACTTCATTCAATGAACAGCGCTAGAACTTTTACTTTACATCTTGTTGTATGTATGTATATATATATATATATATATGTGTGTGTGTGTGTGTGTGTGTATGTAAGTGTAAATAAGTAAGTAATATCCCCATTACATCGCGTCCTTAAATTATAATCTGAAAGGCGAAAAAAGCTCATATTTACATGGCTGGAGCTAGAGTGAGCCTGGAAGGAATAAAAATTAGATTTAAATGCATTCGGGCCAAACTTCTTAGTCCATAGTTTATTAGATCGAAAAATACATCCGTTCATTCCAGAAGAACGGCTCGGAATAATATCTCCTTTCAACATTAAATGCGAGAGGGCTAGAGGTACATGTGAATATTATTTGCAGGGTCAGCAGATTTTGGAACTCGCGAAGCTAACCCTCTCCCGAAGTCGGACATATACACGTGTATAAATGCAAAGGCATACGATTTAAAGGCTTTGTTCTTATGGGAAGCTCTGTGGCTAAGGGTTTTTAAGAGATAAATTAATCTTACTGTGAATTATAGATTTAGGAAAAGGAATTAAAATTCTAGAATGGAAGGCATAATATTTAAGATATAATATATATAATTATATATATATATATATATATATATATATATATATATATATATACGAAAAGGAAAAATCTGATTTTACTGTATTCCTAAGCATATTCGAAATTAATTAATAAATAAACAACAAATAGAATAATTTTCTGCAGGATCATCATTTTGAGGTCCATTTGTTTATGTAGATAGGGATTAAGAACAGTTATAAATACATATCTATATTCCTTCATGTGCACAAAGGCATTTCAATACCTGTTACGTAAAAATGCAAACGATCTGAGTACAAAGTCCCTGTTTATATTTATTAGACCTTAGAAGATGACCAAAATGTTTAATATCTATAGAAAACGAGAAATATTAAGAACATCTTAGAAAATTAACAGGCTAGAGAAGACACATAAGTTGATTTTAGAACCATTGCTTAAAACATGTACATAATGTTTCAAAATGTAACAAATTAGTACGTTTATATCTATTGTTTATTGGATCTCATATTTCATGCACTGCCTGAGAAATTTTAAGGGTGTAATTGTTATAAGAGTGTTAATGTTAGGGGTGCGAAGAGGATTACATTTAGATGTTGTTTGCTATGGAAGTTACAGATAAAAGTAGGATTATGTAGGATGATATATGTAGGGTGAGTTACGATATTGTTGTACAAGGACATCATTTTCTTTTACAAAATTCTAATTTGAGACTTCATCTAGTCTAGTGACAAATGATTTTCTATATGTGTGTATATATATATATATATATATATATATATATATATATATATATATATGAATATATATATATATATATAAATATACACACACACATATATATATATATATATATATATATATATATATATATATATATATATATATATATAAAATTCATATTATACATATAATATATAGCTTTCCCATCTTAACTGTAAAGGCTAGTCTAAGTTTTTTTCTTTTTATAACTAAGTTTATCAGATAATTTCATCATTTTTCTTAGTCTAAAGTAAGTGCTCATAAATAAACGATACAAAAACTCGACCTCAATTTTTGGCAACGTCATAATGTATCGAGTATTATAATAGTAGTGAAAATAGTCCGCGACTTTCTTCCAGGTCAATAAGGGATGCAGAGAAGGAATTTTTCCTAATCCCCCTTCAACAGTTTCTTTGACACCGGTGGGAATTCGCCGCCAAGAAACCCGCCAACGAAGCTCTGTCTTGAATTTTGATCATTTTCTCTTGGTAGCTATTTTTGTTTATCGGGAGATTGCTGTTCTGTAACACCATTACACTTTTTTGAGTTTTCTTTCATTCGAGTTGTTGTGAGTTATTGCTTTCCAGGTGTTTGAATGCATGTTTTTTTGTTGTAAGAGTGCAGATGCTTTTATTCGTCAAGATTTAGATAAATTTAGACTAAGTAGGAAATCATATTTTAACATTATGTTTAGGCATTCTAAGTTACATTCGGATTGAAAACTTTGACTGAGTATTTAGGGAATAAGACGAAGATATTAAAAATTTAGATATAAAATATTCAAATATATTGAATATTCGATATATATATAATTTTCAAAATAAAATATTGAAATGTGGTTGGTTGTCACACTAAAAGTCACACTAAAAGACTATTTATTTTACGCAATCAAATATTTTAAAGTATTTTAGCTTTGGTTAATAAATGAATTAAATTATTAATACTCGAAAGTAACTTATCATAACTAGTCATAACGTATATATGATACTATACCCAGCAATGTCTTTATCTTTTCTAGTAAGTCGATCTTAATAGTTATATAAAGGTAATTTACTACCTGAACAAATCAATAAAGGATTATCTTTTTCAAAAAAAATATACATGTAAGTTTGTTGCGGTTTGTTGAGGTTTAGTTCTTTTACTGCTACAGTATCTTGCATTTATGGTACGTATTAGCCCTAAGTGCGTAATTTCGGTTTATTTTGTCTACATTTTTCCTGTTAGTAATTATCTTTCTCTGTTTAATTATTTACTTTTTAATTATATTTGTTGAGGTTTTTATCTTTTAGCGTAAAAACGTCCAAGACATTAAAAGAACTTTTAAAAATAACTTAGATTAACATACACCGTGATTAGGAGAAACTGAAACCTCCTGATAAAATAAACCCCTATTAGAAAACAAATCTGTTTTATCCAGATACGTAAGTTATTAAATTCCGGGAAGAATAATTAAGCATTACCACCTTATGTGCATATGTAAGAAAGGTGCAACTTAGTCGAGTGTGAAATATACATTTTCTTTAATGAAACAACTACAGACGCTGAAAAAAAGACATTCTCTTTAAACATTGAGAAGGATACTACGACAATGTCCCAAACGAAACTTCGAACATGTGCATGAATTACGTATGCGAGAAGTCCTCGGTGTCACGCTGAGACTCTGCTATTTTTCAGAGTTTAATAAATATCACGTGTTTTTCATATGTAGGATGCAGTTATTTACTCCTCATTACAATGACTGTTCTGTAAATCTCTAGGAGAACCAAAGTGCCGCTGAATCAATATACAGTAGAAACAGCAGAAAAAGCATCAGCACTTTTACTAGGTGCTATATGATATACTACATACTAAACATGCTTTCTTATTTCGCCCCTAGCACTGGTTAAGTAACTCTTAGGCAGGGATCCAGGATTTATGGCCTTAAGATAGCTGCTTGAAATGTGTAGTCACTGAAAACTCCTGTTTTTCAGGTGCCTAGGCTGATTATTAAGAATGAAGTACAAGACTTGTAAAACGACTTATAAAAGATTTATAAAACTCATGACAATAAGCCATTTTCACTTAAACATACGTTAATAGAGGAAAGTATATTAAGTAGTTATTTAGCAATAATTAAAGTAGTAATTAAGAGGGAAAATACAGCCGAACCCCGTTACAACGGACCTGATATATAACGAATTCACGGATATAACGAACGAAAATTTTGGTCCCGCGTTTTCCTATGGTACGTAATTTAATTAGTATTGTGTCAGTTTAATGTAATCGATTTTAGTCGATTTAATTCATGAATGATCATTTTTAATAAATTTTATCATTTTTTAATACATCATAATTGAATACATATTGCGATTAATGAGTTATACATTTTGTGAACTCTAGCATTTTTCTTAACGGTTCGGATATAGCGAACAACCGGATAAAGTGAACAAAACCTTTGGTTCCTTGAAGTTCATTATAACGGGGGTTCGAATATATAGTATTCTAAAAGAAGGCTTCAGCTTTTGAACTAACTTGTATATACGTACATAAGTTTCCAACAATGAGGTTTTCCAGTCACGCAATAAAGTCAATCAAAGGCAAAAACTAGTTCATAGCTATTGAGCGCATACAATATTTTTTTAACTAAAACTGCAAGAACTAGGAGTTATTTAGTGCTACGAGGACCACGTAATAAGGAGACGGGAATTCTGGAAAGAAACGCTGAATGAAGTCACTCACTCCCCTTTACATAACCCCGGTAAACCTGTTGATTGCGGCTCCGTCCATACCAAAATCCAACGATTTAATCGAATTTAGTCATAAAGCCATGACCTTAGGAAGTCATAATGAGTACATAATGCCATGAACTTAGGTAGTCAGGATACCATGAATGATGAAAATGTATCCCATTTGAATACGTTAATTGAACAATAATATTTGGAGAACAGAGTTAAGAAATTTTAAATAGGGTAAAGCGATCTTGAAAAATTAATATTAGGTAACGCATATATATATATATATATGTATATATATATATATATATATATATATATATATATATATATATATATATATATATATATATATATATATATATATATATATATATATATATATATATATATATATATATATATAACATACAAAACCAAAAACCTTTTCTAAATTCCAAATTCATTTTACTTCCCTTTAAAATTACTTGGGCGTATAAAACCTATTTTCGTTTTAAGAACAAAGGGATTGAGAGTATCCTAAATACAAAAGTAGTCAA